>CM032643.1:6560033-6662762 GCA_019097785.1 Fraxinus excelsior | reverse complement strand
TTCTTCAACCGTGTAGATTAAACTGAGTTAGTTGCCTCGCTATAGGGGTATAGTTCTGTCAACTGAGTGTCTGAGGGTAATCAATGCATTTCATATACAAGAGTCTGTATATAATTCATCAATAGATAGATAGATACCATTTTTCTCTTTTCTTTTATATAACATCTTTCCTTTGCTTTCTATATAACCCCTGTAGCGAGCTTTAGGCCGATGACTCCCAAGTCAGATGACCATAGGGCACCAGGTTTTAAACTCTTACAGGCTTAATCACTCGAGTTATATAGGCTCGAATGTCGTTGTTTACTCATTGATTAGTGCAATACCCCTTATTTTTTAGACACCCAATTTCAAAAACTACAACCTAACTTGAAACTTTCACTTTGTTTTCATCTCAATGGTTTAAGACAATCCACACAGAACATCATGCATGGAGCCCCTACTCGTCTCAAAGTTCCCTTGCAACAGTTCAATCACATCTAAACTCTTCTAAAAAGTTGGTCATGGTTTAGCACAAAAGAGGGTTTTTGAGTATAATTTCTATGGTCAACTATCTCTAAACAATGAGTCAAATCAGTAGCCCATTATGCAAGCATGAGTGTCGTGCGCAAAATAAATCAAGTTTCACATTAACATGTATCGATCAAGCTAATAATGCACGATTTTCATCATTCATGGCTCGTACATAATCCAATATCTAACATCATAGTCATCAGAGTTGTTAAACCCACACAAGCACACAAAATTGTAAACTGCTACTAACAATGCAACAGTAAAACTTAGAACAAATAACAAATGGAATTTTTTTTTTCACACAATCACACAAATGTATATAGAACATTGTCCCACCCCAAACGTATATAGTAACATTGTCCTCAATGTTTAAAGAATAATAGAATGCAAACTTAGCAGTGCATAAAATTAAGGACAAATTCATAGAAGATAGAGAACAAAAGGTGAGGAATACTCCCCTGATTGATGGAGATGCGAAGGTGAAGATGGTGGAAGAAAAAGAAGTATGGATTATGCATAGGCTCTTTGATTACCTGTAAAGACGATGAAAAAGTAATCTTATTAAAAATTATATAAAAAAAAACTTGAAGAAAAAATTACCAATCGAATGCATAAAGTAAAATGAATAAAAGGTCAGAAATGATGGGTTGCCTCCCATCCAGCGCTAATTTATAGTCTATAGCTCGACTATTCCTTGTTAGTCTGTTAAGGTACGTTGAATATAGCCTTGGAGGTCCTTATTAGCTTCTTCAATGACATTTTCTTTCTTACTCCAGCGTTCCTCCAAACCTTAGCCTTTTCTTTGTCCGCATCGTCTGCTTTTCCCTTCATCAACTGTCTCGAACTCAACAATGTAGACTGTTTGCTTCTCATGATTTTCTTTGGGTTGAAAATGCACATTATGGTCATCAACAGTGTTTGAAAAGTTTTGAAACACAATTTTGTCATGCACCACTTCCTCTACCACATCAATTTGATAGCAACTATCTGACTTGACATGCTCATCCATCATATTGAAAACGCTGAAAGTGATCTGTTCCTCGCCAAATCTCAAATTTAACTGACCATTTTCAACATCTATCAGAGCTCTGCTGGTAGCTAGGAACGGCCTGCCCAAGATAAGTGGGATATTCTTGTCTTCTTCCATATCCAGAATGAGGAAATCTGCTGGGAAAATAAATTTGTCCACCTTGACTAGTACGTCTTCAATTATCCCTCTCGGATGTGCAAATGATCGATCAGCTAATTGCAGTGTCACTGTAGTTGCTTTGACTTTGGCTTCCCCTAGTCCGAGTTTCCTGAAAACAGATAGAGGCATTAAATTAATACTTGCACCAAGATCACAAAGAGCTTTTTCAAAATAACATTCACCAATAGTGCAAGGTATAGTAAAACTTCCTGGATCTTTCAGTTTTGGTGGGAGTTTTTTCTGAATTACGGCACTGCACTCCTCTGTTAGCATTACCGTCTCATGCTCCTCTAGCTTTCGTTTCTTGGATAGAATATCTTTCAGGAACTTGGCGTAGCCAGGCATTTTGAATAGTGCTTCGACAAATGGGATGTTTATATGGAGTTTCGTGAAAACTTCGAGAAATTTCTTGTATTGTTGCTCCCATTGATGATTCCTCAACCGTTGTAGGAATGAAATTGGTGGCTCATAGGGATTTACCGAATTATCTGGCATTTGTTGTGATTTTTCTAGACTTTCTCTTCCTGATGTCTTCTTGGTGTTGTCAACCTGCTTCTCATTCTCTTCTTCAGAAGACTCCACTTGCTCTTCATTTGCACCCGGTCTCTTGACATGTATCTCAGGTAGCTGAACTCCACTTCGTGTAGTAATGGCTTGACATTGCTCCCTAGGATTAACTTCTGTGTTGCTCGGTAATGCACCAGGTACCCTCCCTGTCATAGACAGAGCTAACTGCCCCATTTGGGTTTCTAGATTTTTAATTGCTGCACCCTGATTCTGGAGGTTAGTTTCAGTCTTTCTCATGAACTGATTTGTGGTTTCCATGTATTTCGCGAACATGTCTTCCAACTGAGATTTCTTCTCCTGCTGAAACTGACCCTGAGCCCGATTATGATTCTGATTGTGATTTTGGTTTCCACCCCAAGAGAAATTTGGGTGATTTCTCCAACCTGGATTGTATGTTTCAGAATAGGGGTTGTTTTGCTGACGTTGACCCCATTGGGCAAATTCCACCCGTTCCAGTCTTTGTGTAAGGATAGGACAGTCGGTTGTGGGGTGTTCTGCTCCACATTTTTCACAAATTAATTTCCTGACCTGTGCTGAGTTCACTGTCTGTGTCATATTCTCCATCTTGTGAAATAGTGAGTCAATTTTTGCAGACAATGCTGAGTAGCTATCCATCTCATACACTCCGACTGATTTCTTTGTGCCTCCTCTTATCTGTAGACCACATGGCTGAAGTATTAGCCATTCTTTCAAACAATTCCCAGGCTCCAGCAATTGACCTAGTGCTTATGGAGCCGTTTGATGATGAATCCACCATACTTCTGGACGCCGGAGTTAGTCCCAAATAGAAAAACCTAACTTGTGTTTTCTGATCGAACCCATGTTGAGGACACTTCCGTAGCATGCTCTTGAATTTGTTCCACGCTTTATCGAACGATTCAGTATCATTTTGGCTAAATATGGATATGTCGTGCCTCATTCTTGCCACCTTGGCTGGTGGGAAGTATTTGGTACAGAATTTGTGAGCCAAGTCATTCCACGTAGTTACACTTGCCACCGGGAGTGAATCGAGCCATTCAAGTGCTTTATCCCAGAGAGTGAGCGGGAACAGCCTCAGTCTGATTGTATCTTCTGATATTCCTGGGTAGTTGAAATGTTGACACATATCCAAGAAACGGGATACATGTGTATGTGGATTCTCGTTGATTGTCCTGTAGAATTGCTGTCCATTCTGAAAGAGCTGAATGACATTCATCTTTAGCTGAAAATTCGGCTGCTCGAAAGCTAGGTAGACAATGCTAGATTGACTCTGAATAACAAACGGTGATAAAAAAATCCCCAAGCAAAGCATCCCCATCATCGTGTGCTTCATCATTGGCTGGAGCTGCAGGTACTACAATCGGTTCCAGTTGTTGATTAGCCATTGTATTTGTTCCTGGTAGTCCTGTCGATAATAGTAGCACTTAACTCAACCCAAGTAAAGAAACTAAATGGAAAACAATAAATAAACTAAAATTAAAAACAAGTTCGAATTAGTGTCTAAATAACAAAAATCAAGTTAATACTCAATCCCCGGCAACGGCGCCAAAAATTTGTTCACGAAAATATGTTTCGAATTTAAATCACCGCAAGTGCACGGTTCGTTGACAAGTAATAAAGTGGAAATTCTAGAATTTCGAGTATCGTTCCCACGAGGATTGATTTAACGAGATTATTATTATCTCGACCTTAACCGAATCTATTAAACTCAAGATGATTGGTTTTGTGATTATTGATGAAGTTATGACTACTACGTGAATCAAACTAAAATGATGAGTTAAATGCAAAAATATGTCGAATGTAAAAGATTGATGAAATTAATGTATGAAAAAGCGTACTAGGATCCCGAATCACTAAGCAAGTTCACTTTTAACTCCTATTTCACAATTTGACGACACGATAAATTGGTTGAAGAATCAATGTTTCTAACTTATTCAATAATCTCTTTCGAGTAGAATTGAACCTATTCTAGTATACCATTTGACTATATTTCTATGACAAATGTAATATACAAGAATGCATGACGTTTTGTAAATATTTAGAGATTCACATAAAGCATAGCGATATATTTTTATCCCCTATCGGACCTTACGATGATTTATATCTTGTAAAATCTATTTTCCTTCTTTCGAATGCATAAAATAAATTACCCAAACTCATACAACTATTGCGCATATAATTGTAGAGACAAGAAAGTGTATATAAATCATTCAACATCCATAAAACGTGTTTAAATATCAAATTGCAAAATAGAAATTAAAAGTTCACAATACGAGGTTCATCGTTCACCTAGTACAATTAAAAATCTAGCCTAGCATGGATAAATTAAAATAACAAAGAAAATATTTAGGAGAAGACATCACCAAATTCTTGAATATAAATTTTGAAATCTTGGATCTTGGAGTGAAAATCTTCGTTCTTGCTCAAAAAGGTCGTTTTTCTCTCTAAGAAGGCATAACCCTAGTTTCTGGACGTAGTTTAGCTTTTATAGTTGCCCTAAAATCATTACCATACAAGTTGGAGTCGGATAAGGAAACCAGAAAATTCACGCTGAATTTCTTCCTTGCGGCCACAAGGACAAATTCCTTGCACCCGCAAGGAGTAATTTTTTTCCCAAAATTTTTCCATGTCTCCTTGCTTGCGGCCGTATGGAGGATTATACCTTGCACCCGCAAGGAGTAAACAACTATCACATATCTTCATTTTGGTCCTCGAACTTCATTCTTCTCTTGTCTTGACCTCTTTTGTTCATTCTTTTCCTCCAATCATCCCATCCATTCCTCAATGTATGATTAAGCTCATGTCCGCTCTTGAGTTGGCCTCGGGTCACCTTTTGGTTATTTGCATTTTGGTCCCTGAACTTTTGTTTTCCTTCGTTTTGGCCCATTTTCTCTACTTTTCTTCTAATTTCCACCATAATCTTCATTGTTACCCTACAAACACAATTCACACAAATTAAGTTGTATTCCGAATGTTTATCGATGATTATTCATGTTTATGAACCAACATAAACGTATAAAAATTGCCTTTATCAGACGCTATAAAGAGAAAAATAAGCAAAATGGTAAACATAGAGATGAAATAAATGTATTGTCTTCTATTTTCGATAATGGTGATGGTAAGGTCTATATGATTAAAAGTCGTATTGCTTATCCTGTTGAATTGAATTTAACTTCCAATTGCCATTTGCATGAATGGATAGTTGATTCTGGTGGATCTTTTCACATGACATCACAAAAAGATTGGTTTGGAAATTTACATAAATAAAATGATGGGCATGTGGTGCTGTGTGACAATTCTGCTTATAATGTCGTTGGCTTTGGTGATATTACTTTAAAACTTGATACTAACTTTGTGCATACTTTAAAAGATGTTAGGTATAACCCTAAATTGTCTAGAAATTTAATTTCAGTTGGAAGACTTGAGAAAGCTGATTTCACCGATAAAATTGGAAATGGAGTTTTGAAATTAATTAAGGGTGCACTCATCTCTATTAAAGGAATTAGGAAAATAATATTTATATAACTACTAGCGAAGTGATTAGAGGTTTAAATTCCGCTATCTCTTCTGTTAAGACTGATCACACACAAAAATGACACAATAGACTTGCACATGTGGGTAACAAGGAAATTAAACTTCTTAATGAAAAATGTGCATTTGGAAATGACTGCATGTCTGATTTACCCTTCTATGACCATCGTGTGCTTAGTAAACATCATAGAACTACTTTCTCCAATAGTATTCATAAAACTAAAGGCATGCTTGAATATGTGCATTCAAACTTATGGGGTCCATCTAGTAGTCCCACCTCGGGTGAAAATAGGTATTTCTTGTCTATTATTGATGACTAAACTAGAAAAGTGCGGGTTTATCTTTTAAAGGATAAATTCGACACTTTTCATAGTTTCAATAACTGGAAAAGACAAGTTGAAAATCAAATCAGTAAGAAGATCAAGTTTTTGAGAACTGATAATGGCCTAGAGTTTTGTAACACTGAGTTTGATAATATGTATAAATAAAATGGCATAACAAGGCATAAAACTATTCCTTACACTCCCCAACAAAATGGGGTAGCGGAAATGATGAATAAAACCATACTTGATAAAGTGCGTTGCATGATGTTAAGTTTTGGAGTCCCAAGTCTTTTTGGGGTGAAACTGTTATGATTGGTTGTTATTTGATTAATTTGACTCCATCTGCTGCACTGAATGATGATACTCCGTATGAAAAATGATTTTGTAAACTAAGTGATTATTCTATGTTTAGAACTTTTGGATGTACTGCATTTTCTCATCGGAGTGGGGGAAAGCTTGAACTTAGAGTTAGAAAATGTATTTTTCTATGTTACCTTGAAAATGTGTTCTTATTTCTATATGTGGATGACATGCTCTTAATTGGTTCATCACCTAAATGGATTAGTAACATAAGAACAAATTTGAATGGTGAATTTGACATGAAAGATCTAGGTAAGGCTAGAAGAATCCTAGGCAAGAAAATTGAAAGAGACATGTCAAATTCTGTTTTGTTTTTACATCAATCTTCATATGTTTCAAAAGTGTTAAAGAGATTTGGCATGCATAATTGCAAATCCGTTACATTATCTTTAGCTAATGATTTTGTATTATCTAAAGATCAAACTCTATATAATGAAAAAGAGATAGAATACATGAGTACCGTTTCACACATGAGCATTGAGAAGCCTTGAAATGGATGTTGAGGTATTTCAAGAGAACTAGTAATGTATGTCTAAGGTTTGGTGTCAATAATGAGGGTGTAAAACTGAAGGGTTAATAGGAAATTCACTTCTTCTTATGTGTTTACTTTATCTAACTCTTGTATTAGTTGGAAATCACAGTTACAATCCATAGTTGCACTATCCACGACATAATCTGAATACATCGCTACTACTGAAGTTATTAAGGAAGCTTTATAGCTTAGATGCCTTTTACATGAACTTTGTGTTTTAAATGATTATGTGGTAATATATTTTGATAGTCAGTCATCTATACATCTATGCAAGAATCTTATTTTTCACGAACACACCAAATACATTGATGTTAGACTACATTTCATTAGAAATATTATATCACAAGAAGTTGTAAGACTTAAGAAAATACATACACGATATAATCCATCAGACATGGGCACTAAAGTTCTACCGTTAGTGAAGTTTAAAAGTTGCAAAGATCTTCTAAACATCGGTGGAGGTAAATAATTTCCAATTTTATTGGTTCTACCTTTCTAGATTACTACTAATGCGTAATAATGTTCTTTGAAGGTCCTTTGACACCAATGTAGAGATTTGTTAGGCAAATTCTTGTCAACGACCTCCTGAGTGATGATGTAAAATCATTATTTATTCAGTCGACATCGATCCGATGACTGAAGTAAAATATCGATACCACAATTGTTCTGATCAATTCTACAACATATTTGGGTCATTTGAAGTAACCTAATTTTATTAATGTTACTCATGGCTCCATCCAAAAATCTTGGACGACTTCTTAGGTTGATAGTGCATTTTATTTATGGGTTGAGAAATGTAGTGCAGAACTGTATATGGTTGGCTTTGGTTTTGATTGTTTGGGAATTGATTTTCCATAAGAAGGTTGTGAGACTTATGGCTGGGAAAGTTTTGCCTTACGTGACTAAGAGGAGAAAGTGATACCTGAAGTTCAGAAGCTTCAGAGTGCTGGGGTGAATATCCGGGCCAATCTTAAGGCAAATGGTTTCCCAAAACTGGGAAGGCTTTTGGGACGCCCTGGAAGAGTCCGATGGCTACAGGTGCAAAGTGTCCTGTGTTTTCGTGGATACATTTTACTACTTTGATGACTGTTTTAGCTGTTAATTATTATGATAGATTTGTTACGAGCTTTTGCTTTTAGAAGGATAAGCCATGGATGAGTTAATTAGCTGATGTGGCCTGTCTTTCAATAGTTGCTAAAGTGGAGGAAACTCAGGTGTCTCTTCTATTAGTTCTTCAAGTAAGTTTCTTTATGTATAAATTTCTGTATGGTGCTATTGAAGTGTTTGTATAAATGCCAGAGTGAAATTATATGATAGATTTTTGGGGACTTCTTTTTGTTTCATGATTGGGTTTGGGGGTGTTTTAGGTGGAAGAATCAAAGTATTTCTTTGAGGTGAAGACTATTCAGAGAATGGAACTTTTGGTGCTATCAACTCTTCACTGGAAGATGAATCCTATTACCCCAATCTCATTCTTTGACCACATTGTGAGGAGATTTGGATTCATGAATAACCCATATTCTCAGTTTTTGAGTTGGTGTGAGAGCCTCATCCCCTCTATTATCACCGGTATGGAGATCATTAGTTTTGGTTTAAATTTTTTTTGTGCAAGTAACTTTTTATGATTTGCAGTTGTTGGCTTTGCAATCTTGTTAATTTTGTACACTGAATGCAGATTATAGGTTTTTGGGTTGCCTTCCATCTGTTGTTGCAGATATCAGGCAATTAGGAAGTTATACTTAGAACTGTATTTAGAATTTTTGAGATGGCTATTCCTTCATGAAATGTTAGGTTCATCTGGTGTAAGAGCAAACTAAAATACCATATTTTCTTAACTGAGCAACATGATATTTCATAGATTTTAACCACATTCACTTCTTTTATTAGAAAGATACAGTTATAGATTTGAATGAATTATAGATTTCAGAATAGAGCCTTCTTGTAGCATACTAATAGGCATAATGTAAACCAGTACTTAATAAAATTTGTGTGGTATCATAGCCAGAAATATTTGTTGGTTGATTGTGTTATGCTCATGACAACAAAGGAGATAGCTGATTTATAGATGGAATATGAAGAGAATTCTACTCTAGAAGCTAAGATTGTGAAAGATTTTGACAAGGTATGGCATGTTAGCATTTCTAAATTGGAATTCTCAACATTTAAGTTGAATTAATTGAAAGCCCCTAGCTATGGACTTAAGTGGTGACAAATATATATCTTGTTGTGAGTGACTAATACGCTAAGTGCTTTATTAAGGGAACTTTGTGGATAAATCTGCTTGATTCTTTTACATACAGGTAGAGATGATACTTCAAGCTTTGGAATATGAAAATGGTAATGCCACGATGTACTTATTCTTTGGTTGTTCCTGAAAAAAACGTTTTTTGAATGATTAGTTTTAAGTCTTTAAATATGAGCAAAGACACACAACTTGATTTACAACAATTCTTTTGGATGTTCTCTTACATATTGATAATTTTTTGAAAATTATTCTGATATTATGTCCTTTGAATTGCTTCACATTTAATATAAAGTTTCTTCACATTGAATTGCCTCATGATATTTTAACAGTGATCACTGATGACCATTTTCAGGCATGGTTTAGAGAACTTCCAACTGGAGTTTTTTATTCTTTGACCCCAGAGCAGGTTATGCATTGCAACAAAGAAGAAGATTGCTCATAGCTTGTAAATATGCTTCCACCAACTGACGCTGCATTGGGCAGGAGACAGATGCTTGGTAATAAGGAAAATTCCTTTAGATATAACCATGGTATTGGCGGCAATACCTCTGCCTTTGCTGAGTATGCAAAAACCAAGAGCGGTAATGGTTTCATGTTAGAGGAGAAGCTTAGGTCTGATCCTTCATATTTATCTTACTATTACTCAAATGTCAATCTGAACTCAAGGCTACCGTCGCCTCTATTGTCCAAGGAGGATGGCGGTTTGTGCAGATGTTACAATAAGGGAACTCGACCATTGGGGAAGGAGGAAGGTGAATAGGATTGATACCGATGGTGTTGGGGGATCCCTATTTTCGATGCCACCTGGATTCAATTCTAAGAACCAAGAGAGTGAGAATGAGATGGATAATGTGTAGGGTTCTGAAGAATGGGGTGTTGATGGATTGATTGGTAGATACTAGAAGAAGTAGTTAACTGTGGCTAAGGAAGCTCGACATGTAGATATCCTTCTGTGTTATAAAATATTCTTGAATTATAGGCTGTTGGATGTAACTTCCAGATTTGAAGGACTCCATGAATTTATTAAATAAGCAAAAGCCAAGTTAGAAATTTGTAATGATTGTAGTGAATATTCTCCAAATGTTGAATTGGTTCAATGTTATATTTGATGAAAGCAAAATAATAATTCCATTTAACTTCAGGTTTGTCCGTTTTTGAAAAATTGCTAGTCTAATTCTATTGGAAATAGACTAATGATCACAACTCATGGCTTTTGGTCCTGATGCACATCAAATTTTGGGCAAATTTCATCGTTTAGGCCCTCAATTAAGCGTTTTTTTTCGTTTATGGTAATTTTTATTTTGGTAATATCTCATTCAATTAAATTCGGATTCGAATTCCGTTTGTTGGAAGACGATCCTGAATTTTAGGAGTTTTCATTTAAGTTGTTATCTCGTATTTTTCATTTATGGAAAAATCATTTTTTTTATTTATTTTCTGAGTTTTGCTAGGATTTTACTATTTGAAGCATTGTAAGCCCTTTGAGGCCAGAGTTTTGAATTGAATAAAAATTTCTTGTGAGTTTTTCTCATATTTGTGAGGTTATTTATCTTTCATATAATCTTCCGCTACGTCAGTTGGTATCAGAGGCGAAGTCGTTCATTCACCATGCCGCCAATGAGACGTCCAGAAGCCTGTGAAGCCTCGGTAGAAGAGGTACATAGAAGTGATGACATCGCACAGTTGCGTCAACAAGTGTAGTTCCGACACAGCAAGTCGTTGCACTTATACCGCAACAACATGCGCCTATGGCCCAACAGTTTGAGGATTCCGATTATGAGAATCCGTTTACACCTCCTGAAGAACCATTGGATCTACCAATTCGCAGGAGAGGAGGTGGTCAGGAGTACAACCGATGCTGGGAATCAGGATTCAAGGTTGATGAGAGGTGTGAAAACTATGAAGGTCCGCATGTATTTGACAATGAAAACGCTAAAGAAGCAACAGAGGAGGAAGAGTTTGATTATAACGGCCCTTCTGTATTTGACAATGAGGGTGTAGAAGAAGCAGCAGAGGAGGAGAAATTTGTGGTTGGTGATGTGGGTTAGGCGTTTGTGATTCGGCAGAGTTTTTTGACTCCCCTAGAAAATAACACAAATTGGTTACGTAATAATATCTTTCAGTCGACGTGTACTATTAGGGGAAAGAAAAGTGTGTTGCTTCCAGATAAGGGCTCAGTAAAAGTAGTTGGAGATGGCGCCAATTTGTTGACCAGAGTGAAGTTCGAGACAAATATAGAAGGATATGGGGTAGTGTATGTGCTGGTGAAAAGTCAGTTGACAGTAAGCAGGAGGTCATTCGTAGGGTTCAGCCATTGCTAGAGGAATTTCATAAGGACTTCCCAGAGGGTCTTCCAGATGGATTGCCGCCAGAGCTTCCGTTTCTTGGTGATAATTCTTGTTGACCTATGGTTAACGTCTCGTTTTGATTATCACAAACAAATCATGTTTATTACTATTAACAAATTGATCTTGAACAGCCCAGTGATTATTGTACAAGAACTTATTTGATAGCACAAGTTTTGAGATCAAGAAAGTCAAGACACAAGTCGACAAACAAACAAATCAAGAAATGCACATCAAACTCCTTAGACTTAGCTCTTAAAATGTCTTTACGATTATATGTAAAGGTAACACATTCTTATACTTGGCAATGCAATGTAATATGCTTAAAGTCATAAAAACCTTCGATACAAATATTTTTTTTACAAAAATATATGTTTTTCAAAAGTGAAATCAAAACACATTTTTAAAATATGCTTAACATCTTGAAAAACATTGTTTTAACGTCTCTCCAAATCCTACATTGATACGAAATTAAAAGAGGACGTTTCGGGCCAAAACTGGCTGTACCGGACGTCCGGTAAAACAGTTTTTTGCCCAACGGTCATTTTTCCAACGTTCCATTTTTCTGACAAAATTTAACGTATATATGACCGTCCGGTATTTACCGGACGTCCGGTAAACGCGTCCGGTAAGACAGATTTTTTTGACCGTTTTGATGCTATATATATCTCACTATTCCTTCACTTTAAACCATCCTTTTGAGCAAAAAAGTGAGACATTTATTGATCTTATTCATACTTTCATTATTTTAGAAGATCAATAACATCAAATTCTTGAGAAACTTTTTGAGCAAATTAATCTTGTGAAAATCCTTGTTCAAATCAAAAAGTTTGTCATACCAACACTTTGAGCTAAACTCATTGCCAAGTATAAGAAGTTTTTGCCTCTTCTCTTCTTGTCATCAATCTTGATTCTATTATTCATCTAGAAGAGAAGTTAGTCACTTGTATATTCATTTGTGAATTGAGGGTCGTGTTGAGGTCCCGAAAATCTCAACGTTGTAAAGGAACGGTGCTCCTTGGTTGTAAGTCACCGGAAGCTTTGTAAAAGGTTGGATTGCACCACAAGTCAATCAACATAGTGAAAAAGGCATTGCTCATGACGGAGAGCTCGGTAACGGGGGACGTAGATCATTGTGTTGGATCGAACCTCCATATCATATCGTTTGCATTCTCTAACTCTTTTATTTAACGCTATCATCTTGTGCAAACTTATTTCCCTTACTTACGTATCTATTTGCATTTATATTGGTTTATTATTATTCGTGTGAACATTAGTTTTTAAATCTTATATCACTATCGAAAAAGTTTAAAAACCAATTCACCCCCCTCTTGGTTAGCCAATCTTGGGCTTTCAATTCTAATGATGATGAGGTTTCTTCCCCGTCAAATTCGAGAGCGAATTTTTCTCAACCCGAAAAGAATGATGAAGGCAAAATAATAATTCCATTTAACTTCGGGTTAATCCATTTTTGACAAATTGCTAGTCTAGTTCTATTGGAAACAGGCCAATGATCACAACTCAGGGCCTTTGGCCCTGATGCACATCAATTTTTGGGCAAATTCCATCATTTAGGCCCTCAATTAAGTGTTTTTTCCATTTATGGTAATTTGTGTTTTGGTAATATTTCATTCAATAAAATTCGAATTCAAATTCTGTTTGTTGGAGGATGATCCTATATCTTAGAAGTTTCTATTTAAGTTGTTATTTCGAATATTTCCATTTATGGAAAAATCGTTATTTTTATTTTTAATTATTTATTTTTCGAATTTTTTTAGAGTTTTACTATTTAAAGCATTGTAAACCCTTTGAGGCTAGAATTTTGAATTGAATAAAAATTTCTTGTGAGTTTTTCTCATATTTGTGAGGTTGTTCTTATTTCTTATAATCTTCCGCTACGTCAGTATTGTATCACATTTTAATTTTGTATTGATTCAAAAATTTGTAATGAAATTATCAGTTTTTATGTAATTCCAAAATTTGTTCACAAAGTACAATTTTCAATTTTATCAGTCAATTACCATGAAAAAAAAAGTCTGCAGCAATATTGGAAAAACGTTGCAAAAGGATCTACCGCAACACTTAAAAAAGCTGCAAAAGGGGGGTCTACCACAATGTTGAAAAAATGCTGCAAAAGACTTTCGTAACGGTGAATAAACGTTGCAAAAAATATTCCCTCAATGACAACACTTGGAAAAATGCTGCAAAAAATCTTTTGCAGCGTTTTTTGGCTGCTGCAAAAGCTCTTTTTTGGTGGAGTGCACGCTTCGTGCGTTCGTTATTCATAATCAAGATCAAAATTATGGTTTCATATTAGAATTCTTCGCTGACAGTGACGTGTTTGCACATGTAAGCTCAAAAAAATTACTACAGTAATGATCAAGTTTTTCGTCACTAAGTGTGTGTTTGAGCTATATTATTTTGAAAGAATGCATTTTGGAATAAATTGATGGAGAATGTGTAGTTGAAAAAAAAAGGAAAAGTTATTGATGTCATGAAAAATATTATTTTATTGAAAAATGTGTGGTTGAAAATGAGTAAATGAATGAAAATGAAAACTTTAATATGGCTCAAATGTTAAGTAAACTAAATATTTTCACCACTATTTCAGCAAAATTAATTGATACACTCATACAAGTTATGTTGTGCTTTAGGTTTGATAATTGATAGGTGTGAAATGAACTTGCCGACTTGCCGTAATTCTTTTCTCGAGTCAAGGTCTAGATAAATATTAAAATTTTGATTTCGACTTGCTCATCGTCATAGCTTCTTTCCGACTGGAGAATTTCTCTACATTCTTCTCATATTTAATTACAACAATTATTAACTTTATGACTGTCACCGCCTATAGATTTATTGTTGATTTAAAAATAATTTGTTTTCTTCCATGGAAGGAGCCACCAAATTTTACTCCTCAAATTCTACTCATGTAGTTGAAAAACATGGGAGACAATGGAATCTACCTATCAATGAATGGTTATATTCCAGCTGTGGCGTGACTATGGGGTCAATAATCTGCCTTGTGTTTATTGGAATGTCTGCCAAATAAAACAATATTAAGAAGACTTTGTAAGAAAAAAATAGATATTCAAAGACTATGTAAGACCTGCTGAATCAACAAATTTTTATTCTTAATTCTTATACATATTTATTTTTTCTATGCAGATTTAGATATGATTTTGTTTTTATTCTAAGAAAATTAAAGACACATAAACATCATTATTGGAATGTCACTATATGTGATGACACGTCTATACATACTGATAAATTTGTAGAATGCAGTGAAGATGCTCTAAATAAATATCCGATAAATTAGCCTTTAAATAATAAAAATTTCAATTCCATTTTTTTTAATCGTAAATTATTAAAATGGTAATTAGCACATAATGTCTCTACCTTTTACTATTATAACGAAAAACCTCAATTCTTTTCACTCTTCCTTTTTTTTTTTTTTTTGGCATCTTCACCATTAGATTAGTTACATCTTTGATTGTGCAAATCATCATTTCTATCCATTTTTACTCTCTTATTTAAAAGAACAAAAAAAAAAACTAAGGAAAACTAATTTTTTTAATAATTTATTTGAGTCTCGTTTGCACTTTTTCATTTTTTTTAAAAATTTTTATTATTTCTTTAATAAATTTAATTGGGACTCTTTTACACTTTTAAAAAAAAAATTAATTTTTAATTTTTTTAATAATTTATTTGGGACTCGTTTCACTTAAAAAAAAAAAAACTAATTAAGGATGATTTTTTAATAATTTATTTAGGGCTTTTTTGTACTTTTTTTAAAAAAAATAATTTCTAATTTTTTAATAATTTATTTGGGACTCGTTTGCACATTTTTTAAAAAAATGACTATGGTTGCAATTAATTTTTTAACTTCTTTATTTAAATAAGAGGATATATTCATCATTTTACCGCTCTTTATTGAGAAATTGAATGAAAATATATATAAATGATGGTCTGCACAATTAAATGAATAATTAAGGATGAAAATATAAAAAAAGAAAGGTATGAATCTTTTTCGCAATAATAGTAAAAGGTATGGATATTATATGTTAATTACTTTTCGAATAATTTATTTGGGATTCATTTGCTCTTTTTTTAAAAAATATTTAGGACTATGATTGCAATTCACTTTTGCTTTTTATTTATTTTTATTCAAAGAGAAGTATATATTCTTCATTTCACAATTTTTAATTGAAAAAATAGATGAAAATGACATTTTGCGTAATAAAATATAAAGTTAAGGGTGAAAATGTCAAAAATTGAAAGGTAGGTGTGTTTTTTATAATAGTAGTGAAAGGTGGAGAAGTTATGTGATATTTATCCATTTGTTTATTTTTATATTTGCTGCCCCTATATGCTTTCTATTCTTGTTTATCAACAATTTAACCAAGAACATGTTAATGTGTACTCTTAACTCCATAACTTTAAAATAATGTACATTGTGGACATCACAAGGACCGAACCAGTGTTCTCTACCATTTTCTACACTTTCTTGCATCCCAAATACCAACTTTTATGTATTCATTTTCTACATAAGCATTTTATGTACTCTATTATACTACAGAGATCACGTAGAAATTTCGAGCATAGACATCAAAATCTTGTGCTTCATGGGTGAACAAGGCACACAACAACAAAAGTTGTTGTTGAATCCTAAATGAGCCCCCATTTCTCTCCTGTGCCATCTCTCAGCCCAGCATCGCCACCCAAACCAAGTACCAACACCATCCTGCATAATGTAGATGCAAAAATTAGCCACGCCTCACCCTGGGACGAAACCAAGAGAGTAGAGTTGCGGGGGTAAATTTCACAAAATTTTAATTATGAGGGCAAAATTGAAAATTATAAGGAATTCTTTTGAAGATCTCGTGTAAAATCTATTGCAAAACCTTGGATTTCAAATTTAGTGTGGGGGTAGCTGATCACACTATAGATCCGCCCATGACCTCAACAAATCTAAAACTCACTCACGGATGATCATGTACTCTTTTTTTCATTTTTTTTTTTTTTTTCCCCAAACTCGGTGTTATGGTGGTAGCGTGGCATATATATCTTAAAGTGCGGCATAGTATAAAGATCTTAATCTACTCTCTTTTTATCTGAGTTTTATCCCCAAACAGGGTGCTATGGTGGTGATTTATGGTCAATAGAATGGTGGTGGTGGTGGTGGTGGTGACGACGACGACGTCGGGTTCAGTACTCCAGGTTATGGTGTAGCTGTGTAGATGATTGTGAAAATAATAATTCCTAACCAACAGAAACAAGAAGAATGTTATATTTTTATATTAATATTGTAGCATAAATCATATTTGAGCACCATTCTCAACAAGGGAAGTGCAAATGACAAAGATTTCAACACTGGAAACATATTTGGCATTGTCCATCGGAAAAGATTAGGACAACTATATGAAATAGAGAGAGGAAAAACAAACAACCGGAATCAGCCCTACGAAGTTCCTTTTTAAATCATGAAGGCCAAACAAGCCTGAAGATTTAGAAATTTTCACCTGGAGTTGTTGAAACTGACAAATATGACGAATGATAGGAGAGGCAGAAAGAGAGTAAAAAATATATGAAAATTCATACTTTGTACTCTTTCAAGTTGTGCCATTTTTTTTTTATCTCCGGTTTAGATTAACCAAGAATTAAACAGCAGTTCGTTTAAGAGTCAGTAGCATTTTTCCATGGAAGTATCTATAAGCATAAGACCCTGGAAATGTGACTTCTAAATTCTAATCAGTAAATGCCGTGCAACACCATATTCTTTCTATTGTAATAAAGGGTAATGAACATACTGGAAAGCAGATTCCAGTTTAGTTCTACACTTGTCTGATATTTAACATTGAGTCAAGAGATTCAACAAAGAAATTAACAACTTCCAAATTGCTATTACTATTTATACGCTTGGTCGACATCATGACATAGCATTTAAAATTCACCAACATCAGAGAGAGCTGACTCAGAAGTTGAAGGATTTGCTGCTAATATATGTGGTGAAGCAATGTGCAGTGTAGGCGGGATTTTCAAGGAATCTATATTCCCTTCTAACATTTCTAACACTCTTGTCATTGATGGCCTCATTGTAGGATTAGTTTGTATGCACCATAAGCCAACTATTGTCATTTTCCTTATCATCAGATGTTCATCTTCTTTCAACATGCGATTGAGATCAAGTTGAGCATTTTGTTCAAGGTGGTGATATATCCAATCAGGAAAATATATTTCACTCGAATGATCCGCTTTGGCATCAGTATTTTTCGTCTCACCAACCATTTCCAGAACCATCATCCCATAGCTATAGACATCTGATTTGTAAGAAACTTCTCCAAGGGTTCTATAAACTAATTCTGGAGCTATATACCCTATTGTCCCCCTCACCCCTAGCATTGACAGTGTACTGGACCTATTGGGGGAAAGTTTAGCAAGGCCAAAATCCGATATCTTAGGATTGAAGTCTTTATCTAGAAGAATATTGTGAGGCTTTATGTCAAAGTGCAAAATCCGTGTATTACAACCTTGATGCAAATATTCTATTCCCCTAGCAATGCCAACTGCAATTTCTAACAACTTTTCCCATCCTAATTGACCTTCTGGTAAGGAGTTATTGTTGCTTATGAACTTGTCAAGAGATCCGTTTTGCATGAAATCATAAATGAGAGCTCTTTTGGAACCCTCAAAGCAAAATCCGAGGAGAGTGACAATGTTAACGTGGGAAGTTGTGCTAATACTTGCAACCTCGTTGATGAACTCTTCTCCATTACCTTTTGATTCTTTCAAAATCTTTACTGCTACAAGACGGTCATTTTGTAGCTTTCCTCTATACACAATAGCAAAGCCTCCTTCTCCTAACTTGTCACGGAATGAATTGGTCATCTTCTTGAGATCTGAGTATTTGTATCTTCTTGGCGCACGATCCCCATGGTTCTTCAAGAATAGTTCAATATCCTTGTCGTTTTGTGTTTTTCCTTTCCAAATGAGTGTATAGTTTCTTCTGTTAAAAGTCAATAAGATTACGAAGAAGAGGGCTGTAGCAGCTGGAATACCTGTAATGAGAAACAATGTCTATATTAATAAACTGAAATACATAAGAAATGGCAACAAAATTTTAAAGATATACCTGCAATTAAAATCAGTTTCAATTTAATTTTTCCATTTCCTTTTCCTTTTCCTTTTTCTTCTGCAGCTGAAGTAAGAACTCATGTTAGATCAAGCAAACATACTAAACAAGAAGGGAAATCATTTTCCTCATTATACTCTCTTCTGCACCTAAAATCTTTGACAAGCCATATGAACATGAAAAATAGTAAGAGTCAAGAGATTTCCGGTGATAACGCTTGTTATATTTGTACATGATTTGGGTTCTGATTTAAATTGACATCACATGACCAACTATAGACTATGATGCTTAACGAAAAATATGTGAAAAAAGGTTAACCTCGATACATATTTAAGCTGACAATATTTTACCCTCAAAGTATTATGTACTGGTTATACCTCTTTGACATTTAAATTGATTCCTGATGTTAGTTGTACAGTGGCCTCCTGTATTGTGACACCCATTGCAATCCTCAGACAGATGCCATTCGAGTTCATATTCATCGCTAAACAGACCCCAGAAATCCATCGAATTGACATCATATTGCGAATACGTTGGCACTGGGACAGCTGAACAGCCATCTGGTGTTGAAAGAAGATTCCTATCAGTATAATATACATCAAAGGATTCACAACCTGAGTAGTTTTTAAAACCCTGGAAATAACGCTTCAGTGTCTCGCTGTTACTTTTGGTGCATCTGAACAATGTAATATTTCGGAAGATAGTATAAGAAATACAAGGAGAGTTTGGAAGAGAGAAATCGATGTAGGGTAAATCACAGAATTTATGTCTTAAATAGCCTAGAAGAGTAGGGTTTCGAATCAAGAACACATTGGTAGAGATCTTGTTCAGAATGATATATGATTGTGATAATTCTTCATTTGCCAGATAAAGTTTTGGATTACTAGCATTGCAATCAACCCCTAAGAACCCACATTCGGGTTGCGAATAGTTAGTTATAGGAAACTCCAGTACCCCGAGACTTCCACACTGGAAACTCTCTTGGCATTTCGAATTAACAAAGTTAAGGATAATTAGTTGAAAAATAGAGAAAAGAACGAGAAAACAAGTAGTAGACATATGGACCTTCCTCAAAAAACCATGCCCTCAATCCACTTTTATACAATGTTGTATTTGCCGAGTTTTGTTGGAAAATTCCAATGTGTGGGGCCACACATGTATATAAATTAAAATGTGTAATGCTATCTTAAAAGCTTAGCCAATTTAAAATAAGTGAAAGATAATAACAGTTATTAGATCAGATTTTCTATTCTGAATATTAAAATTGATGGATTCTCGATTTTATTAACTAGAAATGATTGAAAATTAAGCAAAATAAAACTGACCTAGCCAGTGTGACATCGAACTTTTACCCACCCCTATTTATCTTTTTGTCGATCACTAAAATTCAATACATCAATTATTTTCTTCAGAAAATAAAAATAAAAATAATCAATACATCACTTTTTTTCTGTCTTTTTATTTTCTTCGTCTTTTTATTTTTCCTCCTTTCTGATGTAGGACAACTAGCTTTGGAGTTTGAGGAAGTGCTGGACAGAAAATTGGCAAAGAAAAATCGCGTCAAGGGTAATTTTGTCATTTGTCGCGACGGTGTCGGAATGGGCTGAAATTTGGCAGGTTGATTGAAAACGGCCCGAAAAGTTGGACTCGGGGCGAGAGATCTCGTGATTTTAGCCAAATTCATTTGTTTAGGCTCCCGAATGGTCAATTTTCGTATTTCCCGTTTTAGATTTTCGCTATTTTTGGAACTATTTCATTTTCTATGTTTTTAGGGTTTCTTGTAATGCCTATTTAAAAGCTTTTGGATATTTTTCCGTCATTATTGATTTTGAATAAAATTTCGTTCTTGGAGAATTCCAGTTTTCTTGTTTTCAAGATTTACGCTAGTAAATTTTGTTACTTCCGTTCTACGTCACTTTCTTTTGCTTTTGGACCTTTTCTCTCTTTAGTTCCTCTTGGTTACGTTTTTCCCTAATATATAGTTGGCAAGTCTCCATTTTGTGTCTTGCAACAAATTTTTTCTCCTTTCCTCATTTATAAAAGAAAATAAATATACAATGTCCCCTGGACCACCTCTGATTATATGTATATTTGTTTTGACTTTTGCATTTTTTTATTGATCATTTAATTCCTTTTCACTTTGGTAGACTTTGAAAATCTTGCAACGGACGTAACCTGGAAACTGCTGTGGGTTTAGAGGTCAATAATTACTTATCTTAATTACAGCTAAATACCTGCAGACTAAAAATCTAAGAAAACGTGTCTGCTAAAATATAAACATAATTAAAAAAACCGAAAGTTACCAGTATTGGAAATTAAACATGATTTAATAATATTGAATGTTTTTTTTTTTGACTACACAAGTTTTTACGTTCACATATGTATGAGTCAATTCAAAGTGTTGAATTTATGAGGTGAATACGTGTAGATTGAAGTATTTTGAAGTGTGAGTGAGGAAAGTTAAATTCACACAGTGGAGTTGTAAAGAGAAATAATTTGTTCTGAAATTGAGCAAAATATTATTTCCTTCTACAAGTTTGTTTTTTATTGAGTGCTCTTCCACCGCTAGTTTTCCACAACCAGTATCGAAAATAATTATTTTTTTACAACATGTACCGAACTGCCAAGTTCCTGTTCGATCTGATCAATACCTATGAATTTTGTCCACCCTTATAACTGAGTCGGGACTAATTTGTTGTTATATATTTATACAATAAATATAATATGTGAAAGAAATAATTAATTAAGATAAAGTGCCCAACTGGTAAAAACGTAGAATTTATGTGGGAGGTCAGGGGTTCGAGCCACGCCTCACGCATTATATCAAAAGTCTTTGATTGGGATGCTCTCATTCGAGTCTTGAAGTATTTGAGATACACTCTAGACTGGGGAATACATTATACTAAATATCCTGTTGTACTTGAGGG
This sequence comes from Fraxinus excelsior, assembly GCA_019097785.1. Lineage (NCBI taxonomy): Eukaryota > Viridiplantae > Streptophyta > Magnoliopsida > Lamiales > Oleaceae > Fraxinus > Fraxinus excelsior. The sequence goes on along the minus strand of CM032643.1, from coordinate 6,641,125 downwards.
ATATTGTGATGCTAATTGGATTTCAGATACCAATGAAACTAAATCTACAAGTGGATATGTTTTTACATTAGCAGGTGGTGCTGTATCTTGGAAATCTACTAAGCAAACCTGCATTGCGAGATCCACTATGGAATCAGAGTTCATTGCATTGGATAAGGCAGGTGAAAAGGCTGAATGATTGAGGAATTTTTTTATGGATGTTCCTTTGTGGTCCAAACCACTTCCAGCTATCTATGTCCATTGTGACAGTCAAGCAGCTATTTCAAGAGCTCAAAATTCATCCTACAATGGAAAGTCTAGACATATTCGGGGGAGGCACAATACTGTGCGTCAGCTGCTTAAGGATGGGGTTATAGCTATTGACTATGTGAAGTCAAGTGATAATATTGCTGACCCATTAACCAAAGGATTAGCTAGAGAGCTAGTTCAGAAAACATCGAGGGGGATGGGGCTAAAGTCTATTACAAATTAGATCACCTATAATGGAAATCCAACCTTGCGATTGGAGATCCCATGGATAAGGTTCAATGGGATAACAAAGTTATTGGAGTGATTTGTGGGGGTACTACATTGAATTTATTTCAAACCCCTCCCTATGATGAGTAGTACCAACTGTATGGATTAGAGGATGAGCAAATGCTCTTAATGCTTTCTATAGCTGATATTCAGTGGGGTGTTTAAATACAGTGCATCCTTGATAGAAGCACCTATTTGAGTGTGGAAGTGGGGCCGCTTCCTATGAGAATTGAGGCTAATTCTCTAGAGCACTCAAAGAAACCGGGAAAGTTCACGGCCGAAATGAACACAACCGCGAAAACTCAATGATTGTTTTAGAAATCATGTGTGTGTTCTATTGTCTCAGTTTGCAAATCATAATTGTGGAGTTCAAGACATAGTTCACTCTACAGTTAGCAAGCTCGATAGAATATACAAAGCTAAGGTTCAAGTCGATAGACACCTAAGCCTGCGTGATTTCTACCGTACTCCAGAATATTATTTTTATCTATCTTATTTCTTTCATGTGGGGGATTGTTATATATTTATACAATAAATATAATATGTGAAAGAAATAATTAATTAAGATAAAGTGCCCAACTGGTAAAAACGTGGAATTTGTGTGGGAGGTCAGGGGTTCGAGCCACGCCTCACGCATTATATCAAAAAGTCTTTGATTGGGCCTTGGGCTCTTGGACTTTATTGATTCTAATAAAATAATTATTATTTTTTAATTATTTTCGGAATTATTTAATGGTCAACTAGCCAGTAAAATATGACTGTTTTAACTGCCCAGTTTTAATATCCATTACCATAGGCCATTACATCTGCAACTTAATGCTAGATCATGGTGGAAAAAGTTACATCTCTTTATGCTTATATAAATACACTTTTGGGTTTTAGAAAACTACAACAACAAAAACGAAATTGTCTCTTCATATATACAGTAAAATATTATACTGAAATTGTCTTTTCATATTTTCTGGAGTACACTTGAGAGTTCTAAAAACCTTTTGTGATTGCTGCACAATTGGTTTATTTGATCGTTGTATCCTGGAGGTGATTGTCCACGGAGGTCGTAGCAGTTATCGACGGGCAATTTCGCTTTAGGACATCGTGCTGTCACGAGACTCGATCTATTGATAAGTTTTTTCTGCACTTTACTATTATTTTTTCCAACAATCTAAAGCGAAATTCTACGTGTTTAATAGCTGCAGTAGATATATCTATTCCTAAGTATTCTGAAAAGCCTGAATTATTTGATGGAAAGAATTTTAAGAGATGGCAAATGAAATTACGTTTTTATTTGACAACTCTTAAAGTTGAAGATGCTATTGAAACTGATAAACCTGTTTTTGCAATTGCTGATGAGCCTACGGATAATGAAACATCAGATTTAGCTATTTGGGAACGTAATGATTATATGTGCAGAAATTATATTCTGAATTGCTTGACATTGGATTTATATGATGTTTACTGGTCGTGTAAATCTGCTAAAGAATTATGGAAGTCATTAGAAAAGAAATATGCTACTGAAGATGCTGGAACTAAGAAATTTGTTGTGGGAAAATTTCTAGAGTTTAAAATGGATGATATTAGAACGGTGGTAAGTCAAGTTGAAGAATTACAGATTATAATTCATGAAATTATTGCTGAGGGTTATAAAATATGTGAAGGTTTTCAAGTGTCTGCTATAATTGAAAAACTACCACCTTCTTGGAAAGAGTATAAAAACAGTTTGAAGCATAAAAGAAAAGAAATGTCATTAGAGGATTTGATTATCAGAATTAGGATTGAGGAGGACAATAGAATGGCAGAACGTAGGGAGAGACCAGACTTGGGTACAAAAGCCAATCTTATTGAAGGAGGTTCTGATAGTAAGAAAGCTGTTGGAAATTTTACCAAAAGTCAGAATTTTAAAGGCAGATTCAAGGGGAAACCATTCATAGGAAAGAACAATCGGTCTAAGCCTCAATTTAAAAATAAAACTGTTGGTGATTGTTTTGTTTGTGGTAAACCAGGTCACTTTGCAAAGGATTGCCGAAATAGGAAAGGAAAAACTGTGAAGCATCAGGCACATATAGCGGAAGATGGGAATTTTTCTACTATGGTGACAGAAGTTAATCTAATGAGCAACATGACAGACTGGTGGGTAGATTCTGGAGCTACCAAACACATTTGCTGCACGAGAGGTGCATTTTCTTCATTCACTCCTAATAGTGATGGAGAATGTCTGTTCATGGGGTATGCTTCTTCCTCCAAAATCGAGGGGAAAGGAACTGTGACACTTAGATTTACTTCTGGAAATATCCTTAGTTTGAAGGATGTCCTTTATGTACCTGATATAAGGAAAAATCTTGTGTCTGGATCTATTTTGGTCAAAAAGGGATTTAAAATTGTATTTGAGAGTGGTCAAGTTGTAATGTCTAAGGGTGGTACTTTTGTTGGGAAAAGGTATGCAGATGAGGGTCTATTTAAGTTAAATGTTTCTGTGATCAATAATAAAGCTTCTACTTCTTCTGTTTACTTGCTGGATTCTTATGACTTATGGCATGTTAGACTTGGACACGTGAACATAAATTCTATTAAAACATTAATAAGATTGGGAAACATTCCTAAAACTGATAAGTTTCCAAATTCAAAATGTGAAACATGTATTGAATCTAAGTATGCTAGAAAACCATTTCCACATGTTGATAGAACTACTTCAATTTTAAGTTTAATACATTCTAATTTATGTGATTTAAAAGGATATGTTACTCGTGGTGGAAATAAATATTTTTTTAACTTTCATTGACGATTACTCCCGTTATTGTTACATTTATCTTCTTAAGAGTAAGGATGAAAGTTATTCAAAATTTATTTCATATAAAACTGAAGTTGAAAATCAGTTAGATAAAACTATTAAGATTTTAAGGTCTGATAGGGGAGGAGAATATTCAGGTGAGCTTGATAAATTTTGTGTTGATAATGGTATTATTCATGAGACTACTCCACCATATTCTCCCCAATCTAATGGTGTAGCTGAAAGGAAAAATAGAACTCTAAAGGATATGGTCATTTCAATGCTAAACTCTTCTGGATTACCTTTTAACATGTGGGGGGAAGCACTTCTTACTGCATGTTATATTCTTAACAGAATTCCTAGTAAGAAAAATGATAAATCCCCTTATGAATTGTGGAAAGGTAGAATACCTTCATATAAATATCTTAAAGTGTGGGGGTGTTTAGCTAAGGCATCTATTCCAGCACCTAAGAGAAATAAACTTGGTCCAAAAACTGTTGATTGTGTGTTCATAGGTTATGCTTTTCATAGTAATGCCTACAGATTTTTAGTAATTGACTCTAAAAATATTTTGATTGAAAAGAACACAATTTTTGAAACTAGAGATGCAGAAGTTTTTGAAAATAGATTCCCTTTTAAAGAAAAATATGTAGGATCAAGTAGCTCTCTTAGTGTTCCTCCTAGAGTTAGAGAAGAGCCTATCGATTTAGAAGAAGCTGAAGTTAGGAGGAGCAAAAGACCTAGGACTGCTACTTCTTTTGGTCCTGACTTTCTAACATACTTAGTAGAGGATGATCCTATTACATTTGATGAAGCTATATCTTCACCAGATTCTATATTTTGGAAGGAAGTTATAAATAGTTAATATGATTCCATTATGTCTAATAACACTTGGGAATTAGTAGACTTGCCTAGAGGATGTAAAACCATTGGGTGTAGATGGATTTTTAAGAAAAAATTGAAACCTGATGGTTCAATTGATAAATTTAAAGCAAGACTTGTAACTAAAGGCTATAAAAAAAAAAGAAGGAGTTGACTTCTTTGATACATATTCACCTGTTACTAGAATTACCTCTATTAGGATATTAGTTGCAATTGCTTCATTGTATAATCTTATTATACATCAAATGGATGTCAAGACTGCCTTTTTATATGGAGATTTAGAAGAAGAGATTTATATGGATCAACCTGAGGGATTTGTGGTAGAAGGCCTTGATGATAAAGTGTGTAGACTTAAAAAATCTCTTTATGGCCTTAAACAAGCCCCTAAGCAATGGCATGAGAAATTTGATACAGCTTTGACATCTAATAGTTATGTGATAAATGAAGCAGATAAATGCATATATAGCAAATTTGTGGGGGATAGTGGTGTCATAATTTGCTTATATGTGGATGATATGCTAATAATGGGAACTAGTTTAGATGTGATTAATAAGACTAAACAGTTTCTGAAAAAGCACTTCGAAATGAAAGATTTGGGTGTTGCTGATGTTATTCTAGGGATTAAAATAGTAACACATTCCGAAGGAATTACTTTAACCCAATCACATTATGTAGAAAAAGTGCTTAAGAAGTTTAAACAATATAATTGTATTCCCGCTAAAACACCTTATGATGCAAGTCATCATTTGAGAAAACATTCAGGTCCTAGTGTTTCTGCTTTAGAATATGCTAGAGTGATCGGCAGTCTCATGTATCTCATGAACTGTACCAGACCTGATATAGCATATGCCGTCGGTAGACTTAGCAGGTATACTAGTAATCCTAATAATGAACATTGGGATGCTCTCATTCGAGTCTTGAGGTATTTGAGATACACTCTAGACTGGGGAATACATTATACTAAATATCCTGTTGTACTTGAGGGATATTGTGATGCTAATTGGATTTCAGATACCAATGAAACTAAATCTACAAGTGGATATGTTTTTACATTAGCAGGTGGTACTGTATCTTGGAAATCTACTAAGCAAACCTGCATTGCGAGATCCACTATGGAATCAGAGTTCATTGCATTGGATAAGGCAGGTGAAGAGGCTGAATGGTTGAGGAATTTTCTTATGGATGTTCCTTTGTGGTCCAAACCACTTCCAGCTATCTATGTCCATTGTGACAGTCAAGCAGCTATTTCAAAAGCTCAAAATTCATCCTACAATGGAAAGTCTAGACATATTCGTAGGAGGCACAATATTGTGCGTCAGCTGCTTAAGGATGGGGTTATAGCTATTGACTATGTGAAGTCAAGTGATAATATTGCTGACCCATTAACCAAAGGATTAGCTAGAGAGCTAGTTCAGAAAACATCGAGGGGGATGGGGCTAAAGCCTATTACAAATTAGATCACCTATAATGGAAACCCAACCTTGCGATTGGAGATCCCATGGATAAGGTTCAATGGGATAACAAAGTTATTGGAGTGATTTGTGGGGGTACTACATTGAATTTATTTCAAACCCCTCCCTATGATGAGTAGTACCAACTGTATGGATTAGAGGATGAGCAAATGCTCTTAATGCTTTCTATAGCTGATATTCAGTGGGGTGTTTAAATACAGTGCATCCTTGATAGAAGCACCTATTTGAGTGTGGAAGTGGGGCCGCTTCCTATGAGAATTGAGGCTAATTCTCTAGAGCACTCAAAGAAACCGGGAAAGTTCACGGCCGAAATGAACACAACCGCGAGAACTCAATGATTGTTTTAGAAATCATGTGTGTGTTCTATTGTCTCAGTTTGCAAATCATAATTGTGGAGTTCAAGACATAGTTCACTCTACAGTTAGCAAGCTCGATAGAATATACAAAGCTAATGTTCAAGTCGATAGACACCCAAGCCTGCGTGATTTCTACCGTACTCCAGAATATTATTTTTATCTATCTTATTTCTTTCATGTGGGAGATTGTTATATATTTATACAATAAATATAATATGTGAAAGAAATAATTAATTAAGATAAAGTGCCCAACTGGTAAAAACGTGGAATTTGTGTGGGAGGTCAGGGGTTCGAGCCACGCCTCACGCATTATATCAAAAAGTCTTTGATTGGGCCTTGGGCTCTTGGACTTTATTGATTCTAATAAAATAATTATTATTTTTTAATTATTTTCGGAATTATTTAATGAGTCAACTAGCCAGTAAAATATGACTGTTTTAACTGCCCAGTTTTAATATTCATTACCATAGGCCATTACATCTGCAACTTAATGCTAGATCATGGTGGAAAAAGTTACATCTCTTTATGCCTATATAAACACACTTTTGGGTTTTAGAAAACTACAACAACAAAAACGAAATTGTCTCTTCATATATACAGTAAAATATTATACTGAAATTGTCTTTTCATATTTTTTGGAGTACACTTGAGAGTTCTAAAAACCTTTTGTGATTGCTGCACAATTGGTTTATTTGATCGTTGTATCCTGGAGGTGATTGTCCACGGAGGTCGCAGCAGTTATCGACGGGCAATTTCGCTTTAGGACATCGTGCTGTCACGAGACTCGATCTATTGATAAGTTTTTTTGCACTTTACTATTATTTTTTCCAACATTTGTAACTAATATTTTATAGAATTGACGATTTGTGGAACAAAATCAATTATTCGAAATCTAATTGCAATTTTACAATTAATAGCAGTCTTTCTAACATTCTTAAAAATCAATGAGTTTTGATTGTCTATTATGAATTTTTCAATTATTTTCACTCATCGCTACATTAAAAAGAATATTGTTATTTATCACTAAAATTATTGATCATTACTTAATATTACTAAGAAAGAAATGGAATGCTACTAAGCATGTAAGGCCATGATGATCAACACGAAATTGATGAAGTACAGCAGTTCGCGTCTAATTTACATGGCCACTGGAATCCGCAGGTTGGGCTGGACCCTTTTGGGATTCTGGCTCTTTGTATTTACTTTATTTAACTATTGAGTATTATAATGTCATTACTACTTCTATATTTTTTTCTTAATTTTTATTTCCCCATAACCGGTGATATGGTGGTGATTTATGGTGAATCGAATCATGATGGTGGTGGTTATAGCGGTGATGATGGCTAGTTTGATACTCTATTTTATGATGTGGGTGATTGTGGTCCAATTTGGGACAAAATCGAACCCGAAAAGTTAATTTGATGGTTAGATTGTTTCCCTAACCCAACTCATGCCCACTCCTAACCCTAAGTGGGAATGTCGGAGAGAACCCAGAAGTGAAAACAATAATTCCTAACCAAAACAAAAAGAAGAAGAATTTGTAATTATTCTATATTAATATTGTAGCATAAATCATATTTATTTATGTAAGAGGAAAATATTGTTATACTTAAAAATAGGGGTAAGGTTTTGGGCACCATTCTCAACAAGGAGGGAACTGCAAACGACAAAGATTTCAACACTGAAAAATACATATTCCCAATATGTGTTAGGAGAAAAATATGATGAATGTTAGGAGAAGCAGAAAGAGAGAGAAAATATATGAAGATTCACACTGTGTACTTTATCAAATCTGCTAGTTTTTTTTCTTTTATCACCGACTTAAATTATCCTTTTTGTCAAACTAGATGACAGCAGTTCGTTGAATTGTCCATAGCTTCTACTTGTCAACGTTGTAGAAACTTACCTAGATTGAAAATTTCTCAAGATTAAATGTGTTGAATAACTTGCCTTACTTTGCTGGATCTCGTTGGCACAAATCTCTATCAGATTGAAGGAGTTCCTTACCCACAACCCAAATGCCTTTTCCAAGATGATTGAATGCCCCAAAAATGTGATATATACCATTTTTACTTATGAATTTTCATGTTTTCTTGATAGAGAGATCAATTTCAACCTCCATAACGTGAATTAAATATCTTGGAATTTATTATATGCATATGTTGGTTATGAGTACTGGGAAAGTTATTCACAATTCAAAGAATAACCAATCCCTCCAACCCACTTTATTTTATTTGGGTCGCGTCAATCCACATGGAAGATCCATCCATTTCCAACATCTCATGAAATCATGAGTCATCAATTAGATCCAAGGATTTAACTCACAAGGTTCATACTGAGAAATGAATTGTGCAACCCGCTAGTGACTTAGAGCATTAATGTTATACACCTATTAGGGATATATAACAACTTTATAAGAGAAATCAAATTTCTCATTTCTCATCATACCATACACTTATTTTCTAACATCTAGTTCAAGTACTATTTCTGATTCCTCAATAAATCAAGAGCATACTTGAACCCTACACCATATGTTGCATTCACAATTGCATCAAAACCTTCAATAAGTTAACACAATTATCCGATCGGTGAATACAAGTGTGTTAGATAGAATAGTCTTTCTTTTCCACTCGAATCTCTAAACCTTAAAATATCTGTTTCCTAGACATATCCCATTAGACCAAATCATTCATGATCATTGTCAATATGCTGAAGTAGAAAAACTACAATAAAGTCTTAAGAAACAGTTAAAAGTTAAAAATTGATATATTAAATGAGGTTATATATGCCTCATGGACTCACACAATAAATAAGCAGAGATCCATTATTTCATTTCCTATTGATCGTCAAAGCACACATTGTATGATTCACGTGTTATGGTTTCTTCTCCCTTTTCTTAGAACGTATGACTTGTTCGATAAATTAAATACATCGTACAGACCTTAGTTCAAGCATTCCTCGATGCTTAACTTGAGTTTTCTTTATATTTATTCCTCTAGGCAATCTTAATCGAGAACTCAACTAGTAGCTTAATTAAGTCTTGTGGACAAAGGAATCAACTTCAATTACTTATAATAATCTCATATTGATTCTTTATCAAGGTGATTGGATCACATATACAACATGATCACTTTATCTTATGTCAACACATTTCAAAATATTTGAGGCGATTGCTCAGGTGAGTGAGTCAATCCTTACATGTTCGGCATTCTTTCTATGTGTGCATTCAAGTTACTTATAACTAATTGAAATAAAGAATTAACTCAAAAAGATTCGTTCATTGATGAATATTTAAGATTTTACAAGGTACATTACTAAATTCTACACAATCCTAAAGATTTAACATGTGTCATTAATACATCTCTAGGTATTGGTTTAGTAAGCGAATCAACTACCATGTGATGCATTGAAATGTACTACAAAGTCACTTCTTTCTTTACTATGATGTCTCGTACAAAATTATATTTTGTACAAATTAATGTGTTTCGTATATGTCATAGATATTACACCCCTATTCATTTATAGTCAGGGTCAAGTAATTCAATCGTTAAATTCAAAGTCAAATAAGGGCTTAAGTTGAATGAGTGATTTTCATGTGCCTTTATTTGCAATTGCTAGTACTTTAAGGGCCAAAAATAAAATAAATAGGAATCTTGGGATTTAGTTTTTAATATGATAAATGAAAGGACTAAATGTTATATTATATGAGGATTGGAGACTTGATTTGCAATTATATAATACTTATCCATTGACATAAAAGAATATTGATCTATTTTTATCACATTTGGGGGAAATAGAGAAAAGAGTTGAAAGATCGAGAGAAGAAGAAGAAAGAAAAGAGGAGAGGAGAAGAAGAAAAAGGAAGATGAGGAAAAAGATAGAGAAGATGAATCGAGAAACTGAGAGGAGAAAATGAAAGAAAATAAGGAAAAGAAAAGGACGGAAAGAGAGGAGAAAGAGGAAATAAAGAAAAAGAAGAAGTAGGTTTTCAAGCTTGGATTTTTCATTATTCAATTTCTACAGGTAAACGAAGTATCTATTTATTGAAAAATGGTATTAGATTTTAAATATCAAATATCAAACTGTCTTTCCTCTACATCTGGTCAGAGTTCTGAAGATCGGGAAAAGCTGACTAAAGTTCCAGTCTATGAAGAAAATGGTGTTCTTCGTTGATCCACGGGAGATAGACAATTTCACAAGGCTAGGAGTGCTGCATGATAGTAGATTCCATAGAGAGCTTTGGCAACATGAGTTAAGGATTGGTGTAGGTGAGCACAAGATCCAAAAAGAGTTGTAAGGAGTGCAGTCGGGAGATTAGATAGTACGGGTTTCTAGTCTAATAGACTGTAAGTTGTTTGAATCATTTATAGTGGATTGTCTGGCAAAGTGTCCGGAGTTTTTCCTAGTTAGGTTTCTCCATGAGCATCTGTGTCTTATTTACTACTTTATTTATTATTTTAATTATCTGTGGTATTTAAACATATGATTAAATTGACTGATTGAATAACCATCTAGAGATAAGTAATTAGTAAGCCCTCGCCTGGGGCCATTCCCGGACCTAGCAGCAGACGGGCGGACGTGCCTGAATTCAGACCGGACCAGACTCTTCTTTGTTTAAGCTGCTCCCACGAATTAATATTTTAATTCCACATAATATATATATTCACCACTCTCTAGGTATTGTTAGGATCGAACTACTTGTTTTTCAGTATCCACTTGTCCAAGATCTTTTATCTTGAATGTGGAACATAGAAACATCTTCTTCTTTTTTATTCCATCCTTATGATTACTCATAATCAACATATCATCAATATACAAGTAAATAAGGATTATACATTTATCACACACTTTAGAATATAAACATTTATTTACACTATTATTTATGAAACCAAACGAATTAATAGTTAAGTCAAAATTTTCATGTCATTTCTTATGTGCTTGTTTTAAACCGTATAGCGATTTTACTAATTTACACACCTTATGTTCACTTCTGGGTAGAGCAAACCTTTCGCGTTGTTCCATATAAATCTTCTCATCAAAATTCACATTTAAGAATGTCCTCTTGACATCCATTTGATGAACATGCAAGTCATGTATCAAAGCTAATGCGAATAATATCATAATTGAAGTTATTTTTGCTACTGATGCATACGTATCAAAATAATATATTGCTTCCTTTTGTCGATACCCTTTAACTACTAATTTAAATTTAAAGATATTAAGAAAACCATCAACATTGTATTTTCTTCTAAACACTCATTTACATCCAATAGATTTGGATCTGGATGGTAAAACAACAAGTTCTCAGGTATTATTAGACATAATTGAATTTATTTCATCTTTAATTGCATCTTTTCAAACAAAATGCTATCACGGGAAGCCGTAACTTCTCTATAAGTTTTAGGATTAGTCTCCTCCTATAGAACAAAAGAAATTGTTCTTACAACATTCTTTTTATTTCCTTCCACTAAGTAAAACAAAATAAATTGAGAGTCAATTTCATCCCGACCTAAAGATTTCTCAATTCAAGTTCTTTTGCTTTTTCGTAGTACATAAGATTCATGAACATCTTTAGAAAGTGTTTTATCTTGTGTTCCACCCGAGCTAGAGATCTTATTGTAGGTATCCCTTAATTCATTACCCGAGGATAGTGAATTCTTAAAGAACTCGACATTGCTTAATTCAACTATTGCATTGGTCTCCAAATTTAACAATCTATATGATTTACTATTACAAGCATAACCAAAAAAGGCACATCTCTTTCAAGTGGATACCCAGGAATCATATATTTGTATTCTTCTTCATGCGCTTGAATCTCTTCCTCAAAGTGTTAAGGAAGTAGGTGTTTTGAAATAGAACCTTTGATATTTTCCAAAACCAGCCTGTCGGATCACAAGAATAATATGTTTGTTTTCACCAAAGAATTATGCGTTTAAATCTCCCAAAATATGATGTGGATATGTTATGCAATGAAATTACAACAAACAACCTTATGAAATTTGTCACAGACATCTAAATTTATAGTTGGGGACGCTTAGGTGTTATGGGCCATGTAAAACTCTTCAAAATCAGGAATTAGGTCTGGCCGCATAAATATGTCGCTCGAGCGACAGTGACGCGAAAGGCAGGTGGCGACTATTCTATTTCTTGCGCTCGAGCGCGAGTCAGGCGAGCAGCTAGCGAAATTTCGGTGCCACATTTTCCTTATTTTCAATCTCTAATCCTAACTTAACTCATCTATACAAAATTGCATCCAAGTACCTGACTTTTTACAAGTGTTCAATTAAGACATTTTCATTCAAAAACATGTCAATTACAACAATGGACCTAACAGTTTACATAGTATTTATCATCTCAACTAAAGTTCTATTTTTCCTTTCAACTATATCATTTTGTTAGAGTGTCCTAGGTATAGAATTGATAAGTGTATTTCACTTATACTTTAGATATCATCTAAATTTGATATTTAACTTATTTCTACGAGTTTTAGAACGTTTTAAATTGTGTTTTGATGTTATGATATAGGTTGATGAAATTGAAGGAAATAAGTAAGAGTTAGCAAAATCGAAGAAAATTGCTAAATTGTAAGAGATCCAAAGTTCAGGGGACTAAAGTGCAAATACTCCAAAGTTATGTCAGACCTCACAATGAAGATTTGAGAGTGCTATGAGTCAATTGGATAAAGAAATAAGTCAAATGAATCAAATATAGTCAAAGTTCATACTTGAAACTCATCTTTTACATAGCAAACGTTTGAATTGAAAATTATATCTAAAGCAAGTTGTATCCCTTTGAGTTATCGTTCCAAAGTATCTTGAATCACTTCAATCGAATATCGAAATAAAAAATTATGATAAAAATACTAAAGGACACGCAGCCAGTCTTTCCACCCTAAGATAGGCGCCGCAGTGCCTGTTTTGCTGAAAATCAGTAGAATTCGCGGCATAACATGTGTGAGAAATAGGTTTTTGATTTTACTTTTTTACTCTTTTCTTGGTTCAATACAACTCCAACCCATCCAAAATTTCATGATGATATAAATACAACCCCAAAGACCACTGAAGGGGGAATTCAACACATAATTGGAGGCAAAGTGGGCATAATTCAAGAAATTAAAGGGAGGCAAGAACAACATCAATAAAAAAAGATTGAAAATCTATTCAAAAACTAGTTTTTCATATTCTCTTCTTTATGTTGTTTATTTTGAATTGTATATATTTCATATTTTTTTATCATAAACTAAACTATTTTTCCTGGGTTTGATTGTAACAAAAACTTGAAAGTATGATTTGAATTTATTTTTACAAAATTTTCCATTCCATTTATTTGTGTTATGATTTTAATACTTTCAATTAATTGGCCATTAATTGAATGAGTAGATACTAGTCAATTTCGGCACTCGAGAGAAAGAAATTTAGGTGTTATCATAAGATTAACACAACATAAATTTTATAGGTTTCGAGAGAAAGTAAAAGGTCTATGAAGTTTACTCAATAAAAGAATTATGAACTTGATAATTTATAGATTTTAATTCGAAATAGAGATATTGAAATTAATTTCTAGATGTATTTTTTATCCGGCACTCGAGAGAGGAGGTATAATTACATTAAGGTTCGTACTTATAAATATAAAAAATTGATTAGAGATAATTAAGTTTTTGATAATCATATTTGATAATAAGGTGAAATCATAACCCTAGGCTTCCTCACTTGATTATTCTTTTAGCTTACATTTATTTGTTGAATTCATCACTATATTAGTTTTAAAAAAATATTGATTATAGAATTCATTCATCTAGATAAAATAGAAGCCATATAATTATAATACTTAGTAGAGATTTGAATTACAATCCATGTGTGTTTGACACTCTAACTCCATTATTATATTACAAAACTTGACACCGTACACTTGTGGTATAAACCACGTTATAGAAAACGTATGACAAGCTTTTGGCGCTGTTGTCGGAGAGTGTTTTATTTGATTTTTACTAATATTATTACCAACTAGCTTTTATTTTAATTTAGATTTTCTTTGTTTTTGTTAATTTTGGCTGCCTACCCTGATCTCTTTGGTATTTTTTCATATATTATTAAATACTATATGCATGATTCCAACATTAGTAAGAGAATAGAACAATTGCAATAAGTAATCTTGACATGGATAAAAACTACGTGTTTGTATAAGATATATTTTGTCAGCTTTGCTATGAGATTTATTATACTGAGCATTGTTTGCATACACGATTCCCGTATGGTAAAGCTTCTAAGTTTCATACAATATTTAAGATGTCGAAAACAAGCAATTGACAAAATCTGATAAAGACTACATGCCTTTGGGAGATTATGTATTTGTCGATTGGGATGAGGACGTTGTACTTATGGGAAATGATCCTCCTCTGTTGAACAAGTGGGTAATTACAAAGTACTATAATAAACTTGCTAAGTAGGAAAAATGCAACATATGTATTGGGGATTGGAGTTACTGGAATGAATTCAAAAGGTGGAAATACAATCCACTTGAATGAGTTGAAAAGAAAAACTTATCATTGCATGTGGATCTAGAATGCGATTCGATCGATCAATCTGAAGAAATTTCAACGATCGTAGAGGAACTTAAAGTGAATGACAACTTGATCACAAAGGAACCAAATGAAAAAGTAGAAATCAATGAAGATGAAAATAATGTACATTCGTTCAAATTCATTGATTGTATAGAAATTGATTTTGTGATTAAGTTTGATGATGAAGTTGAAGTCTACGTTGTTAAGTTTGAATTGGATAGAATGGAAAAATACTATTACATTGAAAAAAACAATGTTGAAGTTTTGAAAAATAATGAAGAGTGAAGAAAAATGAGCAAAGAATCAAAATCTTTTTTCAAAGTTTCATGTACAAATTGCCAACGTCAAGCTAATGATGTTAAAGAAACATTTCTTGGATGGCAACCCAAGCTTTCTTTTCTTTTATATATTTTGTTTTCGTGTTATAGGATAGTTTATTTAGTAATCATTATCCATATCTTGTCTTCTCCTTGGTCCTTGAGTAGTTAAGTTGGTTATTAGCTGTTTGAGCTCAGTAACCATGCTCCATATATTTAATATTTAGAATTTAATTTTTCAGGAATATGACGTCACGCAACACTAAAACCAACATTGACAAGGAGAAAATGGATAAATCTCAAGTTTATGGGAGAAGTAAGACAAACATCCATCAAATCCAATATCATAAGCACCAAAACGCCATAGGCAATACAGATAATTCAAGGAAGTCCTCTCACTTTTCTTTAATTTTACATTGGAGACAATGTTCAATTTAAGTTTGAGGATGTATTATAAATTATCTAATTGTCTAGTATTTTTTTTATTTATGTGATTTGTGTGCGTGTTTAAAAAAATAAAAATAAAAATAAAATAAAAAAATAAATTTTTTTTTTCATGCTTGTGTAAGTTAGATAACATTGTCGGCAATGATCTATATTATTAAGAACGTACGTTAGTTTATGAATCATGAATATGTTATGTGTTTTAGTTTAAAAAATTTATTTTTTTATTTTTGCTTATTCATGTAGAACGTAAAGTATTTATGCACGTGAGTTGATAGTGGTGTTGTACATGAGTAGGTTGATTCGTGTTTATATGTTAAAATAGAGAACTTAGACAATCAATCCCAAAATCGAATATTCACTATATCCTTAACCTTGTATAATATACTTTGGAGCGTTCAAGCTGGTAAATAATATGATTTTGGATTGTGGTAATTCCATGCATGCTAAAAAAAATATTGTGTGGAGTGTCTTCAGCTTTCAAGTATGAACTAAGTGATGACCATATGTTAGGAATCTAGCCCTTTAATTATTTTTGCTTTCCTTTAAAAGAAAGAGCATTGCATTTGTTAACTCATTGATTCACGCTTGCACCTTTTTGACTTGAGTTAGTAAGTCTTTAGGGGTTTCTTAAGAGCCGGTACCCTTTGGTATTTCAAAATCGAGGAGTTACCGACTAAAAGTTCGCTACATGAGTCAAGAAGAGAAAGAAAAAGTGATGTTAATCTTTAGCAGAAAAAAAAAAGAATATTAAAATATGTGGAAAAATAATTTGTGCAATTGTCAAAAAAAAAATATATTGAGGGCTTAGATATCTAGTGGGTTTGAATTACTTAGTATAAGCGTGAATATCGAAGCACTCATAAATTGGGAGAATTATCACATGGCTTAAATTGTTGACATTGCCAGCTAAAATGAACCAAATTTGAATGGAGTAAAAACTTAGCATTGAAAATTAACTTTAGAATACACCTTGGAAAGTAAAAAGAAACAAGTTTGGGGATATAAGAATTTTACGAGTGAAATAAGAAAATATTTGACTTTTAAATCGGGAATTGAATCAACTTATTATTGTACAACATTGCACTTAACTCTCTCCACACACACACACGTTTTGTATTAAATAGGTGAAAATTTAGCTTGGACATTATAACTTTGAAGTAATTTATGAAATTAATGTTATGTTTTCAATCCTGAGCTATGAATGCAAGATATTTAGCGAATTTTGTTTTAAGCGATTTCGTTTGATTTAGTTGTGTTTGTAAATTCGTTAGTTATTTTCTAGAATTTTGTGTTTGCTTGATGACTAGCAAAGTATTAAGTTTGGGGGTAGCACACGTTTTGCTGAAAATTAGCAAAATTCGCGCCGCCGAGGCGCAACCTGTGCGAGACATAGATTTTTTAATTTCTTAATTTTTTTTTTTTTTTTTTTACTATTTTCTTGGCCTAATACAACTCCAACCATTCTAAGATTTCAAGATAATATAAATACAACCCTAAAGACCACTTTTGTGGAGGAAATTCAACACACAACTGAATGAGGCAAAGTGGGCATAATTCAAGAAATCAAAAGGAAGCAAAAACAACATCAAAAAAGAAGATTGAAGATCTATCCAAAAACTAATTTTTTTTCTATTCTCTTCTTTATGTTGTTTATTTTGAATTGTATAGATTTCATGTTTCTTATCATGAACTAAACTATTCTTCTAGGGTTTGATTGTAACCAAAACTTGAGAGTATGATTTGAATTTATTTTAGTTATTTCAATGAAATTTTTCATTCCGTTTATTTGTGTTATGATTTTAATCCTTTCAATTAATTAGATACTAATTGAATAAATAGATGTTAGTCAATTCCGACACTTGAGAGAGTGAAATTTAGATGCGATCATAAGATTAACACAGCATAGATTTTATAGATCTCAAAAAAAAAAAAAGTATGGGATCTATGAAGTTTACTTAATAAAAGAATCATGAACTTGATCATTTCTAAATTTTAATTCGAAATAGAGATATCGAGATTAACTAGGATTAATTTGTATCCAGCAGTTGAGAGAGGGGATAGAATTACATTAGGATTCTTGCTTATAAACATGGAAAACTGATTATAGATAACTAAGTTTTTGAGAATCATATTTGATAGTTAAGTGAAATCATAACCCTAGGCTTCCTCACTTGATTATTCTTTTAGCTTGCATTTATTTGTTGAACTCGTCACTATATTAGTTTAAAAAACCATTGATTATAAAATTCATTCATATAAATAAAATAGATGCTATATAATTATAGTATTTAGTAGAAATTTGAATTACAATCTCTGTGCATTCGACACTCTAACTCCATTATTATATTACAAAACTTGACACCATACATTTACAGTATAAACCACGTTATAGAAAACATGTGACAAGAACATTAATAAATTATGTCTTATTGTTCACAATACAAGTTAAAATCATTAGAAAAATATTCACCTCATCTATCATTTTTTAGAATTTTTATTTTCTTACTTAAGTGATTTTCTACTTCATTTTTATATGTTTTAAATATATTAAAAACTTCATGTTTATGTTTTATTAAATAAATATAAGTATATCTAGAGTAATCATCTATAAATGTATTAAAATATATATTTGAGCCTCTAGTTAAAATACCATTTAATTCACATATCGTATGAATTAATTATAAAATATTAGAAGTCCTATTTATACTTTCATAAGGCTTCTAAGTCATTTTAGATTCTACACATGCTTCATATTTAAATGCATCATTTTCATTATATGATATTAAGTCGCATTTTAGCATTCTTTTCATGGTAATCTTACCTATATGACCTAATATAGCATTCCGTAAAGTAATTGAGTCAATCAAGTGAGCAACTCAGCTTTATTATTATTTAACTTGTCAATGGTACAAAGTTTAATCATTCTTTCACTAGAATAGCCTTTTTCTAACAAATTTTCCATTTAAAGATAGTACAAATTTGCCCGATTCATAAACATTTTTTATGCCCGATTTTCTTAAGAGATTACCACTAACTAAATTCATATTCATTTCAGGAACATGTAGTACATTTGTTAAAGTGACTATTTTCCCGGGAGTGAATATGATTTCTACATTTCCTTTTCCAAATACTTTGAATCGGCCTTCATTACCCATTTAAATCTCTTGATCTCCATCCACTTTAAAATAATTCTTAAATAGAGACTTATCATATAATACATGTATAGTAGCGCATATATCATATCACCACTAGAAGCTTTTCCCTTAATTGCATTTATCTCGCTTCGGTGGCCACAATATTGTCTTATTTGTTGGAGTTCACTTTTTCTTCGAAGTTGTTTTGCTCTCTATTTCGATGTTCTTTTGCATAATATATGGGCTTCCCACATACAAAACAACCTCTCTTGGACTTCTTCTTAAACTTGTTAAAGTTTTTAGAAGGTTTTCTCTTGTTGAATTTATTTGAAGGTCGGTCTTGTCTATAGCAATGACTTTTGAATTGCCTTTATAAGAATTGTCATTCTTATCTCTAGCTCTTGCTTCTTCAATTCGAAGATTTTTTGCATTTGTTTCAAATAATAATTTTCGAAACTATGCATTATTTTCTTCCGATATTCTTTCCAAGTCCCCAGAAGTTTTGCAATAATTACTCTCACTTGAAAGGTTTCGGAATATCAATTTTGCCTAATTTCAACTTATTGACGAGAACATGTAACTTATGCACTTGGGGAATGAGGGGAATGTTATCAAGGAATTTAAAATCAAAATACTTTGTTATTAAGAATTTCTTTAAACCTTCTTCTTCGGCTTTATACTTGTTTTCCAAAGCATTCCATATTTCTCTTGTCGATGATGTATTGGTGTCAAGATCATACAATATTAGGTCTGATAACGCATTGAAAATATGACCGTGGCATATGAGTTCATCCTCTTGACTCTTTTGTCTCTCTATTCTTATGGCTTCGATATTTTCATCCGTTTGATATGCAAGTAGTGCCAATTATGGATCAAGAATATAGAAGATTTTCAACACCGTTAGGAAAAACTTCAACTTGTCTTACCACCTGTAAAATTCGTTCCATCAAAACGGTCCAAACGAATAAGGTCTTGATTCATCAACTTAATCGTAGCCATGGCGGTTTCACTCTCCATTGCATATTACCATTTGAGAGTTTTGGAATTAATGCTTCCACCCAAGGTGTTGGAGAAGAAACAAAATAATATAATCAAGAAAAATCAGAATAAAAGTTGAAGGCTCAAACTTGTAATCGTTGTCATCAAACAATATTTGCCCCCTTTTAAATTGAATTTGATGCTTAAAGGGGCTTTTGACAAATAGTTTGAAGGATTTATCAAGCTTTGAAAAAGAATAAACATTTAAGCACTAATTCTTTCAAAACTCAGGGGGGAAAAACTAAAATTTTGAATATGAAAGAAGAGAGTTTTTGATTTTTCTCTTTTTGGAATGAAATATGATATCTCAAAATTGGTTTTCAATTGTTTTGTATTGATCATTAGACAACTATTTATAGATCTCAATCAATACTACACGAAATGGTGCTAAACATGATGAAGAATGGCAATTTTCTATCCAAAAATGCACCAGATTTTAGTTTGAAAAACTAGTCAACGGCTAGTTTTTAAACCTATGTGCCCGCATAGGTTGTTCAATGACAGGATGTACAATCCCTGCTGGCCAACATGCAACTGCATGCCTCCGTGGTCTATACGATCGCATAGGTCAAAGTTTTGGCCCTCAATTCTATTTTTTGTTTCATGCATTTTTTTATTGATTTTTGAACAACAATTTCAACAATCTACAAGCTTTTTATATGATTTTATTTAATTAGGATCAAGTTATTTTCTTTTATTTAAGCCCATGTTCCTTAAAAAAACATTTTTCTTAAAAAAACATTTTTCTCTAAATTTATTTTCAAAATCATATATTCGCTCAATAAAATAATTTTACATGTAAATCCAAAAGGTTTCATTGCGTTTTAATCATACATTCTAAAAAAATCACATTACAAATTTTATTTTATTTTTTTTTTTCAGAAAATGGGGTTCAAACAAACCCTAAATAAGATTTTATAATTAAAGAAATAAAATGAAACTGAAAAAAGTTTTGGTTCTACAATGAGCATAGAGAACGAGACCAGAATCTACCGGTTCTCATGACAAAGTAAGGAAAACAATTATTTCTTTGAGAACCAATACTTAACCGACTGGTTCCCATTCAATTTGATCGTACGCGTGAATTTTGTAAACCCCTACTTCTAAGTAGGGAACAGGGAGAAGGGTATTCCACCTTCCCCTGAGGCTCATGCTAAACTCTCCACTCAAGCTATTGACTTATTCTGAGAATTGCATTGATTACGAGACAATAGTTAAAGATATGACGCTCGATTCGTAAGACGAATCGTCTCGAACCCGAGGAGAATGGTGTAGCCTAAGATGCAAGAAGGCTATGAACTTGGAATGGCTTCGTTACTTTTCTTTTAATTGTGGCATTTTAATCTAACTATGATCAAATCGATAAGGAGTTTATTTCTTTAATTATGTCACGTTATTAAACCCCTATTTGGTTTAGCTAAAAAAATTATACAAATTTAAGTCATAGTCACTAATTAATTTTAACCACATATTTTATGAAATCCACATTTTTTTATTAACTTTTCAACCACTCATTATATTAACTTTTATTAAAATCGGATAGATTATTTTAAACTTGTTTTTGGAGTTACTTTTTTAGGTTTTGGTTGTTTTTCGGATACAAGAATTGTCTCCAATGAGTTTCCTAGATTTTCAACATTTTGCTCAATATTGTGTGTCAATTTGAAATATGTATTTGTGACAGCTTGATTGTGTAGGTTGTCCTTAAGAGACTGGTTGGATTCTTAATGATGATGAGAGAAGGTTGTAGTAACCGGAATAATGATGGTAATGGTGGTAATGAATTATTTGGTAAAGCACGAACAAGACATGCCTATGAAGCAGAGACCGACCTAGCACCCGGCCAGGGGGCGCGATCGTGCGTGCTGGGTTCCGTCGGACCGTCGAGTGATCGAGTCGCCGCCGACTGCCTGTGCAGCTGTGCCTGGTAACTAATGGTCAGCATATTGTCACGGCTTCATCCTTCAATAATTCGATATGGATTCACAATGCCCTTTTGCCTTCGAATGTTCCTAAAATTCTTCGGAATCACCGCGAAGGTGTCACAGCCTTGGCAATTAACCCTAATTCCACCTGCCTTGCTTCTGGATCTATTGATCATTCTGTCAAGCTCTACAAATTCCCTGGTAATTTTTATGTTAGAATTTTTGTGTTTCATTTTTTGACAAACTGTTTTTTGGGCTTTTGTATTTTTATTTTTCTAAATCTTTCCACGATATAGATTTTTGGGGGTTGAATTTAAGCTTGATTTGCGTCCATTAAAGGTCAAAATCGAAGAAAAAGCCGAAAATAAAGATACCGTGGAACAGAGAAAGCTAATATTATGCAATATTGGTATACCAAAACTTTGATTAAATTTTAGAAATTGTAATAAAATTGATTTGTTTGTGTAAAATTATTTGGGGTTCTTAGACTTTTAGGAGTTTTAAAATTAGTATCCACCCTTGTTTAAGGAAATGATTTTAATTTGTTTATGTACATTTACGTCTTCATTAGGGGTTCTTTTGCTTGAGGAAAAGCTGCAAAATTTCTATTGATTTGTTGCCATAATATTAGGAATTTATCCCCTTAAACTTCATGGCACATTTGTTGATATTTGTTTGTATTTTGTGGGCTTTTCTTCGTTGTGCGTTCGAATTTTTCCCCGATGCATATTTAGGGGTTTGAATCTAAGCTCAAATTTGCGACCATTAAAGTTCAAAATCGTGGAAAAGAAGAAATAAAGATTACATGGACCGGAGAAAATTGATATTACGCAATTAGGATATACCAAAAACAATTGCAAGTTTACAACAGCATCTGAGCTCCACAATTAGGATACCAAAAGATGACTGGTCAACGATCGTCGATGTTGACCGATCAACGTTCGCCCGGGTTGGGATAATTTGTTGGGTCCGTCCCTGTTATGAAGACGGAGGTTGCGACCGCAATAGATGGTGCAACATAAGGGGTGGTTGTGTTGAAAGCTCCATCCTGCACGCTAATGGCAAGGAACATTCTGTTGCCGCATCAAATGAGGTTAGTCGAGGTGGATTGGATGTTCCAGCCGAGGACGGGACTACTTTGGGTGTCAATCCCTTTGCTCATTTCAACCCTGGGCGTCATGAGCATATGGTGTGTGATGGACATGGGGCTGTTGTAGGACGTGGAGATGATGGTGGACTTAATTATAGAGGCAGTGATGGTGAGAAGTATAGCCACTAGGAGGTGAGTCAACATCCCAAAATCCTAGGGAGGAACGAACATTCGTGAGTTTTGGGATTGGTTGTACGGTGGAATTGAGATCCTCGAATTCAAAAAGTGGGAGGATAAGCGAAAATCATCAATTGCTACATGCTTGCATACACATTCTGTTGCATGGTGGAACGTTTCATTGGAGGGTTGCTCCTGGATCTTTGGGATACTTCGAATTATTTTTTTCAGGTGTTAATTGCCCAAGTACATCAACGGATATCCTAGGAATCGGAATCCATCTCTTTTATCCATTTTAACTTCAACTCTTGTAATTGACAATATTAACATTTAATTTGACGATCAAAATTCGTAGTGTGTTTAATAATCTCTCTTATGAAAAATTAAACAAGTTCTTGTTGTATAAAGATTCCACACAAAGAAAAAGAAATGATGAAGAAGAAACAAAGAACAAAAATATAAACACCTAAATAAAGATGAAGGCTTAAACACGAATCTCGTTGTCCTCAAATAATATTTGCCCCCCTCTCGAATTGAATTTGATGCTTAAAGGAATATTGACAATGGTTTGAAGGATTAATCAAACCTTTTAATAGGAAACGCTTAAGCAATTAGTGTTTTCTATCAAAACTTCAAGAACACTATTGAAGAAATTTGAATATGAAGGGAACAATGTAAATTCTATATTTTGAATTAAAATTTTATCTCGAGTTGTTGAATTATATTGTTGATATGATAATCTATCGTGTATTTATAAATTTCAATCAACACCCACGAAATAGAGTCAAAAATTCATGAAAAAATACAAATTATTCACCAAAGGCCACCAAAAATTCAAATAAATATTTTTTAGTTCTATGCAAGTGCATAGGTTGACCTATGCGGTCGAATAAATAAATCACTTGCAAGGTATATAAACCCTAGACGTTTATATATGACAACATAGGCTTTTTGGTCTATGCAGTCGTATAGTCCAAAATTTTGGCATCCAAATCATTTTCTCATTCCAAAACCTATTTATTTGATTTTGAATAACAATTTCAACAATCCTCCACTTGATCAAAATTCAATAAAATCTCATATTCAAAATATACAATACATAAGCATAAAAATTAGATATCTTTCGATTTGAATCTAATTATAGTTCAAACAAAGTTGAGGACAGTATTAGACTATTTGGATGAACATTGTGATTAGATACAAAATATGTTGATTAATTGAAAGTTAAGAATGACAATTTGACGGAAAAAAAAAAATTGAGGACATAAAAGCAAAACTGAGCAAATATTAGACACATTTTTTTGTAGCTAAGTGGTTTCAGTAGTGTTTGACACATAAAGATAATATGCGAAACTATGTAAATGTCCTTATGATCATTGTTGGGTTTATGCTTGACAATTGGGGTTCATGACCACAAGAAATTGGCCCAAAAGGATAGAGAGTTTGATGGCACAACGATGAGACCTTATAGACGGTCCAGTTACTTGGTTGAACAAATTTGAACCTCATGCTTATAGAAAATGTATGATTAAAAAGTATGTGTGTTTGTGTGTGTATATATATATATATTAGGTTTTCGTGTAAAATTATATTAATGCAAGAATGTGTGTTTGAAAATGTATTTGGGTAAAAATGAGTTTTTAAAGAATGTGACTCAAAAGATAAAGTCGCCCTTTCTGGACAATTCATTTTTCTCGTAGATGCATAACAATAGAAGGTGACGTGTGTAATAATGCCAGCTATTGATATGAGGGTTTTGTGACCTCTCTGTAAAAAGTGAATTAATGGCATGCATTCTTTTTATTTTTTTTTTCTTTTTTTTTTTTCATATTTTACGGCTTGCATTGTATGCCATAAAAGAATGTGATCATTTACTGCATGGCTTTATACGGCGTTCACATGTACGCCGTAAAAAGCAAAATCTGTTATAGAGCAAGTTAGATTAGATTGGCCCTTTTCTCTCTTTTTGTCTTTTGTTCTTCTGATTCATCATTTTTTATCTGTTTCTTGAAATTTCTATGGAAGCTGAAGGGAAAATCTAGTTCTAAGGATGACTGCAGGCCTATTATTTGGTCCTTGGCATCTCTAAGCAATTCTTAATGCTCTGAAAAATCCTCTTTCCTGTAATGCCGAATAAAAGGGTGTTATCCCCTTTTCATGCAGACTGTGAAAGGTTTGGATAGATGACGATGAAACTGCTATTGTTGAAAGACCCAAATCCTTAAACAAATAATCCGCATGAAGCAATGAAGTGCTATTGCTGAAGGCACATTCTTGATTAGTGACAATATTTCACTTTTTTTTTTCTAAATTTCAGACCACACTAATGTTTACTTGGGATAATTACACCACATACACCTATAATTTCTAAAATTTCATCTACTTTTTTTGGTTCCATGTTTACAGCGTTTCAAGCATCAAAACACACGTCCATCCATATATGAGCAACTTTGGAGCCATCAAAGCGGTGGCGCCACTCTTCCAATAGGGACAAGTGGAAAATGTAATGGAAGGGAAGTATCTTTTTGCTCCATTGTTATGTTTTGAGATCTTATTTTCAGATTTTTCAAATTTTATGACCTGCTTGTGATCAGCTTTTGTTGAGTTTCGAACCCTGCATTGATGATATAATTGGTTTGCTTCCAACATTTTAAGGGAAGTCGTGTTTTCTGGAATGACACTTTTATTATTGTGACACTGGCTAGATTGTTGACACGTGGTATCATCCTCACCGTTGGCTAAACGTTCTAGACTCTTCTGGCTATTAACACGCTTGAGACTCTTGGTTGACTGGATCAATTCATTTGGGCTCTGGCTTTTCATTCTCTCTCGTCTTCTCTCGTCTGCTAGAGAAATATCTCATTTTCTAGGGTTTGTGTTCTTTGTGAGTGTTGATCCTGTAAATGAGTAACTCTTCTAGATTTACTTCTATCATTTGTGAAGTGTTGTTTCATTGAGCGTGGAGTGACTTGAATCTTTGTGATTCTGGCTGTCATTTGAGAGTTTTGGCAAATCTTTGTGATCTTCCTGTTCTTGTGCCTTGAGGTTGTGTTCGATCCTTCAGCCAGTGAAAAGATAAGGCTCTGTGACTTATTTCTATAATCTTGAACTGATTGTATTTGCTTTGTGCCATTTTGGGCTATTAGTGCAACCGAGCGATATCCATATTATTTGGATGCTCAATGGGGGATGTAGGCGTTAGATTTGGTCGCCGAACCTTCAAGGCTTAGGCCAAAAACATATCTTGTGTTCTATCTTCATTTTCTGCCTTATCATTTATATTTTGGTATTGATTCTTTGGAATCTTGTGTTAATATCGTGTATTTCTGGGCCTTTCAGTGGTATCAGAGCACTGGTGAGGACACAATACCTGGATCTTCGCAGAAAGAGTAAGAACACGATACCTGGATCTGTGAGAAAGGGCCCGATCTATTGTAGATCTGAAATTTTTGGACTGCTAAAAAGCACATTAAAATTTTCGAATTTTTGCTAACTCGCTGGGTGAGATCTATACCTTTTTATATACTGTACAAGTTTTAAAATCAAATCTAGGGTTTCTTGATCATACCCTTGATTTACCAAAGCACCGTCGAAACCCCTTTGAGACTAATCTTTGTCCAGTAGCCCCTGTGAGGCTCCTGGAATCTGAGATAAATCAAGTACGGGTGTGTTTTGGAGAATCTTGCTAGAGTGATCTGTGAAACATTGTCTATGATCTCTGTTGTTTTTTAAAATTGTGTTTATCTCGCAAGTCTGTAATATCTCTGTGATCATAAACTTGGAATCTTGTATTACTAAGTGTGCTACTGTGATTTCTTGAACTGATTGAAACTGATATAAGTTTCTGAGAGTCTGTGCCTCTATTCTGTGATCATACTTGTGTCATTATGGCTTCTGCAAAATTTGAAGTGCCTCAATTTGATGGTAAATGTGACCTTAATGTGTGGAGTCAAAAGATGAAAGCTATTTTGATGCAAGTGAGAGTTGTTAGGGCTCTTGATAATAGTTGGCCTGCTGATTTACTACCTGCTAAGAAAACTGAACTTGAAGAGGTTGCATAGAGTACTACTTGTACTTATCTGATAATGTTGTGAGAGAAATTGGTGAAACCAAAACTGCCTCTGAATTGTAGACTGCTCTTCAAACTAAATATGT
This sequence comes from Fraxinus excelsior, assembly GCA_019097785.1. Taxonomy (NCBI): domain Eukaryota; kingdom Viridiplantae; phylum Streptophyta; class Magnoliopsida; order Lamiales; family Oleaceae; genus Fraxinus; species Fraxinus excelsior. Next base: position 6,614,292 of record CM032643.1, on the reverse strand, counting down.
GACTAAGACAATTCCAAATAAATGTTTTCTATTGAAACAATTTGTTTCTTTTAACATGGACCCTGCTGTTGACTTGGATGAAAACTTGAATAGATTTACAAAATTGACCACTGACTTAACCAACTGTGATGAAAAACTTTCAAAAGATCAGTTAGCTGTAATCCTGTTGAATTCCATTAGTGACAAGTACAGAGACATCAAGGTTGCTCTTGAATATGGCAGATCTTCTATTACTATTGAAGATATTATTGTTGTTTTAAAAAACAAAGCACTTGAGATTAAATCTGAGTTTAAGATTCACCTTGGTGACAACCTACTTGCAAAAGGAAAAGGATTTAGTAAACCAAATTCCTACACTAAGTCACAAACTGAAAATAGGAATAAGTAGAATGACAAGAATAAATCCAAGAATAGAGCTAAAGGTAAGAAATGTTATCACTGTGGGAAATTAGGTCATTTTATAAAAGATTGTTACAAGAAAAAGAATGAAGCAAAAAATAAAGGTTTCAATGATGGTAATTCTGCCTTAGTCTGTAACAAAAATGATTTTGAAGATGGTCTTGTCCTTGTTAATAATGAAAAGAAATTGGGTGAAGAGTGGATTTTGGACTGGGGTTGCTCTTTCCACATATGTACCAATAAAAATTGTTTCCTTGATTTTGAAACTACCTCAGGGGGCAGGTAATAATGGGAAATAACATGACTTATAAAGTAAAAGGGATATGAACAGTTAAGTTGCTTCTTGAAAATGGTAAAGTACTTTTCTTGAAAGAAACCAAATATGTGCCTGAGCTAGAGAGAAACCTAGTGTCTCTGAGAATGTTGGATGACATGAAATTTAACATCAAATTGGGTCGAGGACATATCAAAATTCTTAGGGGTGATGATTTAATCATTAGCACCCCTAAAAGACATGGTCTCTATTTTCTAAATGCAAAACCTTTACTTGGCTTAACTGCTACTGCACTGTCTGACAACTTTACTTTAGCAAAACTATGGCATGAAAGACTTGGCCACATTGGCAATAAAAGTTTGAAGTCCTTACAAAACAAAGGAGTTTTTGGAAAACAAAATCTTGGTGATCTTGGTTTATGTGAACAATGTGTTATTGGCAAGCAAGTTAAATCACATTTCTTACCTGGAACTCATAAATCAAAACAAATACTTAAATATCTACATGCTGATTTGTGGGGCCCTACCTCTGTTTCCATATTGACTGACTTTAGATATTATCTGTTGATCATTGATGATTTCTCTAGAAAAATATGGGTTTTCTTACTTAAGACAGAAGATGAAACTTTTTCTGTTTTCAAATATTGGAAAATACAAATAGAAAACCAAACTGATCATAAGATAAAGACTCTAAGGACAGATAATGGTATAGAGTTTTGCATTTATGAGTTTGATAATTTTTGTAAAGAAAATGGCATTTTAAGGCATAAAACTGCTGTTTACACACCTCGGCAAAATGGCATGGCTGAAAGAATGAATAGAACTTTACTGAATAAAGTAAGATGTATGCTTTTGAGTTCTGGTATGCCTAAACTGTTTTGGGGTGAGGCTGTAAAAATTGCTGCATATCTTGTGAATAGAACACCCATTAGTGCTTTAAATTTTGATGTGCCTGAAATTGTCTGGTCTAAAAATCCTGTTAACTATTCTCACCTGAAAATTTTTGGTTGTGCTGCATATGCTCATCAAAATGTTGGAAAATTAGAACTTAGATCACTTAAATGTGTTTTCTTGGGATATGATGAAAATGTTAAGGGTTATAGACTTTGGGTCATGAGTGAAAAAGGTTACAGGGTAATCATTAGAAGAGATGTTATTTTTAATGAGTCTATTATGCCATGATTGGAAGGTAAAGAAAATAATTTGAATGAAAATGATGTTCAAATTGAGGTGAAGTCTTCTTTGACCACAAATAACACACATGCACTACCCGAACATGATGTAAATGATGATAATAATATGCATGTTGAAATTGACAATATACCTTAAGAACAAAATATTTTGCCTGATCTACCTCTTGATGAATACCAACTTACAAGAGATAGAGAAAGGAGACAAATTAGACCTCCTGCAAGGTTTAATAATGATGACTTTGTGTCTTTATTTACTTATCAAGATAAATCTGAAAATGAACCTGACTCCTATGGTGATGCCATAAACTGTAAAGATCACATGTCTTGGAAAGATGCCATGAATGATGAAATGAACTCACTTCTGAAAAATAAAACCTGGGAACTGGTTAGGAGACCTAAAGACCAAAAGCTAATTGATTGCAAGTGGATTTATAAGATAAAAGAAGGTGAATAGGGAAATAAAAATATTAGGTATAAGGCTAGATTAATAGCTAAAGGCTTTACACAAAAGGAGTGCATTGACTATACTGAAATATTTTCTCATCTTGTTAAATATACCACCATTAGATGTATACTTGCTCTTATTGTCCAATTCAAATGGGAACTTGATCAATTAGATGTTAAAAATGCTTTTATGTATGGTGATTTAGATGAAACTATATACATAAGATAGCCTGTTGGATTTGTTAATGGTAATCCTAAAAAAGTTGTCTGTCTGTTAAAGAAATCTCCTATGGGCTTAAACAAGCCCCAAGGTAGTGGTATAAAAGGTTTGACAATTTTGTTCTGAAACATGGTTTTCAAAGAAGCAATTATGATGCATGTTTGTACTATAAAGGTAATGGAGGTAAGAACTCTTTGTACTTAGTACTTTATGTTGATGACATGCTATTGGATAGTTGTAATAAATCTAAAATTGATGATATCAAATGTATGTTGAAATCTGAATTTGATATGAAAGATCTTGATCCTGCCAAAAGGATCCTTGGCATGCAAATCTTGAGAAATAGAGATAAGGACATGTTATTTTTGCACCAACATGATTATGTGATAAAACTCTTGAAAAAGTTTAACATGTTTGATTGTAAACCTGTTACATTGCCTCTTTCAAATCACTTTAAACTATCAGCTGAACTCTGTCCTAAAACTGATGAAGAACTTGATAAAATGTCAAAAATTCCTTATGCAAATGTCATTGGTTCTGTGATGTATCTTATGGTAAGCACTAGACCTGATCTAGCACATAGCATTAGTGTACTCAGTAGGTTTATGGGCAATCCTGGTGAAGAACACTGGCGTGCATTAAAATGGTTTTTAAGATACCTCAAAGGAACTTCAAACTTAGGACTTATGTTTAAGTTGAATAAAATGGGAACCATGTTAAAGGGATTCTCTGACTCTGATTTTGCTGGGGATAGGGATAACAGGAAGTCTACTTCTGCTTATTATTTTACTTTGTGTGATACTACTATAAGCTGGAAATCCCAATTGCAAAAAATTGTTGGTTTATCCTCTACTGAGGCAGAATACATAGCTGCTTCAGATGCTGTTAAATAAGGAATATGGCTGAGTAGACTGTTAAGTGAACTTGGTTTTGTTGATGAAAATGTTACACTTTATTCTGATAACCAAAGTGCCGTACACTTGAGTAAAAATCCCATGTTTCATGATAGAACTAAGCATATAGACATTAAATATCATTTTATTAGAGATGTTATATCAAAAGGAATTATGAAAATTGGTAAGGTACCTACTCAGTCTTCTGATATGGGAACTAAGATAATACCTTTAAATAAGTTTATGAACTGTTTGAAGTTATTGTCTATTGATACTATGTAATGCTTACAGGTATTTTGGAGCAAATGAAGAATATTCTGAGATGTTGCTCTTGGCTGCACTAAGCTAAAATGGTTGAAAGCAAGGTGGAGATTGTTGAGTTTCGAACCCTGCACTGATGATATAATTGGTTTGCTTCCAACATTTTAAGGGAAGTCGTGTTTTTTGGAATGACACTTTGATTATTGTGATACTGGCTGGATTGTTGACACGTGGTATCATCCTCACCGTTGGCTGAACGTTCTAGACTCTTCTGGCTATTAACACGCTTGAGACTCTTGGTTGACTGGATCGATTCATTTGGGCTCTGGCTTTTCATTCTCTCTCGTCTTCTCTCTGTCTGCTAGAGAAATATCTCATTTTCTAGGGTTTGGGTTCTTTGTGAGTGTTGATCCTGTAAATGAGTAACTCTTCTAGATTTACTTCTATCGTTTGTGAAGTGTTGTTTCATTGAGTGTGGTGTGACTTGAATCTTTGTGATTCTGGCTGTCATTTGAGAGTTTTGGCAGATCTTTGTGATCTTCATGTTCTTGTGCATTGAGGCTATGTTCGATCCTTCAGTCTGTGTAAAGATAAGTCTCTGTGACTTATTTCTGTAATCTTGAACTGATTGTATTTTCTTTATGCCATTTTGGGCTATTAGTGCAATTGAGTGATATCCATATTATTTGGATGCTCAACAGGGGATGTAGGCGTTAGATTTGGTCACCGAACCTCCGGGGCTTAGGCCAAAAACATATCGTGTTCTATCTTCACTTTCTGCCTTATCATTTATATTTTGGAATTGATTCTTTGGAATCTTGTGTTAATATCGTGTATTTCTGGGCCTTTCAGCTTTTTCCATTGATTTTGATTGTTTTTGGTCGACGGAGAGGTTGACAAAATCAGTACTCGTTAGTTTTTTGGACGACTAGGCCATCGGTGTAGTGTGATTTTTATTAAATTTTTCAGTGATTTTTGGTCATTTTTTCATTTGTTTTTTCCCAATTTTACCATGTCTATAATAATTATGTTCAAATCTACCCTAATTAAAATCAAAATCCTAATTATTTAAGCTATGTAAACCTCACGAATATGGATTATAAAGAAAAATTGGAAATTCGTGCATATAGAAATGATTTTCACCATTTTTTGGAGGCCCATCGAATTATTGAGGCCCTAGGAAAGGTGGTTTGGGCCTAGAAACGGCCCTGAATTGGTGTATACACGCTATTTTCTTATCAATTGATTTAGACTCGTAATTTTTTTTTTAAGAACTTAAACCAACATGTCAATTTATAATCTTGATTTTAAAAATTTAAATTGGTTGCTTAAAACGTGTTTACTTTAATCATTGTATGAATATGAGGTGTATCGCCAATGAATATGCGACCAAATCAGTCATAAATAATTTAATTAACGCGTTAATTAGGTAGCTAATTTAATTAGGCAACCACATTTTTATTCAATATTCCTCACTCAATGCCGTGTTTTAAGTTTTAACAAACACGCATCACTTTTAATGTCTATCTTATTCTAGTATTCATGTGTTTTAATTAATTTTTTCTTGTCTTGGAATAAAATTGCAAGTTATTCCATGTTCTTACTGATTATAGACCAAGTCAATTATGCGACCGTTGGATACATTGCCCTTGTAACAAAGAAACTTGAGTAAATAAAGAAAAGCAAATAAACAACAATTATATCAAATCCCATCATAGAGAACAAAATCTATTTGGTTTCAATTTTTTTAATGTTTTCTCTCCACCCTCGTCTAAGGACAGCAAAAAATCCGTTCAACCACATACCAGTGGGCCCCTGTTCGAGATGGGGTGGGGATTACCCGTCTAACCGAGTAAACAAGGCGGGGATGGAGCGAGGGTTATTATCCCGAAGTGGGTACGAGAAACATAGTTCATGCCCCGCTACCCGCTCCGTTTAAAATTAATTTCAAATTTAAGTTTTTTATCAAACAAAAATAATAAATTTATTATCATTTTTAAAGAGAACATAAGTTGTTTTTAACAAATTAGTAAAAAAGTAATAATATTTACAAACTAAAAACATTAAAAAAAATAAATAAATAAGCAAGAATCAAAATAAATAAAAAATAAATGGGGCAAGGGACTTGCCTCGCCCCACCCCGATTCTGTCGCATCCCGCTTTAATCGGGTATGAGAATGTGGTAAGGTAACCAAAATACCCGACGGGACGGGGGTGGGAGTGGTCAACCCGTCTCATACACACCCCATTGTCATCCCTACCCTTGTCCCACCTTTTGATTTTCCATTTTCTCTTCTATTTTATGAACAAAAATCACTCATTAAAGACGAAAACTTACAAATTTGAAGTACCGAACACTCACGTGTCAATTTTTATTTTCATATATTTTTTTCAATATGATGTAAGAAGTGACATACACATTTATTTCATATTGTTTACACGGACTTACCCTTTTTCATATATGAACATCTATATAATTTTATTCTTTTGAAAAACTTGCATAACTGCTCGATAATAAACTCTTTAACGTGGATTGAAATGTTTTAAAATCATTACCTAGAACTTGACCATTTATAAACGTTCAAATGGGGTACTTAAAAAAATCATAATTGTACCCAAAAAATCCCATGGAGGCCCTTAGGAAAGAAAGAAAAGGGAAAGAATATTTGATTTCTTTGAGATTTCTTCTAATTCTGGAATGGATCTTCAATGTTTTCACCTTACCTTAGATTTATTGGTGGTTGTGATGCTAACATGGGTTTTATTTCGAAAGTTTGATTGGAGATGGTGGCCTATTTTAGTTGCAATGGTGATGCACATATGGAGATTGTGATGGTCTTACCCGTTTTGGTGGTGGAGATAGGGAATTTGGGGTGGTTATGGCGTCGAATTTCACTGTTGTGGTAGTCTGTGGATTTTAAGAGATGGTCTTGGTGTCACGAGAAATGGTAATGGTGATAGTGTTGTTGATGGTGAGGGTCGCGGAGGCATAACTCAAGTTGTTGCAAGTTTTACATGTGATTATGGCGGTGGTGATAGTGATAGTGATGGTAGTGGGGCACGATGGTAGTGTAGATGAAGGTAAATAGTGAGAGTATTGTTGTAACACGGTATGTTACTATTAACAGTGTAACAAAGTATCTTAATCTTGCACTTTATGATATGTCCACTTGTTGTTCAAAAGCTAAAATCTTTCTTTGGGGTGGTGCACATAAATACACTTTATTTTCGTCATATACTAAACGGTGAATTTTTTTTGAAGAGAATGTAAATGATCTTACCCTTAAGCCTTTGTCACAAACTCGTTGGGAAAGTCATATTGAAAATGTTATAGCGATAAGATTTCAAGCTCCACGGATATAAAAAACTTTACTTCAATTGGAAAATGTTGATGATCCCAAGACAAAAAGAGATGTGGAGTGTTTGGCAACATATGAAATTAAGAATTTTGAATTCTTACTTGAAATGATTATTTGGTATAAAGTGTTGAATAATGTTAAAAGAGTAAGCAAACATTTGCAAGTAGAAGACGTGTATATTGATGTTGCTATAGACCATTTAAAAGGACTCATTTCATTTTTCATAAGTTATAGAGAATTTGGGTTTGAATCGGCCATGATTGATATTAAAGAGATTGCAAGTGAATTAGAAATTGAATCGATATTTCGTGAAAAAAGGTTATACATAGAAAGAAACGGTTTAATGAGACTTCTTATGAAAAGATAAAGCAAACAGCTGAAAAATCTTTTGTGATCAATTATTTCATATATACTAGATCAAGCTCTATCATCACTTCATAATAGATTTGAGCAATTTCAAAAATATGATGATATTTTTGAATTTTTATTTGATTTGAAAAGATTTAAATTTATTGATGATGATAGTTTGAAGTGTTCTTGTATTAACATTGAAAATTATTTGAAGCATAATATAATTTCTATAATCGATGAGTAGAATTATTTTTTGAGTTGAAAGTTTTAAGGAAAGCTATACCTGTAAAAATTATTGAAGCAATTGATGTGTTAGATTACATTAAGATAATGAACTATTGTTTTACATATATTTGGATTGCTTATTGAGTATTATTGGCTATTCATGTCACAATTGTCTCTGCTGAAAGAAGTTTTTCAAAGTTGAAGTTGATTAAATCGTATTTTCGATCAACCATGTCACAAGAGCGATTGAATTGATTAGCTATGATTTCTATTCAAAAAAAATATGTTGGAAAAACTTGATTTTAGTAGTTTGATTATTGATTTTACATTCTAAAATGTGAAAATGTTAAATCTTATGCTAGTCTAATATCTCGAGTTGCGAGATAAGTTTTAGTAGTTTGCTACTCTATTTTCTGAATTATATAAAGCCTTTTTTTTAATATAAAAGTGTTCATTATTTAAATATTTAAATTTTTTTACACTTGTGAAAAAAATGATTAAATTGAATGATCTCATAATAATTAGTCACATATGGCCGCCCGTCACGATGACTACAGTAATAATGATGGTGAAGGGAATATGTTGTTTAACAATGTAACACATTTACATTCCTTCTAGCTTAACGCCCAGTAAAATTTTTAAAGTTATGCATGTAAGTGATACAATATACTTTTTCAAGAAAATTATCAAATGCAAAAAATATTAGTCCTTATTGATGTTTTTGAAAGTGTCATTTAAATCTTCCTCAATTTAATTTCTTACTCTCTACAGTTCTCATATATCAAATCCTTAAAACATACGAACCTTTCTTCGTTATTCATGTCCTTGGTTCATTGATCTGTTAGAACTGACCAAGCCATTAACAATTCTATGCTAGTCGGTAGGGCTGTCTGTTGGTCGGTTCGGTTCGATTCTGCTCGGTTCCAAAATTTTCGGGTATTTAATAAATGGACTCGTCGAGTCCAAATATAATTATGAAACCATTCGGGTTCGGTTCCTTTCGGTTCCATGCCATAATTAATTTTTTTAACATTTACAGCAACACTACATAAATATAACCAATGACATTTCATTCGTAACTTTTACAAATTAACGTAGCCCAATTCAAAAATATATATAAATAAGTAGTTGTCGAATAACATTAATGTAATTCATAGAAATACCAAAAAGTAGATATTAATATTAAAATGTTGGTGATCCATATGAAAAAGTTGAGGCACAAGGCTTAAAATTATGAAATGATCTGATTTAATTAATTAATTTGTTCATTTATTTAGAAAAAAAAATTCATTTAATTAATTCAATAAAAAAAATAAAAAAATTATTTTGTTTCGGATCTTATTCGATTTTTCGGTTCTTAGTCTAGACCCGACTCATACACATCGGTTCTCAATTCGAGTATCCGTTCAGGTATTTAACTTAGGAAGAACCATTCGGTTCGGTTCTGTTCGGTTCGGGACTTTTGAACACCCCTACTAGTCAGACTAGCTTATAAGTACCAAATCCACCCAAACATGTTCGAGTAAGCTTATTTTTAGATAAGCGATAGAGGTACATGCTTGGAGAAGCTTAAATTTTTAATCCAAGTTGATTAAGCATACCTTTTATCCATGCATTATGTAGAACCATCAATTTACTACTCATTATTATCCACATTAACCTAAGATACGTTACTTATAAGCACTAGCAAACTAGCTTGTAGCTTATTTTTAGGTTTGATAAAGTAAAATACCATTATACCCTTTATACTTAAAAGATACTTAATAGCATAAAGGATATTTAGGTAATTCTAAATTTTGTGTTTGAGCCACATTATTTTGGAAAAATGTATTCTGGAATAATAGATTGATAGAGAACGTGTGGTTGAAAAAGAAGGAAAAAAATATTGATGTGATGGAAAATATTATTTTATTGAAGAATATGTAGTTAAAAATGAGTAGAAGAATGAAAATGAAAATTTTAATGTGTACCAAACGGGACTTACTTATAAATATGTAGATTGTCAAACATAAATGTTATTAATATGCTTAAAAAGGCAACTTCCATGTTCTTCACAATTTTGAACTACAAACATAGAAAATATGTGTAGACAACAATGTTAGACTAGACTGAATTACTATTATAATAATAAAATTAATATTTGTACTAGGTTTTCTGCAAAAGACGGTTGCATTGGACCTGAGTCAAGTCTTTATGAAGGAAATAGATTTTCGAAAACACGGCCAAGTTTGGCTCTATATAATTATTGTAAATAAATTATTTTAAAATATAAAAAGTAACTTATTTTAAAAATAATTTAATTTATTTTAAAAGAAGCACTTAAATGGTTGAACCATTTATAAGTGAAAAAATAATAATAATAAAAATATTTTACTCTCTTTGTATACGTATAAGTTATGTTGATTTATAATACCAAAAATAATTGCTTTAGGTGTGATAGTTGATAGAAATGAAATAAACTTCGTCGTAAGTCAAGTCTGGATAAATATGGAAGATAAAATTAAATTTCGACTTGTTGATCATCATGGCTTCTTTCCCACTTGAGAATTTCTTTACTCGTTGCTTTTTTCCTCTAATATTTAATTGCCACAACTACCGACTTTTATGACCACTTATGGTCACTTTATATTTATTGCTGATATAAAATATTATAAAGCACGACGTCTATCTAGACTTTTGGATTAATTTAATTTTGATTAAGCCAATTATTTATCTTTTTTAAACTCACGATGTTTTCAAATTCACGATGTTTTCAAATGCACGAGATCTTAAGCAATTGTTTTTTAAGATAAGAACCAAATAAAAGAATTATGCTTTTATTATTGAGTTTTTGATGTGGACGCAATTACTAAAACAAGATTTTTTTTAAAAAATTTATTTTATAGTAAAGTTAAAAACTTATTGTGTAAGTACCATATGAAATGTTATATATATATTTTTTAGATATGATCATTTATCTCAGTGTCTTCATTTTTCAAGAAGATTATAACTTTTGATTGAAGATGTAGAAATTTTATTGTATAAAAAATGTATAAAAAGTAAAGTCTAGTAAAGTAAAAGTCGCCATTCTTACCATAATCAGAAGTCTTCAAAATTGAGACATTCAATGTTTTCAGTTTAAACCCAACTTGAGTTATTTCTTTTTAACTTGTCAAAAACTAACTGCGATTTGTCATTCAAACTTTACTTTCTTCAATGGCTGGGGCCACCAAATTTTACATCTCGAATACTTCTCCGGTGGTCCGGTCAGGTAGTTGAAAACATATTGGATACAAATATGCAACTGATACGAGGAATCCGTCTTCCACTAGGGACGAAGATAAGTTTATTCCAGCTGGGGTCCACCAATATTTTCTATCTATGACGTGACGATGAGGTGAACCTGTCATATGTATATCGGTATGTCGGCAGATAACAATACTAAGAAGACTTTGATAGAACCCCCCAACATATCAGATCAACATAAATGATACTTGTACACATAAATTACTTAGTCTTGATATGGCAGCATCTAATTGGCTGTTTTAACTTTATTTTTTGTCCAAAAATCAATGAAATGTTGTCGTGTGATATTCTGAAAACTCACTTATACAATTTGTCTGTACACGTAGCATTGTTCTCAAATTAATGTAATATCTAAAAATATTATGTTTTATGTATATAAACAAGGACTCTATTACTATAAACCATTGTGAATTAGTGAAAATAGACAATATCTTGAACTCCGCTAAGATTTGAAGATTCTATAAGACCTAGTAAGTGGGAAAAAAAATTATTTCCTAATTCTTATGAAGATTTATTTTTCTATACACATTTAGATGTGAATTTATTTTTATTTTAAAAAAAAAAATTAAAGACACCTAGATGTCATTATTGGGTTGTCATATGGAGCTTATTGGAGACTAATTTTAGATTCGAGTATCTATTCACTCTACATCAATGTCATATTAATCGAAAAACTTTCAATTTACATGTCACTTAGATAGCAATTCGTAGAAAGCGTTGGAGATGCTCTAAATAAATGTTTGATAAATTAATGATCTTTAAATAACAAAAAATTCAGTCTTAACTCGAGCCACTTTATAAAATTAACAACTTTGTTATATAGGTAATTTCATCACCTTAATTTGAATAATTAATGCATAAGATGATCGACGTTCATTAGCGAAGCCTAAAAATGATTTTATGTAATATATTAATGCCTTCATCTTCCCCAACTTTTATTCAAAATCAATATTTAATGAGAAAAATAATTTACAATGATTATTGTCTTCACATCAATGTTTCAAGCATAAGTAAAATTGATATCATTCAATACACACACGATTTTGATTTTCTAAGCACCGTGCTTTGTTGGCAAAACTAACTAATTTATTAGTTATCCGTCAATTAAATTATATTTATAATTAATCTATTAATGACAAAAGTTAAATTTGTTGGACCGGAACCTGGCCCATTTATATATGCTCCTAGCAATTTGGCTTATAATCGTGTTTTGCAAAAAAAAAAACACGATTTCCTAAACTGATGCGTTCTTACCTGGATTGAGACGCGTGGCTCACTTACGATAGTTGGATGCTGGACTCTCTATATACCTAGGCTGAAGGCTTTTGGTATGCATTCGGTTGATTCCCTTCGAGAGACTTCTAGGGTTTCTATAAGTTGAGAGAAAAAGAGAGAAGAGGCGAGGGTTTGAAGATTCTAGTTTTGTACTACTTTAAATCTCTGATTTAAAGTGTTGTGAGAGATAGATTAACCTTCGATTGTAATATTCTATGTGAATATTGGGAGGAACATAGTGATTTCTCTGCTGTGTTACTTAGTGTTTGTTCGAAGGATTACTTGGTGATTTCTAGGTGAATCTGGGTAGATCTATTGCTGTACTTTGAGATATAAGTTTCATATCTCTTCTCTCCAACATTTGTAATCTTCGTTGCCATTTTGTGGTTGTTATAGTGCATCTGAGCATAATCCTTTCATGGATGCTCAAAGGGGGATATAAGTGTTAGAATTGGTCACCGAATCTCTGGGGCTAAGGTCGAAATAATTCTTATGTTCATTCTTTAATTTCTGCAGTTTTTACTTTACTATTTTGGTTAAAGTTTGTCTCGATTTTCATATTGTGTGTGGTCTGGGCCTTACAGTGGTATCAGAGCTTGGACTGAAAGAATAAGTTGTCTGGGTCTTTGAGGAAGAGGCAGATCTACTTCAGAACCTGAAGGTTTTAAGTCTGCTCTTGAGAAAATCACAAAGAATCAAGTTTTATATAAACTTGCTTGTTGTGATCTTTTAATTTTAAAACATTTACTTTTAAAATTAGGGTTTCTTGATCATACTCTTGATTTTTCATACACATTTGAAACCCCTTTGAGATTAATCTTTGTCCTGGAGCTCCTGCGAGGCTCATGGAATTTGAGATAAATCAAGTTTCGATGTGTTCTTGGAGAATCTTGTTGGAGTGGTCTGTGAAACATAGTGTGTGATCTCTATTATTGTGATTTTCTTGGATCTTGGTCTACTTGTTTCCTGTTAATTGCTACTGCTTGAAAATCTTGTTCTACTGAGTGTATTACTGTGATCTTCTATCTGTGTATTTTTTGATCTTCTGTTGTTTTTACTTATTGTATACTTGTCATCCGTCTGTGTGTCTAAATTGACTTTAACATGGCCTCTACAAAATTTGAGGTTAGTCTGTTTGATGAAAAAATTGATTTTAATTTGTGGAGTCAGAAAATGAAAGCTATTTTGATGCAAATGAGATGTGCTAAAGCTATTGATGATACATGTCCTGCTGATATTAATCCTGCTAAGAAGACTGAACTGGAAGAAGTTGCTTGGAGTACCATTTTCTTATACTTGTCTGAAAATGTGATAAGAAGTATAGGTGAAACTAAAATGGCTCGAATACTGTGGACTAAGCTTCAAGCCACATATGTGATTAAAACTACTCCCAACAAATGTTTTCTTTTAAAACAATTCTTCTCTTCTAAAATGGATCCTTCAGTTAATTTGGATGAAAACCTAAACATATTTACTAAACTTACCCAAGATTTGGCCAATTGTGATGAAAAACTTTCAAAAGATCAATTGGCTGAAGTTTTGTTAAACTCCATAAGTGACAGGTATAAGTACATTAAGGTTGCCTTAGAATATGATGGAACCAAACATACCACTGATGTCATAATCAATGCTTTGAAAAATAAGGCACAAGAAATTAATGCTGAGTCAAGCTCTAGTCACATTGGAATCAATTTGTTATCAAAAGAAAAGGATTTTGGTAAATCTGATTATCATCCTAAGTTTTCAAAAGAAAATAAAAAGTCGACTGAAAGGAATAAGACCAAAAACAATGTTAAGGGCAAAAAGTGTTACTATTGTGGTAAAATTGGTCACTTTGCTAAAGATTATTTTAAAAAGAAAAATGAATCAAGAGAAAAAGTTTTTGAAGAGGGAAATACTGCCCTAGCCTATGGTAAAATCAAAAATGAAAATGGTTTAATCCTTGTCAGTGTTGGAAAGAAACTAAGTGATGGGTGGATACTTGACTCAGGGTATTCCTTTCATATGTGCCCTAACAAAAATTGTTTCATTAATTTTGTTGATACGGGGGGGGGGGGGGGGGGGGGGCAAGTTATAAAGGGAAATAACTATGCTTGTAAAATAAGTGGAATTGAGACTGTTAAACTCCTTTTAGAAAATGAAAATGTTTTGATATTAAAGGAAACAATGTTTGTCCCAAATTTGAAAAGGAACTTAGTGTCCTTAGACATGTTAGATGACATGGAGTTTAACATTAATACGGGGAAATGATATATTAATATTCTTAAGGGAAATGACTTGATCATATCTTCCCCTAAGAGACATGGTTTGTACTATTTAAAGGCTAAGCATTTGTTGGGTTTGACTGCTGTTATTTCTGAAAACTTTACTTTGGCTAAATTGTGGCATGAAAGACTTTGTCATATTGGCAAAAAGGGATTGAATTTTCTGAAATCTAAGGGTTCATTTGATTGAAATGTGAAAAATATGTAGAAAGAAGATGTTTTATAGGGAATTGATTTACTTAGAAATTATTTTACTAAGAATTGTAATTAATTGTGTTTGATTAGTATAATTTTTCATGAAAAATGTTGAAAGTTTGGAGTCTGTTTGGCTTCGTTTTTCATGAAAATTGTCCATTAATATGATAATGTTTTCTATTTTTGGGTCTAAGATTCGTTCCAATTACCAAAAATAATCATACCGAATACCATTCGTTTGACTTTATTTTGCATGAAAATTGTCAAAAAAATTTACCACTATGTCTAAAAAAATTTCCAATTTCCAAAAAAAAAAAATACTGGAGAATATTTACCTATCAAAATATCAAGAATTTATTTTCGTCAAAACGGTGAAAAATTTAGAAAGTTGGAAAATATTTTCCCGGGTAAATTTTGCCTATCAAACACTACAAAATTTGAAAAATGAAAAATTGATGCTATCAAACGGAGCCTAAAGGTGTTTTTGGAAAATTAAACATTGGTGATTTTGATTCATGTGAACAATGCATTATTGGGAAATAGGTAAACTTCATTTTCCAATTGGAACACATAAATCTAAACAAAGACTTGAGTACTTGTATGTTGACTTGTGGTGTCCTGCTTCGTGTTTACTCTATCTGGTTTCAAATATTACCTGCTTATTATTGATGATTTCTCAAGAAGAATTTGGGTGTTTTGTTGAAGTCTAAAGATGAGACTTTTTCTGTTTTTAAAGAATGGAAAACCCAGGTGAATAATCAAACTAATTTGAAAATAAAAATCTTGAGAACTGATAATGGATTAGAATTCTGTAACTTTGAATTCAACAATTTTTGTAAAGAACATGGTATTGTTAGACATAGGACAGTTATACACCACAACAAAATGGTATGGCTGAAAGATTGAATAGAACTTTGTTGAATAAAGTCATATGTATGTTGTTGAGTTCTGGCCTGCCAAAAATATTTTGGGATGAAGCAGTTAAAACTGCTGCTTATTTGATTAGTAGAAGTCCTACAAGTGCTTTAAATTTTGTTGTTCCTGAAGTTGTTTGGTAAAACTATTCTGTGAACTATTTTTACTTGAAAGTTTGATTGTGCTGCATATGCTCATCAGAACATTGGTAAACTTGAACATAGATCTCTTAAATATGTGTTCTTAGGATATGATGATTATGTTAAAGGGTACCGACTCTGGGTTAAATCTGAAAAAGGGTTTGAAGTGATAATTAGAAAAGATGTGATTTTCAATGAATCTTTGATGCTCTGTCTTGAATGAAAAGATAACAAACTAATTGAAAAGGATGTTCAAATTGAGGTGGAGTCATCTAGTAATAGCCTGGATAATTCTGAACTTGCTGTTGAAAACCTTGAGCAAAATATTGCTACTATATCTGAAATTGATTCTGACCAACCTGAAAACATTGACCAATCTGTTTCTTCCCCTTTACCTCTTGATGAGTATCATCTCACTAGGGAGGGAGGGAGAAGATTTATCAGACTTTCAACCAGATTTGATAATGAGAATTTTTTTCCTTGTTTACCTATCAAAAACAGTTTGAAAATGAACCAAACACTTATGATGATGCCATAAATTGTAAGCAAAGTAAAGACTCGATAGTTGTTATGGAAGAAGAAATGTCTTCCTTGTTCAAAAATAAAACTTGGGAACTTGTTGAAAAACCTAAAGGATAGAAAATTATAGATTATAAATGGATTTACAAAATTAAGCATAGTGAAGGTGGAAATAACAATATAAGATTTAAAGTTAGATTAGTAGCTAAAGGCTTCACTCAAAAGGAGGGTATAGACTACACTGAGTTTTTTTCTCATGTGGTTAAATATACTACCATTAGATGCATGCTTGCCCTTGTTGGTCAATTTAAATGGAAACTTGATCAATTTGATGTTAAAACTGTTTTCTTATATGGTGACCTTGATGAAACTATTTACATGAGGCAGCCTTTGGGTTATGAAAAAGGTAATCCAACTAAAATTGTTTGTTTGTTGAAGAATCTTTGAATGGGCTGAAACAAGCCCCCAGACAATGGTACAAAAGGTTTGATGTCTTTATGTTGAAATTGAGCTTCAAAAGAAGCCAATATGATACCTGCTTATACTGTAAAGGTCACTGGATGTAAAAATTCTTTATACCTTGTCCTTTATGTGGATGATATGTTGCTTGCCAATTGTGATAAAAATGAAATTGTTAAACCGAAGTTGAAAACTGAGTTTGATATGAAAGATCTTTGTGCAGCTAAGAAAATTCTGGGCATGCAAATTATTTGAAATAAAGAAATGGATTTGTTGTTTTTAAACCAACATGATTATGTGATTAAAGTGTTAAAAAAGTTTGATATGTATGACTGCAAACTTGTGACTTTACCTCTTGCAAATCATTATAAATTGTCTTATGAATGCTGTCCTAAAACTGAAGAAGAATATGCTAGAATGTCTATAATTCCTTATGCAAATGTTATTGGCTCTGTTATGTACTTCATGATTTGTAAAATGCCTGATCGTGCACATAGCATCAGCATATTAAGTAGATCTATGAGTAATCCTGGAGAATATCACTGGAATGCTTTAAAATGGCTATTAAGGTACCTTAAAGGTACTACTGATTTAGGCTTAGTATTTAAATATAATAAAGATGGTGTTTTGTTAAAAGTATACACTTATTCAGATTTTGCTGGTGATAGAGACAATAGAAAATCAACTTCGTCCTATTTTTATACCTTATGTGGTACTATCATTAGCTGAAAATCTCAATTGCAAAAGATTATTGCTCTGTCATCTACAGAAGCTGAGTATATTTCTGCCACTGATGCTATTAAAGAAGGAATGTGGTTAACTGGTCTATTATCTTAACTTGGTTTTGTTGATACACAAACTGCTTTATTTTCTAACAATCAAAGTGCTATACATCTTAGTAAAAATCTCATGTTTCATGATAGAACTAAGCACATTAATATTAAATATTATTTTATTATAGATGTCATTTCAAAAGGCATTATTAAGATTGAAAAGATTGCAATTCAGCATAACCTTTCAGATATGAGTACAAAAGTGATTCCTTTAAACAAATTTTTAAACTGTCTTAAATTTCTTTCTATTAATTCTTTGTGATCTTGCAATGGTTACTTTGAGCAAATGAAATGATCGAGATCTATGTTCCTGGATGCACTTACAGCCCAAAATCTGGTAGCAAGGTGGAGAATGTTGGACTGGAACCCGGCCCATTTATATATGCTCCCAGCATTTTGGCTTATAATCGTGTTTTGCAAAAACACGCTTTCCTTAACTAATGTGTTCTTACTTGGATTGAGACGCGTAGCTCACTTACGGTCGTTGGATGCGGGACTCTCTATATACCTAGGCTGAAGACTTTTGGGTTGCATTCAATTGATTCCCTTCGAGAGACTTCTAGGGTTTTGTAAGTTGAGAGAAAAAGAGAGAAGAAGCGAGGGTTTGAAGATTCTTGTTTTGTACTACTTTAAATCTCTGATTTAAAGTGTTGTGAGGGATAGATTAACCTTTGATTGTAATATTCTGTGTGAATATTAGGAGGAATTGAGTGATTTCTCTGCTGTGTTACTTAGTGTTTGTTCAAAGGATTTAAAGTGTTATGAGATATAGATTAACCTTCGATTGTAATATTCTGTGTGAATATTGGGAGGAACCGAGTGATTTCTCTTCTGTGTTACTTAGTGTTTGTTCGAAGGGTTACTTGGTGATTTCTTGATAAACCTGGGTATATCTATTGTTGTACTTTGAGAGATTAAGTCTCATATCTCTTCTCTCCAACATTTGTAATCTCCATTGCCATTTTGTGGCTATTATAGTGCATTTGAGCATAATCCTATTATGGATTCTCAACGGAGGATGTAAGTGTTAGAAGTGGTCACCGAACTTCCGGGGCTAAAGCTGAAATAATTCTTGTGTTCATTCTTTAATTTCTACAGCTTTTACTTTACTGTTTTGGCTAAAGCTTGTCTCGATTCTCATATTGTGTGTGGTTTGGGCCTTACAAAATTTAAACAAAATCATTTAAGTAGTTTACATTTTCATGCTTCTTCCAAATTTTAATCTTCAATTCTAGTCTCTTGTTTCTCATTAAAATAATCGCCGTCTTCTTCTTCTATGTTCTTGCATAATCGATTTATGATCCACTACGTAAATTATAATAACTCAAAATCAGGTGACCCAAATTAAGGGCCATTGTATTCTTCTATTTGAATTAGGGTTGTTGTATTCTTCTTCTCTTTTTGTCTGAGATATTGATTAATTTCGTCGTTCTGAGATCAATTTTGGCTTCTTCTTAGGATAGATTGATTTTATTCGTATTTTAAGACCATTTAATCTTGATAACTCATTTACACGACTTTCTTCTTTTTTTTTTTTTAATGACGTTAATAATTTTGAAATGCTTTTTAGTATTGTTCGTCATTTTTACTATATAGAAAATCAAAATTAATGATATATTTCTTTTTTTTCTTATTTCTATCTGCATCGAAATAAACCAAGTGGGATTTTCTTATGTTTCTTTTTGATATATTTCTTTTTTCTTATTAATGGACTAAAAATCATGCAAGAGTATGAATGCCTATTAATAGAAGTGATTGGAGTTGAACAAAGAACAATGCAAAGATATACATAACATTACGTGAAATCAAATTGAAGAATATAGGCCAATCAACAAAACAAAGAACAAATTAATTAAATTCAAATAGGGACAGTGTGCTAGTCTTACTGAAAACGGATTCATATGATATTACCATTCATTTTTTAAAATTATGTATTCAAATAATTGCAAGATATATCATTTACCTGTCGCAATCTTATGAAGAATCAATCACCTAATTCTTTATTGGAATCTGAAAAGAGATAATTAAACTTACTGATGGGAAATATGAGAGGGAGCTTGAATTTTATGGAAAAGGGTGATAGTATCGACATCTCCGGCAAGACAATAGAGAAGAAGAAAATTGTTGTCTTTGAAAGAAATTACAGAAGGTAAGAAGAAGAATTAGAGATACCTGTGTATATATTTTAAGGATTAATCTATACGTACATAACATTCTACATAATCATTTAGAATAAAGTCATTTGTACATAAAAATTGTACATAAACCTTGACAAAATGCAAGGTGGTGCCTCCTATTGGTGGGGCGCCTGACACGGTCCCCACCGCAGCTAGCGCCCCCTATTGTCCGCGGCAAGCGCCCCACCAATAGGGGGAGCGCCACCTTTCATTTTGTCAAGTTTTTTTCAAATTTTTATGTACAAATAGCATAGTTGAATCATTTACAACCCCCCGTCATGGGGCAGTTACTTGACCTTTAGGTAAAAAAATTTGTAAATAATTATATACGTATAGCATGATCCATATTTTAATGGGTCTCTAATTGTAATGATTTGTTGTTAATTTAAATTTTGTTTTAATTTGATTATTTGCATTTATAGATTAATTATAAATATGATTTAATTGATGGATAACTACTAAATTAGTTAGTTTTGTCTACTAAGTACGGCAGTTAAGTACGGTACTTAGGAGATCAAAACCTCTCTCTCTCTCTCTCTCTTTATATATATATATATATATATATATATATAGTAAAATTATTAAACACACTTTAAATTAAGAAATTATTCATTTATCTCTCTCTCTCTCTCTCTCTCTCTCTCTCTCTCTCTATATATATATATATATAGTAAAATTATTAAACACACTTTAAATTAAGAAATTATTCATTTATCGGTTGTAATAATCTTGCTAAAATAATAATTTTTATAATAATTTCTCAAGTCTCAAAAATATTATTTTATAGAATTTTTATTGTAATTATTATAAATTCCACATATTTACTAGAGAAATTACATACAAAAGATTCAGAAGTATAAACACAAAATTCAAAAGCGGAAATATTGTGAGAATCTAATAAAGCAGTATCATTAATTTAGCTCGCCCCATGCTTTCTCTTATTTTCTCTAAACAATTGAACCAAGAACAACAACTGTTAATGTGTACTACAAACTCTGTAAATCTAAATCCCTTTCTGATTTGAATGCGTTCTTATATTAGATCTTGAATTCTAATGTGCTATTTAATTCTTCATACTTCTAAACATCGAATTATCTTTAGATTTTCATTTCTTTTGAAACTTAAATTTATATATTGAATGGTTTTTTGATCAACATGAGATAGAAACCCGTGTTGTCTTATACCATTTTCTACACTTTCTTGCAAGAAAAAATACCAACTTTTATGCATTTGTTTTCTTCTCACGCATTTTTGTACTTCATCATATTGCAGAGATTGAGTACAAACTTTGAGTATAAACTTCAAACTCTTTGAGTTCGAGTTGTCTTCATTGGCGCATAAAGTAGACACGCTAAAAGTTTTTATTATATCATAGTCGCGCACTGTTGACCTCTGATTTTTGTAGAGGTGATATGATCAGCTGATTTCAACGTCTCTCACGTCCACATAAGTTTTTTACTTGCACACTTGGATAAATCACAAGTCACGCGTGGCTTTCTTCGTGGTAGGGAAAGCAGCTGCAACCACTCCGACGGTCACAGAGAGTGTTAAATAGAGTAATGAGAGCAAAGTTAAAATTGAGTGTATAAAATTGTGTTTACTTTTAAATGATATTAAATGTGAGTTTTTATAATAGAGGATGAGAAATATAAATCGTTGAATTAAGGGGCACATGGTCTCATCTTGATGGTCAAGGTGTCTCTTCCTATGCATAAATCATAGACTAATTGACATTTAATCTTTCTGAAAAGTGGCTACACTAGGGTATACGTTTGATCTCAGAATCGTAGACTTGACAATTTAACCTTTTAAACGTTTGTTATAAAGATGTCCCATCAATCGATCATAGAAAGATCTTGGGTAAAATATATCTTGGAAGGTCAGCCTCTACATGACATCTCGACAAAGGCGATGCATCACTTCAGTTACCTCGTATATGGGCTCACCTCCACTAGGGTAGGATAATGATGCAGAGTGTGTGTCTAATTGGTTTGCTGCTGGCTGCCACATGGCGCTGATCTGAAACCTCATAGTAGATATTCAACACGCACCACACCCATTTCGCTCATTCAAACCCCATTTCTCTCCCCGCAATCTCTCAGCCTAACACCACCAACAAACAAACTTGGCAAAAACACCATCCACCACCCAAGTCTCTAGAATGTAGATGCAAAAAATCATCCACGCCTCACCAAATCTCAATTTCAATCACATATGATCATGTACACTCATTTTTTAGTTTGATTTCAGCAAACTCGATGCTACAGCGTGGCATATAGATCTTAAGGTGGGGCATAACATATATAGATCTTAATCTACACTTTTTAATTTTCTATTCCATTTCCCTAAACTTGGTGCTTGGTGGTGATTTATGGTGAATCAAATGATCGTGGTGTTGGTGCTGGTGTTTGGTGTTGGTGCCGGTGTCGATGACGATAATGATGGAGAGTTTGATACTCTACTTTATCGTATGAGTGATTGTGGTCCAATTTGGGTCAAAACCAAATCAGAAAAATCAGTTCGGTAGTCGTTTATGTCCCAACCCGACCCATATCCTCCCCTAAATGGGGGTTAGGGGAGGAAACCCTTGACCTTTGCAATGAAAACAATAATTCCTAACCAACCCAAAGAAGAAGAATCTGTAGTTATTTTATATTAGTATTGTAGCATATATTTATTTTTATAAGAGGAAAATATTGTTACACTTAAAAATAGGTGTATGGTTTTGGGCACCATTCTCAACTAGTTTAGGAGGGGTTGGCAAAAGACAGAGATTTCAACAATGAAAATTCCTTTGGCATTTACAATCGGAAAAGATTAGGACAGGAAAAAAAAACTAAACTGGGATCAGCCCCTTGAAGCTCCATTTTAAATCATGAAGGCTAAAAAAGCCAGAAGATTAAAAAATTTCACCAAGAGTTATTAAACTGATAAATACTACGAATGCTAGGAGAAGCAGAAAGACTGTCAAAAATATATGAAGATTCATAATGTGTACTTTTTCAAGTTTCTGCATTTTTTAATCTCCGGTTTAGATTATTTGTTTGCCAAATTAGTTGAATCGGAAAGACTTGAAACGAAATTAACCAAGAATTAAACATCAGTTCTTTGAATTGTCAGCTAGTAGCACTTATCCATGGAAGTATCTATAAGACCCTGGAAAAGTGACTTCAAGTACTGTCAAAACCAGATCCTTCATGGGGGAAACTCCATTTTCTTTGAATTGTGCATGGGTTAGAAGCCATCGTTTCCTCGGAAATTGGCATGGTATTCCATCCTCGAGCTTAATATAACGACGATACAAACAGTAAACTCGAGAATGGGGAGCTTGATCTCCTGGAAGAAACAAATGATCGAGCATGAACGAGTAAATGCCATGTAACACCTTAATTACCTAATAAATTCGCTCTTCCTGCATATTCTTTTTATTGATAACACAAAGTGTAATGAACATACTTGAAGCAGATTCCTGTTAATGGATATTTTTTTATTCAGCACTAGTTATCAAAAATACAAACTAGGGCACTTTACCTGTCTGATATTAACATTGAGACAGGAAATTCAACAAATAAATTTAACTTACAAATTGAAATTACTGTTTATATGCTTGGTCGACAGCAAGATCCTCCAAACACCAATCCCTTCCAGAAATCTCTAACAGGGGCATAGCTTTTTAAATTCATTAACATCGGCTAGCTAACTCGGAAGTTGAAGGATTTGCATTTGCTGCTAATATATGTCGTGAAGCAACGTGCGGTTTAGTCGGGATTTGCAAGGATTCTACGTTCCCTTCTAACATTTCTAACACTCTTGTCATCGATGGCCTCATTGTAGGATCAGTTCGTATGCACCATAGGCCAACTATTATCATTTTCCTTACCACCAAATGTTCGTTTTTATTCACAATGCGATTGAGATCAAGTTGAGCATTTTGTGCGAGGTGGTGATATATCCAATCAGGAAAATATATTGAGCTTGATTGATCAGCATTGACATCAATATTTTTCGTCTCACCGACCATTTCCAAAACCATCATCCCATAGCTATAGACATCTGATTTGTAAGAAACTTCTCCAAGGGTTCTATAAACTAATTCTGGAGCTATATACCCTATTGTCCCCCTCACCCCTAGCATTGACACTGTACTGGACCTATTGGGGGAAAGTTTAGCAAGGCCAAAATCCGATATCTTAGGATTGAAGTCTTTATCTAGAAGAATATTGTGAGGTTTTATGTCGAAGTGCAAAATTCGTGTATTACAACCTTGATGCAAATATTCTATTCCCCGAGCAATGCCAACTGCAATTTCTAACAACTTCTCCCATCCTAATTGATCTTCTGGTAAGGAGGTATCATTGCTTATGAACTTGTCAAGAGATCCGTTTGGCATGAATTCATAAATGAGAGCTCTTTTGGAACCCTCAAAGCAAAATCCGAGGAGATTGACAATGTTAACGTGTGAAGTTGTGCTAATACTTGCAACCTCATTGATGAACTCTTCTCCATTGCCTTTTGATTCTTTCAAAATCTTTACCGCTACAAGACGATCATTTTGTAGCTTTCCTCTATAGACAATAGCAAAGCCCCCTTCTCCTAACTTGTCACGGAATGAATTGGTCATCTTCTTGAGATCTGAGTATTTGTATCTTCTTGGCGCCCGATCCCCATGGTTTTTCAAGAATAGTTCAATGTCCTTGTCGTTTTGTGTTTTTCCCTTATAGCTTCTTTTGATGAAAGTGAGTAAGATTACCAAGGAGAGGGCTAGTGTAGCAGCTGGAATACCTGTAACGAGAAACAATTTCTATATTAGTAAATTGAAATACATAAGAAATGACAATAAAATTTTAAAGATATACCTGCAATTAAAATCGGTTTCATTTTACTTTTTCCTTTTCCGTTTCCTTTTTCTTTTCCTTGTTCTTCGGGAGCAGCTGAAGTAAGAACACATGTTAGATCCATTAAACATATTAAACAAGAAGGGAATTCATTTTTCTCATTATACTCTTCTGCACCTAAAATGTTTGATAAGCCATGAACTTGAAAGATCTAAAAAAAAAATCGGCGATAACACCTGTTTTACTTTAAAAAGACAATTAGTTTGTAACTGATCGACGTTGAACTCTGCACATTATTTGGATTCTGATTTGAATTGACATCATATGACCAACAATGGACTATAATGTTAAAAGACAAATATATAAAACAGATAACTATGTATTGAGTCTTCGATTTCCACAAAAAGTTAAATTTATTACATATTTAAGCTGACAATAATTTACCTTCAAAAGTATTATAGACTGATTGTACCTTTTAGACAATCAAATTTATTCCTGTTGTTAGTTGTACATTGGCCTCCTGTAATATGACATTCATTGCAATCATCTGACAGATGCCATTCAAGTTCATATTCATCCCCAAACAGATCCCAGAAATCCATCGAATTTACGTTATATTGCGAATACATTGGCACTGGTACAGCTGAACAGCCATCTGGGGTTGGAAGAAGATTGCCAGCAGTATAATATACATCAAAGGTTTCGCAACCTGAGTAGTTTTTGAAACCCTGGAAATAACGCATCAGTGTATCACTTTTACTTTTGGTGCATCTGAACAAAGTTATATTTGGAGAGATTGTATAAGAAATAAAAGGAGAGTTTGGAAGAGTGAAATTTATGTACGGTAAATCACAGAATTTATATCTTAAATAGCTTAGAAGAGAAGGGTTTCGAATCAAGAAAACGTTGGTAGAGAACTTGGACAGAATGTTATATGATTGTGATGATCCTTCTTTTGCCAGGTAAAGTTTTGGACTACTAGCATTGCAATCAACCCTTAAGAACCCACATTCAGGTTGCGAATAATTAGATATAGGAAACTCCAAAACCCCAAGGCTTCCACACTGGAAACTCTGTTGGCATTTCGAATTGACAAAGTTAAGGATAATTAGATGAAAAATAGAGAAAAGAACGAGAAAACTAGCGGTAGACATATAGACCTCCCTCGAAAAGATCATGCCCTCGATCGAGTTTTATACAATGGTGTACTATTCGATTTTCGCAACCTATATTCGCACGCCAGCATGACTTGGAAACTTTTTCCATAAAAAAATATTTTTGAAAGATCCATAATGAATATATGTTTTAACTTTTGCATTTTTTTAATCACTTATTTAGATTATTTAATTTGTTTTCACCTTAATAGACTTTGAAAATCTTGCAACGAATATAACTTGGAAACAGCTGTTGGTTTGGTGGTCAATAATTACTTCCTAATCTTAATTACAACTATGTACCTATCAGATTAATATTCGAAGAAAATACGTATCTGCGAAAGTATAAACATAATTAAAAAAAAAAATGGAAAGTTAATCCTTGTGCATTTGATTCTGGATAGACTGGTAAATATAGTTTAGACATGGCCACCTCCCACTAACTTTTCACACTCTCCCACATAAGCTTCGTTCTCTTTTTTGCTTTCTTTATTCCAGAAATGTTACATCCCACCTAATTGTGTTGTCTCTTGGGAAACTGATGCAGTCTAAGATTCGAGGAAGGCCGAGGGAATCTATATCATTTTTTTTTTTGTTCTACAATGAGCACTAAGAACCGAACCAGAACTGATTATTTTTTTTAGAACCTGTACCGGATCGGCCAATTCTGATTTGGTCTAACCAGTACTCGTGAATCCTCTACTTCTAAGTAGGGACCAGGGAGAAGGTACTTCACGTTTCCCAAAGGTTTGTTGTACTCACTCTCCATTCAAACCATCGACTTACTGTGAGAATTGTCTGCATTACGAGATATTGATTAAAGAAAAGACGTCCGATTCGAAAGACGAATCTTCACCAATTCGAAAAGAATGCTGCAGCCTACGAAGGAAGAAGGCTAAGGTGTTGGGATCAAATAAATGCTCTCTTAGGGTTTATTTAAGTTAAAATTTACAATTAATTTTAGCGATATATTTTCAACTACACAATTCATTTAGCTTTTATTTTATTTTGTAGCAAAACCAAACGGGGGCATAATTAGGGTCAAAATTATCATTCGTTAGGAGTTTAAGACTTAACAGAATTGTAACTAGGTTAAGCATTAAAAATGAGTTGCTGCGGCTACCTGATGTATTAGCTTGAATTTGATTAAATTAATAAAATTGTAAGGATCCGTTTGATACATCTTATTTTCCAACTTTTGTAGTATTTGATAAACAAAATTTTCCCCGAAATTTTTTTTCCACCTTTCCTCATTTTTCACATTTTTGAGAAAAATAAATTTTTAATATTTTGGTTGGAAAAAAATTTCTCAGTTTTTTTCTTCTTTTTTTTTTTACAATTGGAAAAATTTCTAGACACAATGGTAAAAAAGTTTATCACTTTTATTGACAATTTTCATGCAAAACAAAGTCAAGCGAATGTTATTCGGTATGGTACTTTTTTTTCAATTTTTTTTTTTTTTTTTTTTTTTTTGGCAATTGGAACAAATATTAGACCAAATGGTAGAAAAAATTATCACTTTAATTGACAATTTCATAAAAAACAAAGTCAAAAGGACACCAAACTTTCAACATTTTCCATGAAAAATTATACCAATTAAAAAATTAATTACAATTCTCAATAAAACAATTTTTAGGCAAATCGATTCCATGTAAAACATTTTCTTTCTACTCATTTTTCACCTTTGCAATCAAACGGACCCTAAGGTTTCTCTAATTTCTTGATTCCAAACTAACATTTCATAGAATTAACGATTTATGGATCAAAATCAATTATTTGTTATTTAATTATGAATTAATAATTAATAACCATCTTTCTAACATTCATAAAAATCAACGAGTTTTGATTTGTTAGGTTTGTGACTCAAATTCTATGTGATTTGGAAGTTTGATTCATGGAGGAAGTTGAGATAATTTTGGTTTAAAAGTCAAGTTTGTTAAAGGATTAAATTTCATCATAGATTGGGAGATTGATTGGAATAAAGACTTTGAGATGGTTGAAAAAAGTGTTTTGGAAGAACTAGGACGGAGTCGGGGTGCCAAGCGACGTCGAGAGCAAAAAAGAGAAGCAGAACTGCCCGCTCCACGACGCCACTTGTTCGAGGAGGAATTCCATTCCTGTTTGGTTTTTGGCGTGATTTTGTGTTCTACTTCATTCATAACTCGAAGATTTGGCTCTTATAAATACTTCACAAGGTGTAGACTGTAGACTTTATATTAGCTTGAATTTGATTAAATTAATAAAATTGCGAGGTTTCTCTAATTTCTTGATTCCAAACTAACATTTCATAGAATTAACGATTTATGGATCAAAATCAAGTATTCGATATTTAATTATGAATTATTAATTAATAACCATCTTTCTAACATTCTTAAAAATCAACGAGTTTTGATTTGTTATGTTTGTGACTCAAATTCTATATGATTTGGAAGTTTGATTCACGGAGGAAACCAAGATAATTTTGGTTTAAAAGTCAGGTTTGATAAGAGATCAAATTTCATCATAGATTGGGAGATTGATTGGAATAAAGACTTTGGGATGCTTGAAAAAGTGTTTTGGAAGCATTAGGATGGAGCTGGGATGTAATGCCACGGTGTAGAGAGAGAAAAAGAGAAGCAGAAATGCTCGACCTCCGAGCGCTAGGGGCAGAGCCACCTGTTCGGGAAGTAAGTTCATTTATGTTTGATTTTTAACGCTATTTTGTGTTCTACTTTATTCATAACTCCAAAATTTGGCTCTTATAAATACTCCACGAGTTGTAGGCTTTATATATAAAAAAGATAACAATTAGTTCATTGTTGTATACATTAGAAATTTGAGAGAATTATTTAGATTTCAATTGAGAGAATCAAATCTTATAAAGACAATTTTTAGTTTCGTGGTATAATAAATTTTCTTCTTCCGCAAAAATTTTGGTTGTTGTGTGATCCATTATTTTTCATATTGCTCATATTATTCTCATCTTTATTATTTGGCCGGATTTTTCAACAAATGGTATCAGACCGATTATAGTATCTTGTTTGTTTTCTAAAAATTGTCTATTATGATATTTTTCAAATGTTTTCAGTTCTCACTACATTAAAAGAATATTTCTATGATGAGATCAGTGTCTCCAGACGAGCATTGAAACTTAAATATTTTACTAAGAAAGAAATGGAATGTCATTGATCATGTGAGGCCATAATGAATATGAAATTGATAAGTACAGCAGTTGGTAGCTAATTAAGTGGCCATGTGGGAGAGGCTTAAATCAAGAATAATGATTATTGAACAGGCTCAAAGATGGGGAAATGATGGATTAACTAACATGGCAACACATGTTTAGATTTTTTTATTTTTTTTTTTAATTATCCTATCATATGTCAACACGTGTCCCCTTGTTTTTTAATATGTTTATGTAGCATGATTGTTAAATCAAACGAGGGGTTGATCTACACTCGAGTAGAGTCCACGGGTGGCTAGACCCTTTGGGGACTCTGGTTGGACCTATTTTTTCTCTTTATATTAATTATTCTGTGTTATTTAACTATTACTATTAGGTATTATGTGAAGGTGTTAAATAGGTTCATGATGGATGATGCAAAACTAGTGAGTACTCGTTTAACTAGTCATTTTAGGCTTCTCAATGAGCAATCAACCTTTATAGAAGAGTGGGTTTATAGGGTCAACGTGCATTTTGCCTCTACTATTTGTAGTTTTATGTATGCCATGGTGTGTACGAGATCACTCATAGCACATTCATGAGAGCTGTGAGTGGATATATGTACAATCCTGGTAAACAGCATTGGGAGGCAGTAAAGTGAATTCTCAAATACTTTAGATGTACTTCAGATTCAACCTTATACTTCAGAAAATCAGGTTTAGGATTACAGGGTTATGTAGGCGCTAATATGGCAGATGATATTAACGGTAGAAAGAATATTACTTAATATGTATATACTTTAGGTGGTGCAACAGTTAGTTAAGCGGCTAAGCTGCAAAAGATACTTGGCTCTTTTCACTAATGAGACTGAGTATGTTGTCAAAATTAGCAAAAAGATGATACGGTTGCATTCTTTGTTCAAAGAATTAGATCACAAGCATGGGAATACTGTTGGATTGTGACAGGCGGAGTGCTATTCTTTTAGCAAATAATCATATTTATCATGCTATGACAAAACATCTGTGGTTCGTTATCACTTCATCGGATCGACTTTGGAGGATGGCATCTTAATACTTGAGAAGATTTAAGGAAGTCAAGATTCAACTTACATGTAGATGAAGACTATTTACATCGAGAAATTGTAGTTATATGCAATTTCAGTTGGACTTCTCTTTTGAGGATTGAAGAATTGTTGCCCCTACAAAGGAGCCATTGGTCGTGGTTTAGTCTCTATGTAGGAGATTGTTAAGTTGTGGTGTCTAATTATTATCGGCCCCGTGGAGCGAATGTGTGGATTACCTTTACTGTTCAACTTGACTACTTGTAAAAACCAAGACATGGTTAGATGAACAACGTCGTGAACCAACTCATGTGTAAACTAAGAACATATTTGCTCATGTTTGGAACACATTAAAATTTTCATTCTCATTCTTCTTCTCATTTTCAATCATATTTTTCAATAAAATAATATTTTATATCACATCAATAATTTTTCCTTGTTTTTCAAATACACATTCTCCATTAATTTACTATTCCAGAATACATTCTTTCAAAATAATGTAGCTCAAGTACACCATTATTTCTTTGAATGCTGTCTCCCAGGTATGGATGGCAAAAAAGCTCGGCGGCTCGAACAGCTCGGGCTCGGCCGGTAAAAAGCACGAGCCGAGCCTCATTTTTTGGCCGGGCTTTGCTCGGCTCGGCTCGGCTCGGCTCGGCTCGGCTCGGCTCGGCTCTGGCGAAAAAAAGCCCAACCAAAAAAAGCTCGAGCCGAGCCTAGACTTTTTTTGTTTTTTTTTTTAGTTCGGGCTCGACTCGTTGACATAGCTACTCACAGGCATCACTTCACGCGTTCATTCAAAGATATGACCCGTTAGGGCCAACAAAACTTGAACTTAATCTTCCATCTGATCCTACTATTATATGAATAGAGCATACTCATCCAAAATATTATGCTATTAAGCGAGATACATTTACTTATTTATATATTGTCTTCAAATAAATAATTCATGTTTTATGTTATTCAACTTTGAATCTCAATTTGAATTATGCTGGTATACATAGTAAAAATCAAGTTAAAGACTGCAGTACAGCCCACCCACCTTAATAATTTTCAGGTTATATGAAACGTGTAACGCACTTCCCGGCAAACGAACGCAAGAAATCCAACTTTTGGGAAAAGAATGCGAGCTTTAGACGCAGTACCGTGAGCAATATCATCAGGGAAATTAAGGATTTACATGTTAATAAGAATTCTGAAGTGACGCCCCAAAAATCGACAATATCTGAAAAACGAGAACTGAGAGACAGCATGTTGCTCTCGCAATCTTATATAAATTCGATTCAGTTGCATTCATCGCCACTGTCATTCATAGTGAACTATTTGCATTTAACATAGAGTAAAATGTAACGATGGAATCAAGTTTAAATGATCATATCTGCATATGACCCGAGTCTTTGGCTGTCAAGACACTGCTTTAGCTTGTACAGCGCCTGAGTCTCCAGTTGTCGAACAATGGTACCAATTTCAAATAATGATTTCTGTTTATCATCTTCAATACCAAAACTCAGACAAATTATTTCCCTCTCTTTAGGACTGAGAACGCTCAAGAGGTTGCGGATGTGTTGTCTCATCAGCTGCTTTGCGACACTTGCATCTGGGACCCGCCTGTGGTGTCCGCAGTGATCTCCTGCAATTATATCAATGTCTTTTAATTTACTACTAATATACCTGAGAATGTTGGATTATGTGGAGCTTAATTGTACAGCACACTTTTTTCCTCGAATGTGGATCGGCCTAATATTCCTACTGTGTGAATGATTTATTAGGGGGACGCTTTACATTAAAATTGCGGACTAAGAGATAACTATTGTAATTCTTGTTGTTCATAGAGTGAAAAAACAAGCAACAGCAAGTGGACGTAGCTCTCACTTCGAGTGTGATTCACTATAAATCCGTGAGTGCTCGTGTCTGTATCTAATTTCATTTTGCCTAATATTGTTATTGTGATTGGAATTAAGATCTTAATCCACAACAGAAAAAATCACAACAGCAAAATTTGTTTTGACTCTGTCACACTGATACTACGATTTTGAGGCTTTACCAATTGGAAACCCAAAATGAATAGGAAGTGTGTACCTGAAAAGTAGTATCTTGGTCCATCTATATAGGCTGTTGCAACGAGAGAGGCATTCTTGCCGTACTTAGCAATTGATCAAGTTTCTCGACTGTGATTCCAGCAGTTGCTGCTATTTCCTCTTTCATTGGATGATAATGTTTTTGCTTCTTTCAGTTTGGACAATAGTCCATACACATTCTCAGGAAGTCCATACACATTCTCCTGCAATGTCAATTTGTGTGATTGAACATTTTCAGGAAGTACTTACATTGTTGGAAATTTATTTGAGAAGCACACATTCGAAAAAGTGTGGGAAACGGTAAACGTCCAAAACAATAAATGAAACTGAAATACAGTTTTATGATAAAACGGAATGTTTCAATACTATAAGAAAGCATTTTTACTGGCAAACCTATTGTCCTAGAATGTTGAAATATGGCTTTCCTAATTGCTTGCCTTATCCACCAGTAGGCATAAATAGCAAATCTGCAACCTGCTTGGAGTTTGAATTTCTCTACACTCCTCATAAGATCCATGCTTCCTTCCTGCAATAGACATCCAACCCACCACCAAATAAAATGTACTGTCCTCTGTTATAAGGACATAAAAGTTGGCCAAGCACCTATGTTTTGTATGATTGCTTCTAGGGCAAAAACACAATTAGAGCATATTTGGGTAAACGCAACCACCTCAAAAAAAGATTTAAAAAAAAAAACATGTAAAAGTACTTTTTTCAAAGGTGAGTGAAGATTTGAGCATGTTTTGTCTACGAGAGTATTTTTTTGTTTCTAAACAATGAACACGTTCTGAATTTTTTTCCTTTACTTTTCAGTGAGAAAAATTCACTTGCTCTAAGAGCAAACTTTGACCTTACTCCCAATAAGTAACCAACTTCTTTCAGCTTTTATCATAAATATAGTTTTATTTAATATAAAACAAAAGTATTTACTTGTAAGTCAGTATATGTACTTAATAAGTAAACTTTTTAAGCTGAGCCAAACATGTTCTTTACTCACTAAAAAGCAAGTTTTTTAACTAAAGTTACTTATACTTGGCAAAAAAAGTTACTTCAGGGTAACTGTTAAGCTTAGACATAAGTTTGGCTAAGTTTAAAATTACTATTAAATACTTGCACATTGTTTTAGTCTTAGCCAAACATGCTCTAGAAATTGAAGAATTTGGGCTACATTCAGTCATGTGGGAGGGTCAAAACAAGGTGAAAGTAATAAAACTATGAGCTTCAGTTCACCTGCTATAGGATCCCGAAGGCTAAGCCCACGCCCTAGGTACAGCTTAGCAATGTGAACCACCATGCGAAAATTGGCATAAATTAACTTCTCTCGGCTGTTTTTACCACAGTGAAGATATGACTGCAAGGTTTGACAAGTGACAACTAATCCCAACAGCTTCAGCCCACTCAGACAGAGAAGGTTCACGGGAAAACTGGGTTTGTAGCGGACTCTTCACTTCTTCTAGTCTCATTAATTCCTGATCAAAAGTAAGATATTGACACAAGTTACAATCTGATTTAGACCAAAAAAATAAAAAATACTGCATGTAATAAACCTGTATTTTCACTATTAATTCAAAATCTTGTTTTGCAGTTAAAAGTTTTCTAGTTTCTGGTTCAGCTAAGAACAATCGTAGGGGATCATTCGGATCAGATCCTTCACCAATTTTTCTCTGAACTTCTGACTTCCCTGGATGGTTGTTCTCCCGAATCTCAAGGTTTAACTTTTGAAGCCTCATTTTAGTTTTCCTCTCCAGAAAACGTGTTGACCTCACAATTATTTTATCTTGCATGGAGGGATTAACCAAACCTCTAGATAGCCAATGGGAAGAACTAATTTAGATATCAATTTGGTAAGATGTTGCGGAAAATAGAGATACAGAGCATATTTGGCTAAGCATACAAAGTTTACTTATAAGTAAATAGGTAAGTTTTAAAATATTTATTTTTTTATATTGATCAAAATTGAAAATAAGTTACTTATTTTGACAGTAAATTACAGATATATCAAAAATAAGTGACCTTTTTAGTTAAAAAGTAAGAAAAAAATCATGTTTGGAAAAAGAAGTTACTTTCAACAAACTTCTATTTATTTTTAAGCTTAGTCAATTATGAAAATACAGATAGAAAGATACTTACCTTGGACTGATAGAGTTGTCAAGATCAACTCCCAATAATTTTGTGCTTTCAGCAATTGAAGCTGCCTCTTTGGATGCTGACAAAAGCTTTTCTTGCAAGGGAAACAACATTGTGTGGTGTAGACATGTAACCTTCTCTTCTTTACGAAGCACAGACTGCACGATCAGAGACGAGGACTGAGCTTCCTTTGTCTGTACGGACTTCAATCTGCAAGAGCCCATCAAGACAATCAGGTTGAAAGTTAGGCGAGGGTTCAACTATGGAGAGAGATCTCTACATAAAAACTGTTTGAAAAGTTCCGTATCAAATAACACAGCAAATAAGTTTGAAAGTTCCATTTATCTTACAAGTACCATAAAGCAGGCCAGTGTTGCAACTGAACTTTGAAATCATTTATGTATTGGTCGGAATCAAGATTTTTATTCTCTTCATTTCCTGAGGGAGGTCCCATCAGCCTCCTATCTGACGTTGCCTTTGACCAGAAAAGAATGCACAATATATTGAACACGTGGAAAGAGTCACTTGGTGTATATACTAACTGTATATAACCTCAAAATTGCACAGAAAAGTGATATCTGATTGCCAGCACCAAGGGTAAAAGAAGTGATATGGACTAAGAATTGAATGATCAAACTTTGCATGCCCCCTACCAATTTTTTCCTCTTCATGAAATCTTTGAAGAATTGATCAAATCAAGATCTACATTTACAGTTTTACTCAAATGAAGGTGCTCATCACAAGAGTCTCAAATGAAATCTGTTTTGCTTCTGTTACAACAATGGCTGGATTTTATCATATTGTTCTTCAATTAGAATTGAGGGGGGAAAATGTTGACCTGAAGAACTAGTTGACAGAGAGGTAACTGCAGGAGCAACTTGCTCATGAAGCATCAAAAATGTCAAATTTACCAGCAAGATGAAATTAAAGTTACATTTTTTTTTTTCAAGAACAAAAAGAAAGATTTCATTATTTTCATCAGTAACAAGTATTATGACATCATTTAAACAGACACATGTCAACAAAATAACAGTTTATGAGACCCCATAAACTGTACGGTGAGAGGAGAGGGGATGCATCTAAGAAGGCAATATGCCCATGTTGAATGCGTATGTTTAGTTTACTCGAATTGTATCGATGGCTTAAGTAGGACACGACCTTCAATTTTATAAATGTGTGTCTGAAGATTTAATCCTACACTTGTATGACACTTTATTAACTCCTTGTTATAACAACTGATAGTTTTGACTCGTGAGATGAAGAAAAGCGTAATGATTTGCAGAGATAAGCATTGGATTCAATTTATAGTAACTAGAACCATCTAGGTTTTCACATCTGTTAGGACAGGAGAACCTATGGAATGAACTCAACATGCATGCTGAATGTACTCAGGTGTGAATCACTTTTAGTTCTATATTCTGTAAGACCAAAAAGTTACATGCCAAAATAGTAGGTGAAAGTTTTATTACTTCAACAAACAATTATAAGAGCATCTTCAAGAAACTGTCTAAATAAAAGATGCTTTCAATTTTAGAGAGCAAATGTTTAAAAATAAGCTCCAAAAGACTCCTTATTTTAACTTTTTAAAATAGAGACTATTTATTCTTACTTTATAATGATTGCATTTAAATATTATAAATTTCCATACTCTAATCCTCAAATTATTCAAATCTTATTAGAATTGATTGGCCATTGATATAAAAAAAAAAAAAAATAGTAAGCCACATAGCTTCCGTAGAGTTTCAGATTAAATATCGAATTATCGTTGTAGTATCAATGTGTAAAAGAAAGTCATGTGCAATTAGAATGTGCTTCGATAGCTTGGTAACTACATAAAAATTGAAAAGAAAGCATAACATAATTTACAGATTGGAAGTGTCCAGGTGTTATGGGGTTTTGTCATGTAAGGTTTTCCAGAACGAAGACTAAAAGAGAAGGACATGATTCACACACGCCCAACGTTAATAGAGCAGTCTCATTACTTTTTTCCTAGCCAACTAACTAATTTGAAAACTTCTATCACCTTTATCCATCAACGTATCAAAGCTTGGCAATTATCTCACAATTCACCACCATAATTGATACAAGATAAGAAAATTAAAAAAAAAAAAAAAAAAATCCTTAATTTAGTAACAATAATATAGTCGTGGAGGGCTAAAAGAGAAGTCAAAATTGAAATGATTAATCTGCATTCAAGATAAAACAAAGCTCAAGATATAATAATACATGCATGTTTGGTAGTACTTTTAGGTGCTTATAAGATATGCATTCTACAAAATGGGACATGCTCTAAAATCACGAATTGGCATCAACTCTATCAAATATAAATCACGGAAAGAAATATATCCTCATCCTTATTCAGAACCAAGTCGAATTCAAATGAGACTCTGTCACACGAGACCTCCAATAACTATGAATAGAACATCGTAAAGCCCTACGATGCACAGACATGCGAAAACGTGAGTTCTGATACCATAAGTCACCACGTTGATAAAATTCTTTAAAATCTTCATTTGTACATAATAGTTATTAATTTTTTATTGAAATCTTTTAAATAAGAGTATGTGTTCGAAAAGTGTAGGTACGTAGACACGCCACCCGAGTTGAAAGTGTACGTGCAACACAGCTCAGGCCAAAACCTTTTCAGGTACCCTAATCGTATCTTTATGCACATTTGATGGTCGTGCGCGTGGGAATGCCTCGCAAGAATTCAACATCACATTTTGCAGCTTATTAGAAGCCGGAGTTATTTTGAAGACTGTTGACATCAATAGCAACGCCATAGACTGATAGACATAATTTGACAGCAACACTTTCAAAATGAGATTTTTATGAATAAAGTAACTCAACGACATTTTACACAAACATAGCCAGAAACATATATACCACAAATAAAGAAAACAAATTTAAAGAAAATTAAGCAGCATGTAGTGAAAATGTACGAAATCCTGTTTCTAATTCTTCAACTTGACACCCACAAACACAATTCAAGAACAGTGGGAATTCAATTAACATACCTGAAGAAGAAGAAGAAGAAGAAGAAGAGAAAGTAAGATTTCTGATATGGTTCCTCGGAGGAAATTGTGAAGGTGAAGAAACCATGCTCCTTCCCGCCTCCATTACACATATACTCATAATCTGGGAGTTGGGAAAAAAGACAAATAAAAAGAAAAACAGTCTTTTCAGTATTCTATTGTACGATAACTTGTGTGCATTTCATCAAGTTCTTTGCAGATTGAAAATGTAAAGGAAGATTAGAAGGGAAAATTGGGAGTTTGAAGTCGCCAGCAGGGGCGGAGCTGGGGGGGTCCCAGGGGGGACCCGGACCCCCCCCCCCCCCAATTTTTTTTTTTTAAATTAATTTTTAATTTTTGATTTTTTTTTTTTTTTTCTCCATTTTTTATGGTGTTGGATTAGAACCTCACTAATCGTGCTACATTAATCCTAATTATAAAGCAGAATATCTAGTGGAAATAATTGATAAATTAACAAAGTTATACAACAATGTTGTTATACAACGTTATTAAAGTGTGAGAATTTCGAAGGAACGCTTGTAATAAGGTATGATTTTGCTAAATTAAAGATTGGTACTTTTTTTACACGTTTCTTGATTTATTTTTTTTGTTAATAACGTATCCAAAAAAAAAAAATCGGGAGTGCTGCCCCCGAACCCCGTGGTTCCTCCACCCTTTCACCTGGGACCCCCCTAGTCCAATGGGCTGGCTTCCCCCCGCGACTCGCCAGTACATACAAGAATCAGACTGTTGATAAATCATTCCAATGGATTAGCTTGTTTTCAGCTTGGTATTCTTGATTGACTATTATGCCCCTGATATTTTCAATAACTACGTTTTTATCCTCTCCTTTCTTTAGTCCAATCCATATCATGCCCAATTTAACTAAATCAAGCGAGAAACGGACATAAACACTAGTTGAAGCCAATGGAAAGGAACAAATTTGTTTACTAGTTTATGTAGACTTTTATTTTTAGCACATACTTTTATTGATGGCAAACTAAGATATTTTAAATAGGATCTTATACATTAAATTGTATATAAAGGATTGCATAATATGACGTGAAGAGAAAAGATTTGGTGAAGAGAAAATGTGATGTTATATAACTTATTATATAATATATGATGTATGTAGCAGATCCTTTTTAATTATATCTTGTCTTTCGAAAATCTCATCTCTCTTTTATCACTTCGATGACTTGTCTCCATCGCCAAGCAGCTTATCTCTAATGGTGGCATGCAACTCTCGACGAATTATCTCCACCACCAAGCAATGGCGGCTCACTGCAAGCAACGGTGTGTCCTCACCGTTCGAATCGGAGGCAAATCGAAATTTCCTCTACATTTTCCTCTCGTTGCTCATTAGAGGCCTTCCAACCGTCGGGCTTTGTTTCTCTCTTTTAATTTTGTGGTGGCGAGAGTTTTTGAGTAGATTTTGCGATGTATTGAGGTGGCGATGGCTTGTTTGGAAATTTTGTTGTTGGTGGTGGCGATTGTGGTGTGGTAGAGGTGGAGGTGGAGGACATAATGGATTTGTGAAGATGGTGGAGGTTGTGGTGGTGATTGGTACAGACGTTGTTGATGCAGTTGGTGGTTGTTGTGATCACAGTGGTGTAGGTGATGGTGATGGTGATGGTGTTGGCGGTGGAGGTGCAGTCATCATAATAGTTCTATTGGTGGTGCAGGTCATCATGGTAGTGTTGTGGTGCGGCATTTGGTTGTTGATAGTGTTGGAGTGGTGGTTGTGATGGCGTGGCTTTGGTTGTGAATCTGATTTGTTGGTTTTTTTATTTTTTATTTTTTTGCGGTAGTTTTGTTGGATCTTGTTGGTGGCAGTAGTTTTGGCCACGGTGGTTGTGATGGTGGTGGTAAATTTGTTGGAGGTGGTTCCGATGGTGGTGCCATGGTGGATTGGGGTTGGGTGGGATTAAGAGGATTTGTGATCAATAATTTGGATATTTTGTGACTAAAAAATAATGTGATCTAAAAATTTGAGTTGTGACTTATAAAATTTATAATTTGTGACCGATAAAAAAAATTGTCCTATAAAAATTTTAATTTGTAAACGTGCATAACTTGTGCCCTATAAAATTTTTGATCTGTGGTTGAAAAATAATTTATGGTCAATTAATTCAAGAATTCGTTACCAAATTATATAGAATTGTAATCTTAATATATTTAATTAATAAAATATATTTTTATTTAATTATTTTATAAATAAAATTAAATAATATCTTATTTTTGAAATTTTAAACCTTATTTTTTTATTTTGAAATGAGCCATAGTTAATCTATGAAATTTTTCCCCCAAAAAAAAAAAAAAATAGTAGTTTCCAAAAGATCCTTAAATAGAAATGTTGTTTTCTGACGTTGATGGTGGCATGATACGTGATATTGAAGAGGTCTATCTTTTTCTTTATTAAAAGTCTCTATAACTTAAACATAATAAATACACACTCACAAATCCCCTACTTGCATATCTTAATGTAAAAATGCAGCCAAACAAAATTATAAATCTACATCACTGTTATGCAGTTTCTATCTATTCGGATTTTGCAAAATCAGCAGATAAAAGATAAAACACAATTCTTGACTACTATCATCAAAAGCTACCAGCAGTTAAAAATGTAAAATCAGCAGATAAAAGATAAAACACAATTTTTAACTGCTCATTACCCTCTGTTAGATGTAAAAAATGTCGTCACCTTGTACAACAGCCTTCTTTTGCGTATACGCCGAAAATAATTCCATATTTACACTCTTGATCCTTCGCTATCAGGTCTTTACAGGCTTTCATAAGCACATCCAAATGAGTCAACGTCCATCGCCAATTTTCTTATTCACAAGTCTCCTTCTACCTTGAGCTTTAGTTTCTCCAGGAGTTGGCCTGCGCTCTCTACGTTTCAAAGGTGGCTGTGGATTGCCTACCCCGGTTGATGCCTCCACTACTATTTGATTCACCATTTCCAAAATTTCACTCATATTTGGGCGTGATTTTCGATGTCTGGCCAAGCAGCGGTTGGCTACATTCGACAGCTTCTGGGCTGATTTGTGGAAATGCTTCCCTTCAAGCCTTGGGTCTAATATTTGCTGAAACTTCTTAGTATCTGATAAGTATGGTCTTATCCATTCTAATAGTTTTTGCTCCTTTCTGGGGCGATTTCGATCCAAGGGGCGCCTACCTGTAATTAGTTCGAAAAGAAAGACACCATAGCTCCACACATCACTCTTGGATGTGAGACGACCAGTTTGAACGTACTCGGGAGCAGCATATCCCATTGTTCCAACAACCTGATCAGATAGAGATACTAGATGAATATGCGATGAAAAAGTAAAATCTAACCAATAAGATAATAGTTTGACATAATTGCAAGAGACATTTGAGAGTCTAACTATGCCATTTGTGATGCTTGATGCAGTTATAAGAAATGGGGAAAATGCCAAAGATGTATGAGTTCATAGAAAAGATGGTGGAACCTACAACGTGTAATACTAATAACAGAGCATTGACGGAAGGCAAAGGCATACAGAGGAGATAGCAATATGAAATGGAATAATGTGGATAATTGCAATTAAATGGATGTAGCGGTTCAGCAAACGGAGTGACAAAAGTATTTATATATCCGATTTCAAATTAATTCAGAACAAGGCTTACTTTGTTATTGATAATGCGTGCATCCATAGCATTAAGTACAAGAAAAACATAATG
Organism: Fraxinus excelsior; assembly: GCA_019097785.1. Taxonomy (NCBI): domain Eukaryota; kingdom Viridiplantae; phylum Streptophyta; class Magnoliopsida; order Lamiales; family Oleaceae; genus Fraxinus; species Fraxinus excelsior. The sequence continues at coordinate 6,573,494 of CM032643.1, read as the reverse complement.
TTCCAGGACAAAACACTTGACAAGAACCTATTTGTATTTGTCAAGAGTGTCTATAGCTGTGATTAGCATTCCAAGTTATATTTTTAATAAGCCTCGCAAGGACTATTGCATTTGGAAGAAAATGCATATACCATAAATACTGCACGAACCTTATATACAAGCTACCATGAATTAGGTTAGATTTTGAATCACAAATTCTGAGTATTCACATTAGAAGTAGAGAATACAATATAGCTAATAATTTAAAATATTTCCATTACAACGATCTGGGTTTAAATAATAAGAAGTCAATGCCATTCTACTATATTTATTAGTCCGCTGATAGAAGAAATACACCAATTGATATCGTGTCAAAAAGATCCCACAACATAATATATGAACGCTGACTAAAGATCTAAAGCCCTGTTTGATGGGGATTAAAACCAGATTGTTATTAGAATTTAATAAAAGTTGATGAAATGTGGTTGAAAAGTTGTGAATCCCATGAAATATGTGGTTAAAATTAACTGTTGACTTTGACATAGATTAAAGTCTTGATTTTAATTTCTACCAAACAGGGGCTAAGAGTAAGGCTGTCTTTCATATGTCACACTTTTTTTGTTTCGATAAGAAATTAGGAGACAGAGTTGTTTGGTTAATCAGGAGATTTGAACCAGAACTGTGTCCCGAGTACTATAATTTGGATGTTTTAAAATAAAAGAAGTACTTCTCAAATAACACAAACGAGGGAGACAATAACCATAATGTAAAGCGAGCATACCGCAGTTGATACGTGACTCAGTCCCTCTGCAGGGCCCAATCGAGCCAATCCGAAGTCTGATAACTTAGCATTCCATTGCTCGTCTAGGAGAATGTTTGAAGCTTTGAAATCTCGGAAGATGATCTACAGTGTATAGAAATTAGAACATGAGAAACATCAATCATAATGCATGAGAATGCAAGAGTATAACATTTCATCTATGATGCATCGACATGGACGCTTGTCTAACATTTCAAAAAAGCACTAATAGACACGTAGTCAGCACGTTGATTAAATTCTTTAAAATTCTTCATTTATATAGAATAAATTTCGTTTTATCGTTATTAATTTTTCTTGTTAAAATCTTCTAAATATGAGTATTTATTTATTATTTATTAACTTTGAATTAAAAATATATAATATTTCTAATAGAAAAAAGAAGAAAAATGATTACATTAGTGTTCAAGGATACACTACCCTAGTTCAAGGGTCAGTGCAACACAACATTTCATTGGACACATTCAAGTTCATATGATTTTATGCTTGCTTGTAACGAATATATGATATGTTTGGTATGCAGTACGGATACAGATGGATAATTGAATACACAAGATTTTATCTTCTTTTTCTTCCTTATTATTGTTCAATACTCTCCAATTTAACTTACCAAACATGCCAATAACATCCAAATCAACAAAGAAAAATAAATCTAACATGCTAGTTATGAAAGGATAAGTGGAGAACAAGATCAATTTACATCAATAAACGAATAGATGACCTGAAAATCCATTTCCTCGTGCAGGTACGCTAAGCCACGTGCTGCATCTTGGGCTATCTTCAGCCTCATATCCCAAGAGAGAGGTGTCTCTGACTTAGTTGATAAATGATCATCTACACTTCTGTTAGGCATATATTCATATATTAGAAGCCGCTGGATTCCTCTTTCATCATCTTCAGCACAATAGCCAATGAGCTTCACGAGATTCGGATGTTCAACAACACCAAGAACGTTAACTTCTGTCACCCATTCTTTATGACCCTATTATGTAAAGCCATGAATTATTTGTTAGAAAAGGATATTCATCTTTCCAACTACGAGAAATCATTTCAGAGTTCAATTAATGACGTACTAATATAAGAAAAGTAACCAACCACAAACAAGAACGAAAGTTGCTCCAACATTTGGCATCATAAGAAGTAAAATAGATTTTCACAGCCTAACTCGTGTTATGGAAATGCAATTTAAAAAATGTCAGCAAAAGTGCAATCTCCCATTTATTTATGAGCCTCTAGAAAAGGTCTGGTTTTATTTAAGTGCTCGCTTCTTTTTCCCAGTTGGATCATGCTCACACGTTATAGTAGTGTTGCCTTCAACTGTAGCCAAAAAAAAGAAGAAGAAGAAAAAAAGAAACTTCAGAGAATCTCCATGTTTGTGTCTATCCTCATATATATTCTCTAAACTTTAGCTGAAATCAGATCGTAAATATTTGTTCTAGAGAATGTTAATTTTGATTTACTAATGAAAAAGAACAAGCAAAAACTAGAAAAAAAGTTTAAAATGAAAGAGAACCTGCCTGCATTCCTCTTGTACCAAGTTGTTTAACAGCGATGTCAAGTTTTTTAGTTGGATCTTCAGAATCCCTTATCACGCCTTTAAACACACATCCAAATCCACCTTCCCCAAGCTTGGTAGAGCGGCTGAAATTTTTTGTAGCTTGTTTGAGCTCCGAAAATGTAAAAACTTTAAGATTGCTGGGCCTTTCGGACAAATTTGGAAACTGGCTCCTTCCTCTGGACTCTGTGCTTGTATCTGAAACATTCTGAGAATTGAATTCAGATCTTGCTGGCCTCACTTCCTGATCAGTAAAAGAAGACTGAACAGAATTCAATGTTGTCGTCTTCGGTTCCCCCTTCTTCTTTCCGATGTAGAATTGGAAACACTTCATGACCCTAAATATTTTGCAATACGCCTCACTGAAGCTGTGGACATAGAGATCGTGAAAATAAGTAGCATACTTAAGGGCATGTTGTTATGCGCTACTCATCAGTATATTGGATAAAATTTTAGATCCTTTGTTTCCTTAATATTGTCGAGTACTATTTAATCTACCTTACGAAATATTCCACAAAGGATTTACTAACTAAAATTATAAATGGAAAAATAAAATAGAGTGTCTGACAGAAACAGGAAAGCATTCTAAACATTAGCAACTTGTAATTTATTCTCTGAATAGGGGCAGAAAAAAAAAAACACCTATTTTGAGCAAGAACCTAACCAAATGAATGAGATCTATACTTGAAGAACTCATTGCCAACAAGTCTATCTACTTTTGGCATACAGATTTAGCAGGCAATTTATTCAATATAAAAGACAGTGGGCTTTATGACTTCGTCCAAACCAGCCCAAAACATAAACCACTTAAAACATAAAGCATTGAACAATCTCATTTCCATATAGTTCTCACTAAAATCAAACTCGACGTACCAGGAATCCAAGCTAAAAGAAAGGAATATTATCCAAGGCAACATACAAAAGAAAAATGAATTCACAAGTTCTTCACACACTTCTATAAATAAAATCACAAGATTATCTGGTAGAGAGCCTCTCTGTTTGTGGCGTGGGTAAAAAAAATGGGGGACAAAAGGATTTCATGTACAATCAACCTAGCAGAAATTCAACGACCTAATCTATCTGATACATTTGCTGCTATGATCATTGTATAATAGAATTAACACCCCTAAAAGGCCGTGCTACATGAAACTATATCACATATCAAGCTACGAAATGCAAAATCCAATCCCTAATTCAAACTCTCTCATGATTAGCAGATAAATACAATTCACAAATACAGGATATAGCAAGCATAATTACATAAAGAGCCTTCAAATTTTCAAATGAATTACTCAGAAATCTTGTCTAACAAGACCATACCTTTATGTTTCTTAATCGGACCCAGAAAGGCTGCTGTTCTTTTCTTGCTTTCCAATTTACCAAGAACACCCCAATCTTTGATGTGTTTCAAAGAGACCAAGACTACACCTTAGGCTGCATAATCAAATAAAGAACCCATGCAAATCTCAGTTATACAACTCAAAAACCCTTGCTCAACAAGTTTTATATAACTCAGTTATCTTTTGACCTAATCTTTATGACTTGATACCAAGAATTCAGACTGCGTAACCGAAATAAAAACCCACATTCAATTTCCAATTATCTAACTCAAAATCTGGTCTATCAAGACTTTACCTTTATTCTTCTTCTCAATCTGATGCCAGAGACTGATCTTCCTTCTTCTTTGTAAAAATTATGAGACGAAGAAAATCCTATCCTTTAGGTACTATTACGGGGGGATTCAGCAAGATACACTTCCAAAGCCAGAATAGTACGCACAAAGACTTTGACGACGCAAAAGAGAAGTCTTACTCATAACACACGGCAGATAATAAGTCAGAGATTTGCATCGGAAGTTACAAGTCTTTCAAAATAATGCAAATAGCACCCCAGAACTTTTAAATAGTAGCAGTTAGTCTCAAAATCTTTCAGAATTTTATGACATAAGGACCTTTGTATGGTTTTCATCAAAAATTAATTAGTTGATAAAGATCAATTTTAAAATGACAAAATGATGACTTTACATTTTCACCTAAAACAATTAAAATACTTAACTAAAAGAACTAAAAAGAGAAGAATAACACCACTTATACATAATCGTCCCCCCCCCCCTCCCCGCTCCGCAAAACATACAATCATATTCTTCTCCACTTCTCCAATCAAAAAATCGAAAGGCTAAGAAATTAGAAGTGGTAATGAAGTCATATTGACCGTTATTTTGCATGCCAAGATTGTGCTATTTTTAATAGTACAACCAATCAACTAAACAAAAAAGATATTTCTTCAACCCGTACAATGAAGAAAGAAAGAAGAAACATAGATGTGTAGATTCTTAATGCATTAATATACATACATGCACTCAACTGTATGTGTAAGTATGTTATACTATTTTTACATTTTATTTAATTGAAATTGAATTTTTTTTTTTTCCGATTTTTAGAGGAAATTGAGAGGTGATTTGTAGGGAATTATTGGAAATAATAACTCATACGCCCCATTTTATATAAGCTGATTTTGTTTTTTACACGGATAAAGAAATTTTATTTAATTTTATTGAAAAATCGTCAAAAACTTTCCCCATTTAACCTTATATTTATATAATTGGACACAAGAAAATAAGGAAAGTTCACCTATATAAACCAATATTATATAATTAGAACAAGAAAGTAAGAAAAGTCAACTTATACAAATGAGACGTAGAGAATATTAAAAATATCGATTTGACATAGTGATGATACTGATTATTTTATTAGAGAAGTGGAGCAGCGTATACATGTGCATGACAGGGTGGGAAACAAGAGGCTGAGACAATAAGAATGGAGGTGGTGACTGGGGTAGGGGTAAGGGTTTGTAGTGGGATTTGATTTGGGTAGGGTAGGGTAGGGTAGGGTGGGTGGGTGAATAATGTTTCTTTTTTCTTTTTTAATTATTCCATTGTTTTAATCGAAAGAATGTGGATTTTTCATTTGGCCCTTTTTAAAATTTGTAAAATTAAGGTAAGATATTCAACTTTTGATTACGATTTTTGGGCAGAAACAATCTAGAGGTCTTTTACATTGCACGGTTTCGAAAGAATTGGGTGTTATTTGTATTATTCTGAAAGGTTTGAAACCTCTACTATAAATTTTCCCAATAATTATGACTTACAAAAGATTTCAAAATTCATTTATAAATACAGCAAAACGTCATAACTTTTCATCTCATCGCATCGCATCGCGTAAATGGTGATGACTGATAAAGACCCTAAAACAGGAGGTCAGGTGTGAAGGCGGCCTATTACAATGACTAGGAGACGCATTAAAGAAAGAGAAATTTTGCATCATAAACGGACGAGAAAAAGTCTTCACACGGAAAGGGAGAATGCATTGTTGAGGTCAAACTTCAACCCTTGTTTCCTTCTGGGTAATTGGCACAAAATACTTCTGAATTTTGTATTTATTGTGGAATACTCTTCTATGCTTTCATTTAGTCAAAAAAATCTCTATAGCTGAATAAAATGTTTTCTTCCATTTTCTCAATAAAGTATTGTTAAATGACGAGTATACTCTCTTCTTTAAATAAGACAAGAAGAAAAAAATAAAGAATTAATTGTAACGATCGTCTGAAATTTTTTAGAAATTGTAAATGAATCACAAACAAATAGTTAAAAATTTATTATGAAATATAAGTAACAGAACAAAAGGAGAAGAAAGCACGAGAGTCAAAACTCAAGTGTGTATTTTATTAAAAATCAATGCCTCGTATTTATATGGTTCAAAATGAGAGTTTCAACTGAAATGAAATAAACTTTTTACATTACATAAAACTTATGTGTATCGTGATAATAATAAATAATTATCTTATTAATATACAACACTCCCCATTTGATGATTATTTGTACAATAATTACATCATTAAGACATTATTTGGCAAAAATTCGATGAAAAAATACAAACAAATAAAAAAAGATTACAAATAAATTGTAATAAAATGTTGTTTCGTTAAAATCTCGTCAATAAAACTCATTGGAACAAAACTTGATCGAATGAAAAGTAATACGACTAATCCCTCTTATTTCAATTCATGTATTAATTCATTCTTGTTTTGTACATCAATGTCTTCAAATAACACCGTCTCCATGCAAAATATTTATCAACATTTACTGACGGTAGTAATATGATAATTCCAAAAATAGCTCTTATTGATCTCTTCTGGAATCTCATACATATCAAAGTATTATTTTTCATTACACAACGCATATGCATCGTTAAAACCTTATTAAATAAAACACCACACGAAAAATCCTAATGAAGGAATGTATATGTTATTCTTTTTAATACGCCCCAAAAGTCGACTCGTTAAAAACCTTGCCAAGAAAACCCAATGAAATAAAACCTTGATCAAGAAAAAAATAGTACAACTCGTATTTATTCCCCCTTCGTAATAATATCACTTAAATTATGCTTCAAACATATTAAATCTTTTAAGGATAATATTAAAATCTTACAGGATAAATTGTCTATAGTTACATTTATTACATGCATATCAAATTCCATGCATTGTCACTCTAATGAAATAGGGACTTATGATTACACCCACCATATGATAATTTATTTTTTTATATAATTTTTTGCGAAACTCATTATGTAAAGGGATGTACATTTCATATTACGACTTTACGTTTTCTATTTTCATTTTGCACAAGTATACACATTTAGGTGTTCGAACTGTAAATCCAAAAATTTTAGGTTTCTCTAGTGAGTTTAATTTTACTAGGATCGCGTCCAGAAACTTCAGGTCTCTTTAGTAAATTCAATTTTAATATGATTGCGTGATCTTATTTGGTTAGTCATTACTTAGATCGATGTATTTCAACGAATTTATTTTGATTTCTCGCTATTCATAATATGATGAATTACATCAGGAGCAAAAGTGTTATCGACAACCATTTTTATTTTGATTCTATTTCTTTTTTCATGATGGCGTGACTTATAAAGATATCTCAATTTTCAATATATCGGGTACCTAAACCTTTTCTGAAATTTTATAATTTGTAATATCTAAATACTCATCAAAAGTATAGGCTTTCTTAATGTGACCATCTTTGCTAATTGATCAATTTTCGTTTGGAGATTCTTATATTAAAATCGAATATCATCACGTTTCAGTCATTTATCATACATTCAATTCCAAATTATTCAGTCATTTTTCATACACGTCAACGATCGAATTAACCCGATGTAGTTAGTGATCTCTCTCAAACAACACTAATCATATTCATATGTCTGAATTTACTATATCTCTATTTATGTAAATTCACACACATATAAACGCATTATCTATAGGAATTCAAAAAAGATCGCATAGATTATAATTATCTCTCGACCTCTTATAATGTTTGTCAATTATTGCACGAGCTAGAATTAATATCACCTCTCAGTCTCAATATTATTCCCTAAATCAATTACTTGTTGTGTAGAAAATTAAAGCATTAAACACACAATTATTAATTAACAAGTATTAAAAAGACATGAAAATCTTGAAATTAAATATATAATAAAAACATAAGTTACATCATCAATCTTAACATAAGAATATTTAGTCACTCATAATGTTGAATTTAAACATGAAAAGGTGAAAAGAAATCATCAAGAATCGTCGAAACATGAAAATTTCTAGCTAAAGTTGCCTCCTTTGCTTCTCCAATCCACGTTAATTAATATATATAGATATATATTAATCAAAATCTGTACTTTACTGCCACTTCTTGCCTGAAAAATTGACAACCACGCGTGATAATTATATGAATATAATTATGCTTCAATTCTTCTTTCAATTGAAAGTGTGTATATATATCCAATTCTTGATTCCTGTTTTTTATATATATTTTCAACCAATGTCTGTGTTTTAGGAAACTAAAAGAAATAGAAATTCAAATCCAACAATACTTCAAAGTCAATTGAATTTGATTTCAAGTGCTCCAATTTGATACCCATTAATGCTATATTTTCCATTTAGTCCTCGTACTTTAAATCTTGCCATTTTTTATGCTATTTTGCAATTTTTTTTCTTCAATTATTCAATAAACATAAAATTTTACCTAAAATTACAATTTAACATAAATTAGGTAGAATTTTATTCAAAAGACAACAAAAATAACATAATTTAGCACTGCAAATAAGTATAAAATCTACACTTATCAGTATCACACCCCCAAACTTGACTTTTTGTTTGTCCCCAAACAAAACTAAAAACTAATAAATACACAAACATGCAATGCTAATTACCTAATTGATGGTCAGTCAATCAAGCAAAGCAAAAAGATTTAGTTAGCTAACCTGACTTTTTAATTCAGGATTGAAATCATAATATTATCTAGTCACAGCTTCAAAATCACAATACAGAAATTAACATCTTGTAAAATCGACGTGTTGTGTGTGAAGAATTAAGCATCACGTTATGAATTTATAAATTGTTTCAATTCCCAACCCTCAATGGTCAAATATATTCTTTTATTATTCGTAAGATTCACATACCTCCAAACTTATTCCTTTCACTATTTTCAAATGTGTGAATTAAGGTTGAATTTTATACTATCCCCACCTCTCTAGTTTAGGTAAATCTCACTAATTGTTAGTCAAAATTTCAATAAACAAGGATTCTTCATAGTTTGATTGCTTCAAACTCTAGGACTTAACTAGGCTAATAATCCCTTATCAAAAGTCAAAATTTTCCAAATAAGTGTTTGGAACATAACCAAGGCATTTGGTTCGTCTTTTATTTCATACACCTGTTTTTTCTGATTTTTCATAATTTTTTTTCCTATATTTTTTTTTACTTTATTTGAAGCATTCTCACTCTTAAACGTTCTAAATGACCCATGTAACAAGCTTTTGACCGATAACTCCCAAGTCAGATGACCATATGGCATTGATTTTTCATAACCATTGCAGACTTAATTGCTCGAGTCATAAAGACTACGGAGAGAAATTTTCAAATACAATAATAATTTAAATTTCTTTATACTTTGATTAGTGCGATGTCCATCATTAAACACCAATTTAAGAAAAACGACTTCTAACTTGAGATTTTTACTAAATTTCATCCTATAAATGTTAGGCAATCCACATAAGATTTTTTTCTACACATGGAATTCTCATTTATCTCAATATCTTCCAACAACAGTGAAATCCCCCAAACTATTCTAAATTTGGTCCAAAGATGTAAAATTTTGTGGGTCTGGATTTTTGCATCTATGGTCCACTATTTCAACCAATCTAATTATGAATTCAACTCATTTATACACAATGCTTAACTTAATTCATGTGCTCAATATATATCAAATTTCATATGAAAAAATAAAAATTAATTTAAATATGCAACGTATTCATCATTCATAGATCAATTTATGATTTATTACATTCTTCATTGCCAGTCGACCAACTAACTCACACAAGCACAAAAAAAGAAAATATTTTTGAAAATTTTGAAAATCTTGGAATTTTTTTAGCACACAAAAACACATAAAATAAAATAAAATTCATATTTTTCACCTCCGAACTGAAACTTGATATTGTCTTCAATGTCTTAAATCATAAATTCACATATAAAGGGGTGGGGAAGAAAGTGAAAAAAAGACTCCCCTTATATGGCGTGCAATTCAATAGCTAGCTTTCTATAACTCATGTTGGCTCCTTGGTCAAAATTGGTTTAAATGTTTCGCGACGTCATGTTTCAGAAAAATCAAATAAAACATTAAAATCAAATAAATGGAACGAGTGTTACTTAGCTCTAACATCTAATGAACCAACATATCGCAGACATGAGGGAAAAGTGGGATATGGATGATGAGTCCTAAATAAATTTAAAATAAATTAAACTATCCTAAAATGCAAAACATAATAAATAAAAAGGAAAAATGTTTGGGTTGCCTCCCAAGAAGCTTTTCTTTAATGTCGTTAGCTTGATTTAACCAAACTGTTCATATTGGATCTTCAGGTGGCACATCTCTCATGTTTCTGAACTTTATCATTGGCTTTGTATTCTTCTTCACTATAGCGTGGTAGATAGAATTGGATGACTGTAACTCTGGTATAGCTTTCAAAACCTCTTTTGGTTTGACATTATTTGGAGGTTTTCAAGGCTTTTCCACGTAGCTCTCATTTTTATAAGGTGAATAGGTTTCATAAGCTAATATGAAGTCAACTATTTAATTGGTTTCCCAGTATTTACCAGTAAGAAATGCATTCTTTGTTGAATAACTGGTAGTCATGTGCTGTACTAGAGGGTCATATAATAAATCTCTTTTGTCTCTTTTATTTACAACTATTTTGACTGATTGGATCATATCACACGTGTCAAATTTACTTTCTCATCATTAATTCGCAATGTTAACTTTCCTTCGTGTACGTCAATCAATGCTCTTCCAATAGCCAGGAAATGTCTGCCTAAAATGATTGAAATATCTCGATCTTCTTCCATATCTAATACGACAAAATCTACTGGGTAAATGAACTTGCCCACTTTCACCAAGACATCTTCAATAATCCCCTTGAATGTTTTATGGAGCAGTCAGCTAGTTGCAATGATGTTGTGGTTGGTTTAGCCTATCCAATTCCTAGTTTCTTGTACGAAGACGATGACATTAAATTTATACTTGCACCAAGATCGCATAAAGCATGTTCAAAATGTCTATCTCCTATGGTACAAGGTATAGTAAAACTCCATGGATCCTTGAGTTTAGGGGGGAAATTTATTCTGTAGACATGCATTGCATTCCTCATTTAGCATTACGGTCTCATAGTCCTCCAACTTTCTCTTGTTGACGAGAATTTCCTTCATGAATTTTGCGTAGCTAGGCATTTGTGCTAGAACATCCGCGAATGGAATGTTGATTTGCAGCTTTTTAAACACTTCAATGAACTTGGAGAATTGTTTGTCCAATTTGTGTTTATGCAGTTTCTGTGGAAATGGAATGGGGGTACATATTCTCTGATAGGAACGGCCGCCTTAGCTTGTGGTGTGTCTGAATTCTCTTTCAAATATTTCTTAGTTGACTTTTCAGATCCTTCCACTTGCTCCTCATTTGAAGTAGGCACTTTATTTGTCTCTGTTGTTGGTCTTTTTACTATAATTTCAGATAGTTGTACCCACTTCTTGTTGTAATTGCTTGCACCCGTTCTCTTAGATTAGTTTCTATGTTTCTAGGTAGGGCTTCTTGTGGTCTTTCTGAGATAGTATGGACCAACTGACCTATTTGAGTTTTCAACCCCTTTATGGCTGCTGCATGATTTTGCAAGGTTGTTTTGGTCTTTGCCATATACTGGTCTGTCTTCTGTATAAATTTACCTAAAATATCTTCTAGAGATGATTTTTTCTCTTGCTGTTGAAAACCAAGGGGAGACTACTGCTGATTATTTTGGTTGTTGCTCTAAGAGAAGTTAGGATGATTACGCCAACCTGGGTTATATGTATTGCTGAATGGATTGTTTTGTTGGTGTTGATAATTTTGTGCGTAATTAACTTCATCCATCTCTTAAGATGACATATGGCACTCCACACTATTGTGAGCTCCACCACATATACCACAAACCAAATATCTTGTTTGTACTGGTTTTGCTGAACCTCTCGTAGTCAAGTGATCTATCACCTTCTTTTCCAAAACTGACATATGTGCTGATAATGCCGAGAAAGCATCCACCTCATATAGACCTGTGTACTTCTTATGTATGGATATTTCGGAAGGCCATAATGCATTGTTGGCTGCCATCGTCTCATATAATTCATCAACTTCATTGGGTGACTTTAATGTGATCGATCCATTTGAGGCTGCATCCACAGATATACGATATGTTGGGTTTAAACCAGTGTAGAAGTACTAAACTTGCAAATTTTTCTTAATACCGTGGTTAGGGCACTTCCTGATCAAGTCATTAAACATCTCCCATGCTTCGTGAAAGCTCTCTAATTCGTCCTGCTGAAATGTGGATATCTCGTGTCTCATTTTAGTCACTTTTGATAGTGGAAAGTATTTTGTGACGAATTTTTGTACGAGATCATTCTAGGTCCTAATGCTTCCAGCGGGTAGGGCATCCAACCATTCTCTCGCTTTGTCTCTAAGTGTATGTGGAAGAGTCTCAACTTGATTGCTTAATCAGATACTCCATGAAAATTGTAATTTTGGTAAATGTCCAAAAAGCGTGAGATGTGATTATGTGGATTCTCATGAGGTTTCCCATAAAATGATAATCCGTTCTGAAATAATAAAATGATGTATGTCCTCAGTTGAAAGTTTGGTTGCACAAATGGAGGATAATCAATACTTGATTGATTTGGTGCAATAAGTGGTGTGATGAATTGTTCAAATGACAAATCATATTCATCAATCTTGAATGGTTGTTCAACATGTGCTAGTTGCACTTCTCTGTTTTGTTCAACTATGATATTCTCTCGTTGTTGCCTAATTCTATAGTTAAAAGTACGTTCGATTTTTGGATCTAAGGGTACTAGACTATCTAGTCTCGAATTACGCATGCAATGACAATAACAACGAAAATGATAACAAAAAACATAAAAAGAAAAACAAAGAAAAATAAATAAATAAATAAAACTAAATCAAAACTAGAATTAATAAAAAAATTAAAGCAAATAAATTAGTCCCCGGCAGTGGCGCAAAAAACTTGTTCGTGAAATTTCGCAAGTATACGAATCGTAACAAGTAATAAAGTGGATTTTTAAAGTCCGAATATCGTCTCGTAGAGACTATTATCTGCTATAAAGTTTTAAATTAATCTAACTTCAATTTAAATTAAAATGGTAACTAATAATAAAATCAAATTTTATTTTCTAAGCGAAATTCTAATAAACAAAATAACGAACTCAAATTAAATCTGGAGAAAAGATTATGTAATTAGATAGTTAGGATTTTCGATATCACTTAAGTTATTTATAATACATTTAATTTCAAATTATTCAACCATTTTTCATCCATGTCAACGATCGAATTAATCTGATATAGTTAGTGATATCTCTCAAACAACACTAATCCTATTCATATGTCCGAATTTACTATATCTCTATCTATGTAAATTCACACACACATATAAACGCATTATCTATATGAATTCAACAA
>CM032643.1:6126038-6559933 GCA_019097785.1 Fraxinus excelsior | reverse complement strand
TAAGATTCAAGATCGTCCTCCAACAAATGAAATACGAATTCGAATTTTATTGACTGAGATATTACTAAAATAAAAATTACCATAAACGACAAAAACGCTTAATCGAAGGCCTAAATGATGGAATCTGCCCAAAATTTGAAGTACGTCATGGCCGGAGGTGATGAGTTGTGATCGTTTACCCGTTCCCAACCAAATTAGGTTAGTAATTCGCCAAAAACGGACAAACCCGAAGTTATCATGAAATCATTGTTTCCCTTTGCGATCTCTCTTTATCATGAACTCTAACTCCTTATGCACTTCATCATTCTCCCCAGGGCGAGAAAAATTCACCATCGAATTTGACGTGGAAGAAGCCTCATCATCATCAGAATTATCACCACGAAATGGTACCAGATGCTTGACATTAAACACGTCGGATGTACGAATATGACTTGGCAGCTTCAAACGATAAGCATTAGGATTCATCTTCTCAATGATATCTAATGGACCAATCTTTCTGGCAATAAGTTTGATGTACTCATGAGCAGGAATACGATCTTTAGTTAACACTGCCCAAAAAAAGTCACCTACCTCAAATTCAACATGTCGGCGCTTAAGATTCGCATCATGCTTATACTTAGTGACGACAGCCTGCAACTGATTATAAGCCTGTGAGTGAACCTGTTGCAACTGTTGAATGAAGTTCTCGGCCTTGCCATGCATTCGAACAGTAGGAGAAACTGGGATCAAGTCAAGGGGACCACGAGGAGAAAGACCATACACCACCTGAAATGGACTAAAACCTGTACTCCGGTTGACAACATGATTATGAGCAAATTCTACCTGACACAACTTCTGATCCCAAGACTTGATGTGATCGCCAACCAAGCTGCGTAGTAAATCACCCAAGGAACGGTTAACCACCTCTGTCTGTCCATCTATCTGAGGGTGATATGCACTGCTAAAGTCCAACTGTGTATTGACTGAACGCCATAAACTGCGCCAGAAGTGACTGAGGAAGCGAGTGTCCCGGTCAGACACAATAGATATAGGCAGTCCATGTAGGCTATAGACCTCACGAAAGTACAGCAAAGCCATATTGACAGCGTTCGTAGTTTTCTTGCAGGGGAAGAAGTAAACCATCTTGGAGAACCAATCGACCACTACAAAGATAGAGTCAAAACCACGCTGGGTCCTAGGAAGCCCCACAACGAAATCGATACTAACGTCCATCCAAGGCTGGGTTGGGATAGGCAGGGGCATATACAAGCCAGCATTTGTTGCCTTGCCTTTGGCCAAATGACAAGTCTGACAATGTTCCACAAATCTGCCAACATCCTTGCGTAATGATGGCCAAAAGTAAGAACCAGCAACAAGCTGCAATGTTCTATCACGACCTACATGGCCCTCGTTGTGCAATTCCTGAACAGTCTTCAACCTCAAACTACCATCTGGAATATATTATTGGGTGCTACGAAAAAGGAAACCATCAACCCATGCAAACTCTGACTGCACACCCTCCTGCAACTTCTGACAAACATAGGAGAAATATGGATCAGTAGCATATAAGTCACAAAGGTTATCAAAACATGGAACCTCCACTCGCATTTCCGTCAGGAGAGTTTGGCGCCTACTCAATGCATCTGCCACCTTGTTAAGGGCACCTGCTTTGTGTTTAATCATGAAAGTAAATTGTTACAGGTAAGCAATCCAAGAAGCATGCCGAGCAGATACCTTATCCTGAGAACTAAGGTGCTTGAGGGCATCATGATCAGTATACAAAATGAACTCCTTTTGGAATAAGTAGTGACGTCAATGTCGAACTGCCTGGACTATCGCATAGAACTCCACATCATAAGTAATGTACTGAGACTTTGGACCAGAAAGCTTCTCACTGAAGTATGCAATGGGGCGGTTGTTTTGACTCAGCACTCCACCAATACCCACCTTCGAAGCATCACAATGCAACTCAAATGGCAGGGTAAAGTCAGACAACACCAAAACTGGAGCACTAGTCAACTTTTGCTTAATCAACTGAAGAGATGCCTCTGCCTCTGGAGTCCAGTGAAGCTTGCCATCCTTCATACAATCTGTAATTGGTGCCATGATACTGCTGAAATATGGTATAAACCTTCGATGAAGTAAGGTCATAGAAGCTGCGCACTTCAATAACAGTCTTAGGCTGTGGCCACTGGCTTATTGTTTCCACCTTTGATGTGTCCACTGCTAATCCTTCCTTCGACACCACATCCAGGAATACAACACGATCAGTTAAGAACGAACATTTTTTCACTGCAGCATAAAAGTTATCCCTGCGAAGAACTGAAAGAACTTCCCGAAGGTGCTGGATATGGTCATCATCATTAGCACTATAAATCAGAATATCATCAAAGTAGACAACAACAAATTTACCGATGAATGGACGAAGAGCCTGATTCATGATCCGCATAAATGTACTAGGTGCATTTGAAAGGCCAAAAGGCATGACTAACCACTCGTACAACCTCTCCCTTGTCTAAAAGGTCGTCTTCCACTCATCTCCAGGTCTAATCCGAATCTGATGGTACCCACTCTTCAAATCAAGCTTGCTGAACACGCAAGCACCGGTAAGCTGGTCTAACAGATCATCTAGGCTAGGAATAGGAAAATAGTAACGCACCGTAATCTTATTGATCGCCCTACTATCCACGCACATGCGCCACATCCCATCCTTCATCAGCGTAAGGAGAGCAGGAACAACACAAGGACTAAGACTCTCCCTAATGTGCCCATTTGCCAGAAGCTCCTCCACTTGTCTGCGCAACTCCTCATGTTCACTGGGGCTCATCCTGTAATGCGCCCGGTTAGGTAGAGAAGCATCAAACACCAAGTCAATCTGGTGCTGAATATCCCGCAGTGGTGGCAATCCATCTGGAAGCTCTTCTTGGAAGATCTCATGAAACTCCTTTAGCAATGGTTGAACCCTGCAAGGGACCTCCTGCTTGCTGGCAACTGATTTTCCCAACAGCACATACATTACCCCAGATTCCTCCATCTTCGTTTCAAACTTCGCTCTGGTCAGCAAATTTGTAATTTCCCCAACTGTTTAACTGAACCCTTATCCGGCAGTAGCACAATCTTCTTTCCCCCAAATAAAAAACTGTACGTATTGGTGTATCCATCATGGACTAAATGTCGATCAAATTGCCACGGTCTCCCTAATAGCAAGTGACATGCATCCATCTCTACGACATCACATAAAACCTAATCTTTGTAGGTAGGTCCAATGGAGAAATTGATTCGAGCACGCTGAGACACCTCTACATCATTACCCCTCTTTAGCCAAGCCAATTTATATGGTTTAGGATGATTCTCAGTCTGCAAACCCAGCTTCTTAACGACCTCTTCGACCACCACATTTTCGCAACTACCAGAGTCAATAACAAATCTACAGACCTTTTCCCCAACAGTACACGTCGATTGAAAGATATTATTTCGCAGCCAGTCGTGTTATTCTCCAGGGGAGTCAGAAAGCTACGCCTTACCACCAACACCTTACCCATATCACCAACTACAAACTCTTCTTCCTCCGTGACTTCTTCGGTGCCTTCACTGTCAAATACAGGCGGACCTTCATAATCTTCATACCTCTCATCAACAAAGAGTCCTCTGCGCAGATTCTTGGGACATTCAGACTGCCTATGGCCTGTACCACCACATGCAAAACAATGAATACCACCTCCAGGACGTGCTGGTTGTTGAACATGATTAGTTCTAGGAAGGCCAGGTTGAATAGGATTACCAGGACGTGTCATCTGCTGCTGTGAGTTATTAGCAGAATTGCCCGCAGTGAAATGAACTGTATTTCTCCTGGACTGCTATTTTTCTATCTGTATTGCCCTCTGATGTGCCTCAGAAACTGTCACGGGATCAAACATATTCAACGTGTCCTGTATTTGGGGACGAAGACCACCCACATATCGTGACACCAACTGCTCATCCGTCTCCATCACCTCATTCCTCGTAATCAACATGTAAAATTCTGTGGTATAGTCACTAACCGTCTTTACGCCTTGACGCAGATTCTGCAGTTGCTGGTACATGGTCCGAACATAGTTGTAGGGCAGAAATTGCTTCTTCATATGTTTCTTCAATTTATCCCACGATGCAAACTTCGATTTCCCTAACCTGGATCTCATCACCTTGGTCTGCTGCCACCACGCCGCTGCTCGTCTACGAAATCTCGTCGCAACGAGAGGCACACATTTATCAGCAGGAACCTCCTTAAATTTCAAGATCTCCTCCACTGCAATCACCCAATCCAAGAACTCTTTTGGACTTAATCCATCATGAACTCAGGAATATCAACCTTGAATCTTGATTCCCAACGCCTATTTTCATCCTGACCACCCCCCTCTGTCGGACGGTAGATCTAGTGGATGCTCAGTCTGTGCAAATGGATTCTCATCATCAGAATCCTCAACTGGTTGGACCACAGGCGCATGTTGTTGTGGCATAAGTGCAGCAATTTGCTGTGTCAGCTACTCCATTTGTTGACTCAGCCGTGCAATGTCATCACGTCTATGTACCTCCTTTACCTGGGCTTCATGGGCTTCTGGACGTCTCTTGGCGGCATGGTGAAGGAACGACTTAGGCTATGATACCAACTGACGTAGCGGAAGATTATATGAAAGATGAAAATATACACAAAGTGAGAGAAAACTCACAAAAATTTTATTCAACTCAATAATAATCTGCCTCAAATGGCTTACAAGGCTTTAAATAATAAAACCCTAGCGAAATTCGAAAAATAAATAATAAAAATAAAAAAAACGATATTTTTTCATAAATGGAAAAATTCGAGCTAACAACTTAAATGGAAACTCCTAAGATGCAGGATCGTCCTCCAACAAACGGAATACGAATCCGAATTTTATTGACTGAGATATTACTAAAATAAAAATTACCATAAACGGCAAAAACGCTTAATTGAGGGCCTAAATGATGGAATTTGCCCAAAATCCGACGTACGTCATGGCCGGAGGCGATGAGTTGTGATCGTTGACCCGTTTCCAACCGAATTAGGTTAGTAATTCGCCAAAAACGGACAAACCCGAAGTTATCATGAAATCATTTTTTCCCTTTGCGATCCCACTTCATCATGAACTCTAACTACTTATGCACTTCATTAGAACTCTAATCCCTTCAGAAAATAAATGAAGATCTAATTAAAATAGAACACGATAATTAAGTTAATGGAATATTAAAAATTAACGTTGGGGGATTGCATTATTAATGATGCAACTGAACCCGTGGAGGATTGACCCGTTTTAGCATTTATGTTTGGGTAAATTATACTTGGGTCCCAAACTTTTGAAGGTTATGACGATAGTCCCGAACTTTTGATTTATTGCACCTAGAATTTCAAACCTTTTAAATGTCTTCATCAAATGTCATTTTGTGATGGAAATAATCAGTATGACCGCTAAATTGTCAAGATTTGAGTAAAACAACTAATTTACCTTTGGTTTGATTTAGTAATAATAATAATAAATGAAGAAAGAAAATGAACAAACCCACCCGATTCAACCAAGGAGATTTCCCCATGATTTTTCTTCAACGTTCATTAGCAGAAAGATTGTAGAGACAGCTATAAAAAAATCTATGTCTTCACCCATTCTCATCTACCACCCCCATCATTTTCTCCACCAGCATTGACAATGGTGGTAAAATTGATT
Organism: Fraxinus excelsior; assembly: GCA_019097785.1. NCBI lineage: Eukaryota > Viridiplantae > Streptophyta > Magnoliopsida > Lamiales > Oleaceae > Fraxinus > Fraxinus excelsior. The sequence continues at coordinate 6,554,237 of CM032643.1, read as the reverse complement.
GTATGGTGTTCTTGTCTATCATTATCGTGAAGAGATCATTTATAAGGAAAGTGACATTTAAAATTTTGTTGTGGATAGTCAACTAATATATGCTTGTGAAAACCACTAATACAAGTAGTCTTAACTAGAGATGTCAAACGGGTCGAGCGGCTCGTCGGTTCCACCGCTCGGCTCGTGAAAATACGAGCAACGAGCCCGAGCTCGAGCCGAGCCAAGCCGCTCACGAGCTCGTGGGCTCATGAAATTTAAAAAAAAACGTGAAAAAGTAAAAAAAAAAATATATATTCAAAAAAGCTCGTGGCTCAACTCGTGAGCTCACAAGCCACGAGCCTGCTAAACCTATAGATTTGAACGAATCTGCTACCTCTTCATAATAAGGGTAAAATGGTCATTTACTACGGTGAAATTCATGCTTTCGACAAGAAAGGGCCATTGGCATGGACGTTTAAAATGTTTGGGACTTTGGATGCGAGAAATCAAAGGTATGGGGACTCCAAGTGCAATTTGCCCTTATTATTTTATTGTTTTGCTTTATTAAAGTTTTAATTATTATGTTTAATTAGGAGTTGTGTAATGTTTTCCTACTTTTTAACTACACATTTTTTAACAATTCACTATTCAAGTAAGAGTGTACTTTGATTTTGCCAACACTTACTTGGTCGAGCCGGTCGCACTGGGCTTGCCTAGCACGATTTATCTCTCATGTGTGGTTTGTGAGCTACTGTACATAGAGTAATGTTTACATAGTACGCATTTACGAATAGCGGCTACGGGTTCCTACGTCCAAAAAAAAAAAAAGTGTACTTCGATTTATGTTATTTGCTCAGTTCTCTAAAGTGAAAAATTGTGCAAATCAAGAAGAAAAAAATTAATGAATAAAGGTTGATTTAAAAGTATATTAGAACAAGTTCAAAGTAGATTATTATATATATTAAAAGATCCATGTGTCTCTATGCACAATGATGCTATTTTCTTAAAAAAAAAAAAAAAAAAAATTAACCGTATGTCTCTTGCTGATTATACTCGAGCACATCCTTTTTTTTTTCTCCTCAAAATAAATAAACAAATACTAGTTTTATAATAAGTATTTGAAAAATTCACAAAGAGTGGCTGTAGTTTAGTGGTAAGAATTCCACGTTGTGGCCGTGGAGACCTGGGCTCGAATCCCAGCAGCCACATCTTCGTTTTATATTTTTCGTTCTCCATTTCCAACTGAATTTAGAGGGTCAAAATGGTGATTATCAATCCAGAGCTTTCACGAGTCACGAGTTTCATTTATTGGGCTTACCCAAATATATCATTCTTTGAGTGCGCAATTGGAATAGATCATAGGAAAAAAAAATCGAGTTTAAATATGACTCATTTCAAAATTAAGATAAAATGTTTAAAATCTCAAAAAATCAGATATTACTAAAATTTATTTCCGAAATAATTAATTAAAAATATATTTTATAAACTAAATATAAAGTTATAATTTTATATAATTTGGTCACAAATTATCAAATTAATTGGTTATAAATAAATTTTCGATCACAAATAAAATTTTTATAGATCACAAATTATTTTACGGTCACAAATTTATCAAATTAATTATCACATATTATTTATTAATAACAAATTATAAATTTTATAAATCACCAACTTATTTCTTGGTCACAAAATATCAAATTAATTGACCACAAATTATATTTATGTCACAATTCATTAAATTATTGGTTACAAATTAACAATTTCTTAGGTCACACAGTATTTATTGATCACAATTTATCTATTTCATTGGTAACATATTGTTTATTGGTCACAATGAACCAAATCATTTGTGACAACCGTCAATGCTTGTAACCACCACCTCACCGTTGCCAACAGCCGAAACTCCCGTCGTTAGAACTACCACCATCTCACGACAACAAAACCATCGTCTCAAATACCGTAGTCAACATCACCCCCACCACACCCACTCACCCACCCACCCACCTACCCATCCATCCACAACCACCGCACCACTACTACCACCACCACCAAACCGTTAACATTATCACTACTACCACCACTACACCAAATTGCCAATATTACCACCACCACCCAAACACCATTAAAACCACATGACCACCACCACCACTACCCATCCAACAAAAAAAAAAAAAAAAAATCATCACCACCACCACGATCTACGTTGTTGTAGCTGTCATATGGGCCGCTAGAGGCGTGATCTACCACCATGCCCACAATATACCACCACCGCACTACCCACAGCACTCCAGTACCATCACCATCTTCCTTATCTCCATTTATACTACACCCAGCCACCATTTTACCAAATAATCCACAAACTCGTCGCTATCACCACCACAGTACACTATCACCGCCTGCACTACTAACACTTCAAGAACTGCAACAAAAAATGTCAAAAAATCACCACAAAAACCACTGCACAACGTTACAAAGTCACCACAGAAGAAACCACATCGAAGCAGTTGAGCAAAGGTCACAGGTTGCTTTGCGCGACGCTGTTGTGGGGATGCGTTGATAGAAAATGGAAAAGGGGGGGGGGGGGGAGAGAGAGGAGAGGAGAAGGAGAGCTACAACAATACCACCGTAGAGGTTCCACTTCAAGCCGTGTGAAGGGTGGTGCCAGTGGTAGTAGTGGGGGTGGGATGGCGGAGGATGGCTAGAGACAAGGTGTGATAGAGAAAGGAGAAAGAAAATGAAGAGGATAAAATAATTAGGGTTTTGGTGCGTATGGTTGGGTAGAATGAATGTGTATATTTAAATTTGTAATATAATTATTAATATTTTAAAATTTTAATTATCATCTGATTTTTAATATAAAAACTTGTATATTTGAGTTTTGAAATGGAAAGTTTTAAATTCTGGTTCCATATAATTTCTACTTGATCATAAGCTTCATTGATTTGGCCTGCACTGTGACATAAATTCCAATAAAACGGTACCATTTTCTATAAAATAAAAATAGATAACCAAAGTGACAAGATCTTAGACGGTACTCTTCATCGTAAGAATGCTTTGAGATGTCACCAACTTGCATGTGCTCTACATTATTCCCAATTCTTGAGAAACCTCCTAATTAAGGAATCACCAATTTTATGTTCCAAAAAAATCCATGACTGTACGTAGCTGGCGAACCTTTGCTCTAAATTTTTACTTAAAAATACTACACAATAATTCTCAACTTTTACTGCTACTAACCAATGTCTCCGAGTCACAAACAATATACTCTACGGTATAAGATAACAGACGAAAGTTAATATTTTATTTACTATTGACATGTTCATCAGGTAAGTGTTCAGTACGGTCGGAATTACGTAGTAAACATGCACTTGTTGATTTCAAAATGTTATTATGCTTGAAAATAGACCCCTACAACATCGAAAACAACACTGTTTCACTTTCCTAATCCCCTTTTTAATGTGGTACCTTTTATTAAGAAAGAATAAATATAATACAAACTTGTGCAAAAGCTTAAAACCTACCGTTTATAATTTAGTTATACTACTCGTGATCATAAGTCGAGTGTCGTGTTTTTCTAGTTGGATTCATTTCAAACTCACTATTTGAAAGAAATTGAGTAAGTTTATTATGGTACTTCCAATTTTGGAAAGTCCATAGCTTCTTACTTTCCAATGCTAATTAATTCAAAATTTGTCCACATTGCCACCATTTTCGCTAATGTATCCTAGCTTCGGCTCATATCTCTGTTTGGTTCACATTAAAATTTTCATTTTCATTTTTCTACTCATTTACAACCACACATTTTTTAATAAAATAATATTTTTCATCATATCAATAACTTTTCCTTCTTTTTCAACTACACATTATCCATCAATCTATTATTTCAGAATACATTTTTCCAAAATAATGTGGCTCAAACACACTAAATATGTTTATAAACAATCAAACATTTTTAATTTGCACATTTTGTGAAATCCACAAGTACTACTCACGTATTCAACACTTGTTTTAATCTATTTATAAATAAAATCATTTATAAACACTTTAAGAATATACTTTCAATTTGGTTCATAAATTAGTTTGCAAGGTGAAACATGACTCAGTAGAATATTCACCTCACAATCTCGCTAGTCTTTTCACTCACGAATTAAGGGGTGTTATGCAATATATATTACAATGTCTACAAGTAATCTTTGACAATTATAAGTGGATATTGCACTTTGCCCAAGAGGCTTATCTTTCCCATCTCTCTTTCATATCTGACCGTTTGATTTTTCGCAAGTAAACGAGATCGTGATCAAGTAATATAATAGTCTGTGGAGTATCGAACCCGCGAGAATTACGTGTTTTATCGAATTAAAGTTAATAATACCCTTAATCGAATATCAATAATAACTTGTAATAAATTTATGTCTAATTTATCACGTACTAAAAATCAAAATAAAAGTTTATCATATTTTTGAGATATATTGTTAAGATGTAGAATCCTCCTTGTTAATCCATTTTTCGCACAACAAATTAAAGTTGCAATTTGTAATCATTCTTGTTTGTCAGTATTCCTAATTTAATTGAAAATCTCTCTCGATAGTTATCAAACTTATTCCCCTCATGTGACCATCATATCTCTCGATGAAAGATGTGAACATGATAAATGTATTAAACGATCTAGAACACCTATGAAAATCATGTAAACATATATATATATCCCCTATCAAACTTTATCATGTTTATTATTTTTAGTTAAAAACCTATTATCTCTCTCGATAATAATAGATTTCAATATACTATTTCAATTAGTAGCTAATTAATTGAAAAGTCGATGAACAGTAATAAGCGTCCGTTTGACGCCCATTTATGAAATTCTCATTTTGCTAAGGTATTCTCTTGCATTTTTCAAACAAATGACTGACACAGCAGTTAGAGTGAAAGAAGAGATGATAGAGCCGTTGTAATAATTTGACAAATTTGCCCTCTGACGTACTATCAATATTTACGTTTTTGCCCTCCATCAATTGAGATAATGTTTGAAGGAAACAAACAATGACTTCAAGGGCAAAATTGGAATTTACAGAATATGAAAATTTGACTTCAATTGCAACGTCTCTTTGTGTGCAGGAAATGTCAAATAATTCATTGCATTTTCAGACATGGGTCCCGCATTTGGTAGAAAATGGTTGGAAAAGTCTGTATAAAAATGAGAATTTGGCGTGATTGATTTTAATTGAAGCTACATTTTTTCTTCTCCGCTTCGGTCTCTTTGTGTGTGTGTGTGTGTCTTCCAGCCCCCGGGGCACATCTTCAAGTTGTAAAAGGGGAAGGTGGAAAAACTTCAGCTTTACTTGAGGTTGCCCCGTCAAAGGTTCGAATCCTGAAATATAAATTTAGCCCTTGTATAAGTGCAAGTGTGCAAATAGTCTTCCATCTTGTACCTTAGAGGTATAATTTGCGATTTACATCCTTCACCAAAACTCATGACACGGCAGATAGGGGTCGTCAAGGATGCGGTTCACCTTTTTTTTACATATATCTTCTAGGGGTGGGCGCGGGTCGGTTCGATTTTTTCGGTTCCAGAAATTTTCGGGTATTTAGTAAATGGAACCGTCGGTTCCAGATATAATTCTGGAATCGTTCGGGTTCGGTTCAGTTCTGTTCGGTTCCTACTATAATTAATTTTTTTAACATTTATAATAACACTAAATAAATACATTTAGAAAACTTTGTCAGTGCGTCTTGAATAATTAATCCATAACATATTAGAAAGTTTTCACAAAATGCTAACACTTTAGTACTAGACAATATAGATCACAATTTTTTTTATTGCTTCCCTCAAACAGTTACTGCTCCACTGCTTACCTACCAAAAGGTAACATATAAAAGCATCTAACTATGTTCTCCATTTTGAGAAGTGGTACCAAAATCATTCCTATTTTCTGAAAACATTGTGAGAAATGAGGCAATCCCAACGTGCTCAGTACTTTCACCGAGTGAATCTGCGTGTGAATATTGACCAGGTTCAATCTTAACTTTTACAAATGAACGTAATATTTTAAAGTATTAAAAATACTTACCAACTATGTAATGTAATTATCGATTGCTTGACTTGCCATGTACCATTAAAATGTTAACAATTTCTTGAGTACCATGTAAAAAAAAAGAATCCAGTAGCTAGAGCTGGAAATTTCTGTGCAAAGCTCTTGGAAGGCTTAAAAAATTTGTCATTGTAAACACGATAAAAGAACGAAAGCACCGTTAGAGTTAAGAGGGTAAAATCTCACGTCTCTTAAATATGAAAAGAATAATTACGAGAGTACTCTAGCTTAGTGTGGGAACTAGAAGGAGGAGGACTTCTTCAAGTTGAGAGAAAATGACTCATGACTGGACGAGAAACATGTTGTGCGGCAGGAATGGACTGGAGAGAGAAGAATAAGAGAAGACCGAAAATTCTAGGGCTCTGTTCCTTTTATATTTAGTGGTTTTTTTTTTCAATTTTTTTATGTTGGTCGGTTTGGGTTATATTCAATATACTTGAAGCCCAAATGCTCAATTGTAGAAAAAAAAAAAAAAAAAAAAATCGGTTCTTATTCGGTTTTTCGGTTCTTGGTCTAGAACCGAGAACCGAACCGAACCCGTCGGTTCTCGATTCGGAAACCCGTTCGAGTTTTTAATTTAAGAAAATCCGTTCGATTCGGACATTTTGCCCAGCCCTAATATCTTCTAGAGTTGCCACCAATTTGTGTATATAATATTAATTCCACAGCAAATTTTTCCCTTTTCCTTTTTGTTTCAGCCGCAGTTGCTCTTATTTTCCCCTGTGAATATATATATATATAGACACACACACACAACCCAACCAAAAGTCCAGCCTAGGTGGCCTTCAAAGCACGAGGATAAGATCATTCCAAACGACGTGTCCAAGGGTCACGTGGTAATCTATGTAGGCGAGTATTACATAAGGTTTGTGGTCGAAATCAAGTTACTTAAGCATCCACTGTTCAAGGCATTGTTGGATCATTGTTGGAACATTTTGCTATAGGGATATGCTCATATGCATTTAAAAATTGAAAACTGTCAACATATTTGTCGGATTCATATAAATATCAATGGAGCCGTTGAGATGTGAAAGACCAAAACACCCTCTTCTGGTCAATTAAAATTACGCAATTACCCTCAACCCATTAAATTGTTGTGAAAATAGAATGCAAGGCTAAAATGAGAATGTAGTGCATATCATATTGTGCATTTCAAAGAAAAAGTCCAATGGGAAACATCTGGTGTCATAAACTTTTCCCTGTATTCAAACTAAAGGGGCCCACAGTTGGAAGACTGAGATTGAAAAATGCAACAAAAAATGGGTGCCGTGACGAGGTAATTTGCACCTTGAAGCTTTGGGCAGCTTTCTTTTTATCTGCACGTAGTTTGCACTTTGAGTTCAATTCTTCAAACTTGAAATGAATACGCAGCCCCTTCATTTTCTCACTCATATCTTCTTCTTTTACACTACTATTTCCACATTCTGGTATTGAAATCAGATCATAGAAGTCGACGGTTGTTGCAGACTGTCTGAAATGTGCTCTCCAATCTGTCCAATAATTTGATTAGTTTTAAGAAAATTTTGCTTGTGCAGTGACTGATTCCCTTTATTTTAAATTTTCCTTAACCAGACAAATTAAAAGGTTTCTAAAGCAAAAAAAATATTATGACAGATGATTTTTATATAGATATTGCCCAAAACTGAAACAAGCCTAACACTTCAAAACTTGATCCCTTCTTTCTCTGTTACTTTAACGAATGACGTCGAAATTAAACTTTTCCGCAATTTATAATTAAAGGTCAAAATGGTTACACCTAACACGAGAAAATAGCCACAATATTTTCTTCAGATCCTCCTTTCCCGCACAGGAATGCAATGTTACTCAATATTACAGAAAAATGTTTGGTCAATCATAATGATTAGTGTATCAAAACATAAACTCCTCTCACAAAACTATGCAGCGAGATCTATTCTTCTTTGCCCAAGAAAATGAACACAGGGTAACAGTAGCAAACTAACCTTATTCCCAATAAATTTGGGGTCGAGTTCATGAATCATTCTTCACCATTTTGCTGTGTTCATTGCTAAATATATTGAACATAAGAGTAATTTACCAAAAACATCGTACCGTTATTGGATGGACTGTTATGAAAAAGAATTTTAGTCCAAAATTTTGTAGCCAAATTGTGGTTCATAAGACAGAAGAATGTACATCCATAGTAGTTTGTTTATATGTCAGGCGAAATGTATATGCTGCATCTCCAGTCTTGAGAAGTAGCAAGAAGATAAATCCTAATAGCTAATTGAATAGGCACTCTATGGTTCAATGTAACATAAAGCGACAACCAAAAGTATATCTTACCTATCAAGAAAGTATGTAAAAAAAAAAAACACTGAGGCAATCATTGTCAATCATTTACTCTAATGACCAAGAAATTTTTTTTGCAAGCATAACAGGAGGATGCAACGTTGTATACACACAATGAAATTCTTGGAAACAACATACTACATTGTTACCAAGTAGATACAATTGTATAGATGGTGATACCTTCAAATAATGGCAAGCACAATAAAGTCTTTCAGCTATCTTTTTGTATTGCGAGAACTATTTTTGGCCAAAGAATTCAAGGTTTGAAACAGAATTTCCACCATCTGCATTCAATATCAATCAACACTTGCAAGAATGGCATTCAAAACTTGTTCCCTCCTACTATTATCCCAAGTCTATCCATTGTTGAACAGTAATAAACTAGCCAAGCCACCATGAAGTAAACCTCCATTACACACTGCATAAATGGCGATGCACCAAAAAATGGCAGTGAATTTACTTATACTGCAAGGCATTGAACAACAAAAGCTTCAAAAAAAGTTACCACTAATCTTTTCATATTGCAACAGAACCAGATACCACTCTTCCCAAGAATTAGATGCTTGAAACAGAATTTCCACCAATTTGCATTGAAACCGAATATCATCTAAAATCAAAAAAATTACTTGCTAACAAGTAATAAACCAGCCAAGTCACCATGAAATAAACCTCCATCAAGCATTGAAAATCCAATGAATAAAAATTCCCAAAAACCTACTACAACACCCACCTCCCAAGCGATCCACAAATTATTGCTTCCAAAACACTTATCCAAAGAGGTGGGTAGGGGGCAATGCCCCCAAAATATGAAAACTTATATCCAAAATCTCGCTAGTATTTAGCATCTGGTCTACTATAGAACCCAAGAACCCACTGAAATAAATATCCCACAAGTAAATCAGTAAAGAACCAATTCACTCTAAACTCTGTAGTTTCCCATTGAGGACCTTGAACCCGTGGCGCCAGATTGACAAACGGAATAAAATTTGCCCTCGAGAAAACCACAAGAAATGTGACACTATACAAGGCCAGTACATTCCTCAAGAGCCGTTTGTTGACACTAAACATCAGATGATTTTCTAGCCCTAACCTTGCACCATAAAAAACAGAGTGAACCAATGATCTATGATTCCCAGACGAATGATCCACCACTTGAAGGTAAACGATACCATGTGCACAAGAGAAGGTAAATATTAAGATAGACACTGAAATTGAATAAATCGCAAATCCAACGCTAAGAAAAGTGAAAGGAGAATTGACGCCACGCCTGCCAATTTTGAGACCCTTTGCAAGGAATGTGAAACAACTGCATCTTCCAAACTTCTTTCCACGACTTCATCTTGCTCCATAAATGTGTTCTTATTGGAGATTTGGAGACTGGAAGAGAAGCCGCAGGAGCCCAGGCTTCGCGGTAAGATGTCGCGGTCAGACATGGGTACCAACAAGCTGGATTTGGGAGGAAGAAATTTTGGAGTGCTATGCAAAATCGGATTTTTGGATTCACCTAGGCTGGGAAACTAAGATGTGCGGCGGGGTTGGCAGTTGATTGAGAACTGGGTCGGGGAACCAAACGCGGGAAATGAGGATTTCAATCGGAGGGTCATTGTCCTCGACTAGGGTGCCGTAAGCTTGTTCAACATGGTAAGGAAAAAATCATCGTTGGTAATGGTAGTAAATTGAATATTGCTCATGTTGGTCATTCTAAAATTAATACCAATGCCTCCACCATACGTCTCACTAATATTTTGCATGTACAAAAGATTACAAAAAATTTGTTGAGCATTTCCAAATTAACTGCAGAGAATAATTTGATTGTTGAGTTTCATTCTGATTTTTGTGTTGTGAAGGACAAGGTTTCACAAAAGGTTCTACTGCAAGGGAAACGTAGGAATGGCCTTTATCAGTTGGATCTACCATCGTCGGCAAGTTCATTTTGTTCATCTTTGTCAAGTCTTAGTTTAATTTCTTCTCCTAAAGTTTTAAATGTTTGTTCTAGTGAAAATTATGATTTATGGCATAAAAGATTAGGTCATCCATCGCGTCAAGTTCTTTCTAGTATTCTTCATTTATGCAATAAAAATTTGAAGTCTAATGATATAAATTTTTGTCACGCTTGTCAACTTGGAAAACACCATGCTTTTCCTTTTTATTCATCAACAATTAAAACTAGAAAACCGCTGGAACTAATTCACACGGATTTGTGGGGGCCTGCTCCAATTGCTTCAACACATGGTTTTCGTTATTATATACATTTTGTTGATGACTTTACCCGTTACACTTGGATATATCCTCTTCGCGCTAAATTTGAAGCTTTTAACACTTTTTTTCAATTTAAAGCTCTTGTTGAAAATAAGTTTAATTTGCGCATTAAAACAATTCGAAGTGACTGGGGGTGAATATCGCTCTTTTACCAATTTTCTAGCCCAAGTTGGAGTTGGTTTTCAACACCCATGTCCGCACACACATGAACATAATGGGATAGCTGAGAATAAACATCTTCGTATTGTAGAAATTGGTCTCACTTTACTTGCTCAATCTTCATTGCCTCTAAGGTTTTGGTAGGAAGCCTTCCAGACAGCTGTTTACCTCATAAATCGTTTACCAAGGTTCTTCAAAATGAATCTCCTTGGGAACAACTCAATCATTCTAAACCAAGCTATTCTTTTCTAAAAGTATTTGGATATGCATGTTATCCTTATCTTCGACCATATCAAAATAGAAGATTTCAGTTTCATACTAATAAATGTGTGTTTCTTGGATACAGTGATTCACATAAAGGTTATTGGTGCCTTACTTCTAGTGGCCGAGTTTATATTTCACATCATGTTGTGTCCAATGAGTTAAATTTTCCTTTTCAATCTGGGTTTTTGACTACTACTTCGTCCGAGTCTATTCCTCGTAATATGATAATGTCATGGGTTAGTCTTCCTTCCCCCATCATGTCATCCTCGAGTTATCATTCTCTCCAACATGATAATGGATCATCTCCAAGTTCTCCTGCTATAGGTCCAAACGTGCAAGCCGAGTCTCTTCGCTCACACTATGAAACACAACAACATCATACTAAACCATTCCTTGTGAAAATTCAATAGCTGAAGATCTTTCACCTATAACTATACCGACTAAAGATACTCATCTAACCAATCCATCCTTGCCACCTCTAAATACCTCTAACCCCGAATTACCCGTTCACCTATGTCTCACAGCCCATTAGCTTCATCTTCTCCACCTCCCATAAGACACCGTAAACCTCAACCACATATTCCTACTCATTCAATGACTACTAGAAGCAAAGATGGGATTTTCAAGCCTAAGGTATTTTCAGGTGAGGTTATTAGCTCGGATGTTTTAGATTCTTCTCCGTTAATTGAGTCATCTTCTGTTAAGGTTGCTTTGCAGGTCCTTGAATGGAAGCAGGCTATGGACCAAGAATTTCAGGCTCTCCAACGAAATCACACTTGGTCATTGGTACCTTATAATTCTTCTTACAACATCCTTGGTAACAAATGAGTTTTTAAGTTTAAGCTTAATCCTGATGGCTCTGTTTCTCGACATAAAGCCCGCCTAGTTGCAAAGGGTTTCCATCATACTCCAGGCATCGATTACACAGAGACCTATAGTCATGTTGTCAAGTCATCTACAATTCGGGTTATATTACCTCTTGCGGTTACTTTCAATTGGCCCATTCAACAACTTGATATCAATAATGTGTTCTTAAATGGTACCTTACAAGAGGATGTTTATATGTATCAACCAGAGGGTTATGTTGATCCTAAGCAGCCAAATTTTATTTGCAAACTCCACAAGTCTCTTTATGGCCTTAAACAAGCTCCTCGCACTTGGTTTGATCAATTAAGGCAAACACTACTTCAATGGGGATTTCACAATGCTAAGTCAGATAATTCTTTATTTCTTTTTCGTCATGGTCATACAGTTCTTCTTCTATTGGTTTATGTTGATGACATTCTTCTCACCGGGAACAATACTAAACTTATTTCCAAACTAACATGTGATTTGAATTCTCACTTTGCTCTCAAGAATCTTGGTCCGTTGCATTATTTCTTAGGCATTGAAGCTTCTTGTGACTCTGGAGGTATTTATTTAACTGAAGCAAAATATGTTTCAGATCTTCTTACTCGTCTTGATATGGAAAATGTCAAACCTTGTACTACACCGGCGGTTGTCAACAAAATCATGACAAATCCTACTCTTTACCGAAGTACAGTTGGGGCTCTTCAGTATTTGACATTCACTAGATCGGACATTGCTTATGTGGTGAATAAATTAAGTCAATTTTTGCAATCTCCTACATTTATTCATTGGAAAGCAGTGAAACGAGTTTTATGATACTTAAAGGGGACAATTCACCATGGGTTACATTTTAAACCAAGTGAGAGAATTACATTAATTGGATATTCATATTCTGATGCAGACTGGGCATGTAGTCCCGATGATCGCAAATCTATTGCTGGTTATTGTGTTTTTCTTGGTACTAATCTTATTTCATGGTCATCAAGGAAACAACATGTTGTTGCTCGATCAAGTACGGAGTCTGAGTATCGTGCCTTGGCTCATTTAGCTGCTGAATTGATGTGGTTATGTTCTTTACTCAGTGAAATTCAAATCCCACTGCCTAAGACTACCATTGCTTGGAGTCTGGGCGGAGGAGGGGGGTTCCAAGGGGAGTCCTGGTCGCCCCCCAATTTTGGACAATTTTTTTTATTTTTATTTATTTACCGTTTTGTCCTCACCATTAATAAAATAACCCTAACTCCCCAACTATCTTCGATTTTTACCCAATCCATTCTCTCCCGTCTTCAGACTCCTAGAGGCGACGGCGACTGCGGCTGAACCGTCTTCTTCTCCAGTGGCGAGCTGCGGCAATATTCTTCTCTTCCTAATTTTACCACACCGTACCACCGCCAGACGTCAGGTGACCGATTCTTCTCTCTTAAGTCTTTTAATTTGATGAGTAGGGGTCGACGGGTTGTTGTTGTTGTTGTTTGACAAATTGGGTGGTTTTTTTGTGGTGGCCAGAAACGAGAAAGTTGTGCTTCCTGGAGAAAAATGACTATGCGTAAAAGACAGAAAAAGGGACCGGCAGAGGCTAAAGCTTTGGGATGATCCGATAAGGTAACTTCCAGACTTCCAGTGAGACTATAGCTGGTTTGTATGGCTGCATTGCTTGCTGGTTTGTATAGCTCTATTGTGATTTGTGATATTGTCTTTGCTGGTTTGTTGTCTCTGTTGGTTTGTAGTCTTTGCTGGTTTTGTTGGTTTTGTTGTCAAGCTCTGCTGGTTTTGTTGGTTTGGTTGGCAAGCTCTGCTGGTTTTGTTGTATCTGCTGGTTTGTAGTCTCTGCTGGGTTTGTATAGCTGTATTGCTTGCTGGCTGGTTTGTATAGCTCTATTGTGAGTTGTGATATTGTCTGTGCTGGTTTGTTGTCTCTGCTGGTTTGTAGTCTTTGCTGATTTTGTATAGTGATGGAGAAGTATTTCAAAAGAATGTGTAAATCTCATCCATCTTCGATTGAACAGAACATTGATGAAAGGAATGTTCTTATTGATATTCGGGATGAAGGGGATGAAAGTGATGAGATTGATGTTGGGATTGGGAATGACAGTGATGAAGATGAAATTGAAGATACTGATGAAATTGGTGTTGGGGATGAAGGGGAAGAAAGTGATGAGATTAATGTAGAACAACTGCCTTCTGACCCTGGATTGCGAATTCCAATTAATCATTATAATGTAAATGTTCAGGATGTTGTTCGAAGGGAATATGTGCAAAGGGGTCCTTGCCAGCCTCGTAATCATGAGTTTTTGGTGTCAAATAAGAGAAATAGAGATAGATGATTTGGTACTAATTGGTATGATGAATGTCCTAGTTGGCTAGAATATAGTATAGCAAAAATGCAGTATTTTGCTTGTATTGCTATTTATTTAGTTCAAGTCGTGTTTCTTTTGTTGTCGGTGGATTCTCAAATTGGAAAAAGAAAAGTAGTCTCAAAAAACATATTGGACATGCCGGTAGCGCACACAACCTAGCTCGGATTAAGTTTGAATCATTCAATCACCAAGAACAAAGTATTGGGGCTTGTCTCTTCAAGCAATCAGAACAAACAAGAAGTGCATATCGAGCTCGTCGGGTGCATCAATAGATTGTGTTCGATATCTTCTACGACAAGGGCTTGCTTTACGTGGAAGTGATGAGTTTGAAGATTCAAGCAATCAATGAAATTTTCTAGAACTACTAAAATGGTTGTGTAATCATGATCCTCGAATTAATGATGTTTGTTTGGAGAATGCTCCTGCGAATTTCAAATTAACCTCACCAGAAATTCAAAAGGATATCGTTAGTGCTTTCGCATTTGAAATTAACAAGGTCATTATCAGTGAGATTGGTGATGGATTATTTTTTATTCTAGTTGATGAATCTCGTGATATTTCAACTAAGGAGCAAATGTCAGTTGTTTTGCGATATGTGAAGAATGGGCATGTAATTGAACGTTTTATTGGCATCCAACATGTTTCAAGTACCACGGTTATCTCACTTAAGCTTGCTATTGACGACTTGTTCTCTAGATATGGCTTAAGCATGGCTAATTTGAGAGGTCAAGGTTATGATGGATTACAAGGCCTTGGTGAACTTGCACAAAAGTTGGTTGTGACAAAAAAAACATGAAGTATACCCATTATTATACAAGCTTTTGACATTGGCATTAATTCTTCCAGTTGCTACTGCTACGGTAGAGAGAGTCTTTTCTGTAATGAATTATGTCAAGAATCGATTGCGCAATCGAATGAATGATAAATGGTTAAATGATAGCTTGCTTGTGTATATTGAGAAGGATGTATTCGACATGATTGGTGATGATGTAGTTATACAACGTTATCAAAGTATGAGAACTCGAAAGGAACGTTTGTAATAAGGTATGATTTTGTTAAATTAAATATTAGTACTTTATTTTATACGTTTCTTGATTTTTTTTTTTTTTGTTAAGTCTTCGTACATTAGTTTATGCTCATTTGTTTCATTTCTCCATCATAAAGTACCAACGTATCTCATTTTAACAAATAAGGTGTCAAAAAAAAATTTCGGGGGCAGCCCCGTGAGCCCGCACTCCTTCAACTTTGGACCCCCCTACGTTGGAGGGCTGGCTCCGCCCCTGCTTGGAGTGATAATATGGGTGCTGCTTCTCTTGCCGCGAATCCAAATTTTCATGCACGGACTAAACATATCAAAATAGATGTTCATTTCATTCGTGATCTGGTGTTACAAATGGTGTTACAAAAAGCATTAGAAGTACGATATGTTCCATCATGTGATCAGATAGCCAATTGTTTAACCAATGCATTAACTTCATCTCAGTTTGAATTTTTCAAGTCCAAACTTGGAGTGACTCAACCACCCCTACGTTTGAGGGGGCATGTTAGATAAATCATATGTTTATCCTAAAGATTAGTTATGATAATAGTAAAGATAAATCATATGTTTATCCTGAAGATTAGATATGATAATGTTGTTAGATTTTTTGAATTTAAAATAGTTTGTTCTAACCATTTCCTCTACCTTATCTTATTTTTGTAACAATATATATATATATACATATACAGCAGTTGCTTGGAACTCACTCATTCATTGAGTTGAGGATTATTCAATCTGTTTCTTCATATTGTTAAGTAACATTGTAGCGGAAGACCAAGATGGCTAATGAGATGACCAAGGATGTGAGGAGGTTAAAGAAGAAGATGGCGGTGGTATGTCTGAGTATTTCAAAGGTAGAGTGGTAGTTGAGGTATGATGGTATCGGTGAGTGCGTCAGAGGTGGAGGTGGATGTGGAGGTAGAGGTGGCAGCCGGCGGTTGCGGTTTCGGTTTGGCTTTCGGTGGTGGATCATGATTCATGGGTGTTTCTTTCTTGTTATTGAGATAGTGTTGAATTTGGCGGGTGATTACTTTCAGAAAATGGAAATGCAAAGTGTATTTTCTATCTTTAAATTTGTCGTCGTCGTCAACTGAAAGGGCAAAAATTAAAACGGACTCCCTTACATTTTCGACCTATTAATTTTGACCCCTGAATTTTCCAGTATTTGCTGTTTTCCCATATTTGCACTAAAACCTTGACAGCAGAATGCTGTTTAAAGTACAAAATTGACTGTAATTATTAAGATTATAATTAGAGAGAGTTTAAACATGATCATAGAAGTGATGTAATTTATATTCTTATTGGGGGTTATCTTGTTGTTGAGAGAGAATTGAATTTGGCGGGTTATACTTATACCTTTCGGTTAGAATTCTTGAAAATGGAAATGCAACTATAGACTGTAGTGACTAGTGAGCATTCGCATAGACAAACAATCCCTCTGCCATCAACTGAAAGGGAGAAAGTTAAAACTGACTCCCTCACATTTTCGACATATTTGTTTTGACCCCTGAATTTTTTTCAATATTTGCACTAAAACCTTTACTACAGAATACCGTTTCAAGCACAAAATGGACCTTTACATGTGTATTATAATAAAAAAAGATCGCAAAATGCAAAATACGTTCTACATAATGATATAATGTAAAAAAGTAAAAAATCACACAAGAAAAGCAACTTTTTTAGAAACTAATTTACCCTTTACGAAACATTATAATGATGCACAAGCTGAAAAAGTAGTCTTCATTCTTATTCCTTCATATCATCCAGACTAGCCATGAATGACAGAAGCATCACATCATTTAGGAAAAAATTAAGCTTCAATGATAATAGCATCAAATAATGTAATTAACCGAATGTGACTTGGGGTCCGATCAAAATCCCTTGCAAACAAGGATTTAAGCGACAAGTGAGTAGAGAGAAAGCGAAGTACATATATAAAATACCAGCAATGAGTGGCCATGGAAATTAAAAGGTGCCTCATTTAAAATGGGGCTTCTCGGGGTATGTGCAGCCGGACCTCTGGATAATGACATTTGATGCATAACAACCTGCTTTTACACAGTCTTCAATGGGTTTTTCTTGAACCAACTGAGACAGAAATCCCCCAACAAAAGCGTCCCCTGAAACAAATGTAAATTTGCAAAGTAATCAGATTCATTCACATCGATCAGGTATAAATGCTGAGATCTGACACGAGGTAACGTCAGTAGCTCGTCCAAAAAGTTTTTGAGTGTGACGAAATCTGTAACTCTATTCCTTCATTTAAACAATAAAGCTGCTTTAAGGAACCCTCCCATTGTAGGAATTTTTTTTCGAATGATGTACATAATCTTTTCAGGAACGTGTGATTAGTTCTCAGAAAAAAACTAACATAATGCAACATGTCCCTTCCTTCATTTCTTCTGAAAACAGTGGGATACTCTATAATAAAGAATATGAAATCACATACCTGCACCATTTGTATCAACGAGTTTCTCTTTCGGCAATGGAATTACAGGGAACAACTTCACTTTTCCATCCTCTGCAACAACAACTGGATCTGCACCCTGAGTAATAACAGTAATTCTTTTGTGTGTTCCAGATGCCTTTGGCCACTGAGAGATTTTCAAAGCTATTTCCTCAACATTTTCAGTCTGGTCATTAACGGCAACCAATTGTTAAGCACATTATAAAGGAACATGTTTGTCAGCAGATCTCATGCAAAGTCACCATTACCTTCCAGCCATGAACTTTGGAGAAAGTTCGTGCTTCTGTTTCGTTTCCGAAAACAAAGTCCATATACCTAAAGCCAAAGAACAAGTGCTTGATAAACAGCTCTAAGTCACATTCAATACTTATTTGGAAGAAAAAGACATTCGCCTTACGGTAATGCTTTCTCTTGCACATCCTTGAAGAACTCACAGATAAATGGTGCAGAAAGGTTCATCATGAAAACCTGCAGACACATGAATGTTTAGGAGGCAAAAGAAACTTCATCAGAAGCCGCTGTTTAGCCAGAAATTAGGCAAATTAGTGTCTAATTTCCAACCTTGTTGTTTGCAGCTGCATGCTCAGCAACAAGCATGATGGACTCTGGGGAAACTGTGAGAAAAAATCCAGCAATGTAGAAGTACTTGGCCTTTTCAACTGTCAAAATATAGACAAGTTAATTGGTTTGCCAAAAGGGCTAATTGCAATTTACCTCTATGAAGTTCTGACAATGTGTTGTTTCACCCCCTTGTAGTTGGGAAATAATCTATTGATCTCCTTAGGTTTCCAAAACTCTGCTGATCATCCTCTTTCCATTAGGTTGGCTCAACAGCATTAGTTCTTTCTTAATGAATATAAAATCCAATGTATCCTCTTACTAGGCAGTGGTGCTATTTTTGTATTAATAGTTATTTCATAAGATAAAAGTATTAATACACAAAAATCAGCAAGGTTTTGAATAACACAAGGGTTATTAGACTACTTCCGAACCACAAGGGAGAAATTGACACAATATCAGAGCAACGTGAAGGGGTGTTCAAATTGCAATTTTATCCTCCATAAAGTGCATGACTTGGGCCAAAAGTAAACAATCTTAAGTAGGCATACCCAATGCCCAATTTTCTGGTTCCTTCAAATGATCAGATTTGTAACAATTTGCTGCTGACAAATTCGCCACGAGTGATCTGCAAATACATATACCATAATATGTCAATCCAGTATACTCAGTCATTTGAAGTGTTACTTGTTTGAGGCCACATCAGAGGTTTTGGACTTTGTCCCAGTGATTTGAGCTTTCCCACTTCGAGTAGATTTTGGTCATGAAGGCTTGAAGGGCTTGATTGTTCAAGAAAAAGTTAAAGAACTATATTTTAGTCCAAAATTTTCTGGTTTGCTGAGAAGTGAGTCTAAAGCACTAGTCTGGACATGGTGCGTTACTATCAACTGAACTAAAATTCCTTTGATCTTTCAATCATTTTTATTATCTAGTTGGTTAAAACATGTTCCCTTGCAACGGCTGAAACATCTGGGTATAAATTCTTCAAAGAATCAAACATACAATTTTTAATGCGTGAGAAGCAATGGGATATTATTGTTTGTTTTTTGTTTTACAACCAGTCATATTATATTGACAACACTATGATTTAAGTTTTCCAACAATTGAAAATTACAAAATCCAATTTTTCAGTGCATTGGAGGATATGGGTTAATAAAAACTATAGACAAGTATACTTAACCACATGGCAGACAGAGAAGAAAAACTTAAGCAAATGCCAGGATACTGACCTTTCACCACGCACCACACATACTGCGCAAGTACCAGTAGGAGACTCATCTTCATAGTAATGAACCTAATGTAGCCATGAGCATGAGATAAAAAGTATTATTTTCTCTATTATAGAAATTGTTATTGTTCGGGGCTTTTACTCTAATAAATCTAGAAGAAAGAAAAGGTAAGGAATAAAAGATAACACAATGATGTTGTCATGACTTGTGATAATGATGATGACAATGGTGTTTACACTGTTGAATAGTGAATACACTATGGGTATAATTTGGTCAAAGTCATGGTAATGTTTTTTTCGTTGACAAATGAAAATCACGGTAATGTTGATGGTTACGTCAACGATGGGAAGGCTAAAATGTGCAAACAAATAACTTACATTAACACCAGCTTCTTTGGCATTTTTCTTCATCTCCTCGCCATACTTGTCCTTTCCAATGGAGCCTATGTAACTGGTTGCACCGGGAATTTGAAGCATCCACTGCAAATGGCAATGTGGATTTTGTTCTTTTAGGTAAAAATTTTAAGTATAGAATTAAAAAGAATTTTAGAGCCAGAAAGAAATGCCAGATGTACCTGAGCAACTCTGATTGAATTCTGTGTAGCACCTGCATTACCAAATTATAAAAATCATCAATAATGCTCACTAGTACATTGATAGAGAAGGTCATATAAACCATTTTCATGAATTCAATTTCAGTATGAAAAAGTACCTCCAGCAATGTACTCCACACTGTATTTAGATGACATTTCATCATACCTGAGACATGCATGGAGTTCTTTCAGTGCTAATCAAGCAACCACTCTTTTTGATGAAAATGCAAAATCTCCTTTTTTTTTCTTGATAATTCTTGAACCTTTTTTCTTATTAATGAAATTACATTATTATTCTCCCAGTAATTTTTTAGGATTTATTCATCTCAAATGAAGTCAAATATTAATAAACCTAACTTCAGATCAATAAGGAGAAAATCAACATTAAAACAGCCTACCTACTAGGTAAAATCTCCTCTAATGAGATAAAAGGAAACGTTTTTTAACATGACCAATCGACAATAATAGGAACAACATTATAGGTGGATTGCAAGGTAAAATCTGAAAATTGAAGATATCGGACTCTTGCAACTTTAGTTCTACAAGAACAGAACAATCAAAACGCCCTACCTACTGAAAAATGGAAACAAAAGACCCGTTACGTAATAGGACAACAAAATGAAGATATTATAGGTTCAGATTGCAAGGTGAACATCTGGCGGAAGCCCGGTCTTCCTGCTAGACCAACTCTCATCTAGGATGACAAGCGAACCATGCACTACAAAAATTCTGATTAATCTTATCTACTTTCCTGTTTCAGGGGTCAATTTTCACTAGTTCCTACGAAAAAGCTTGGCCTAGCGAGATTTACAAAAAATATTTTTAATCACCAAATTAGACAGAGAACATTGCAGTAAACCAGCTTACAAGTTAATATTTTACAATCCAGTATACATGGCCACTGTTATAACTAAATCAAAGCATCATATATCATTAAAAGATCATTCTCAAATAGTTTGAAGAATCTGTGCCCCAAGGCAAATTTTTCGGATATCCAAAGTTAGGTTTGGCTGCAAATTCTGGCAATTAAAATACTAGGTTGTGCTACCCAGTGCCTGCAATGAATTCATATTACGAACCAATAAATTATTCTTAACTGCAAATCAAGCCACATAAGGAACTCTCTGCCTAAGTATGTCCTCTATTTTATTCACTTCTTCACTTTACTACAAGAGCATTCTCTACAAAGAGTTTTTGCAGTGACCAATATATAATCTACAAAAACTGCATTATGAAATGAATTTGCAATAATTTCATGATTTTTTCTTCTCTGGTGTTAATTTTCTCGTTTAAGCAGCTGGTTAGTAGCAGAATCGGTGTTGCACTTCTAGATTTGGCTTGTAAACAGTTGACACGATACTAAATTTCAAGTTAATTTACGCCTATGTTGGTTTAGATAAAAATTGGATTTTTAACCGATTTTGGTATGAATAAATGGAATATGTGGTTGAATATTTGTGGATCCCATGAATGTGTATTAAAATTAATTCTTGGACTTAGATTTTAATTAACCTTTTTAGCTGAACTAAACATGGGCTGCATTAGTATTACATTACTGCTACGAAATGCAAAAATGGCTCATTTATATCTTGTCATTGTAGAGTGACAAAATTTCAAGACTTTATGACTTATAAGAAATTTAACAGATATTATCAAGTAAATAACACCAAAATGATGAAAGTATTGCAATAGAAGGGTGGGGGATCCTAAGGAAAAATCCAATCACTAACCTAATTAGTAATAAATATAGCATAATTGTAAACTAGCAAGAAATCACTTACATAGGCACGTGTTTTTCCTCGGCGAGAATTGCATCATTCAATTTAATACCATATCTGTCATACAAAAATCCAAAATTTAACTCCCTCGATTCACAAGATAGTACCATTACAAAATAAATTACTAGATCGAACAAGTGAATTGTGTATAAAAAATCTGAGATCTACAATACAAACACAAAACACAAGCCACTTATAAAAATCAATAGTAACGCCCAACAATCACACTGAACTTTCACAGCTACTCAGATCTGTGAAATCAAATACCACCAAATAAAAGCAACAAGTGAAACAGCAGCAAAAACGCATATACATACAAATATATACAAATGAGAGCGTTCGTTAGAGTTATATAGAAACGGAGAATTTGAGAAAGAACAAGAAATCACTTGGCTAAAAATTCTTCATCCACCACAGCTGAAATATCCAAAAGTGGATTTCCCATTCCCATTAGAATTCCCTCGTACGCCATTCTTCTTAGTTTTTCCGCGGATTCGAAATCTAAATGCGAGTGCTTATGGAGAGACAGAGAGAGCAGTGAGGTTGCAACTGAAATGTATGTATATATAGGTCTAATGTTAGAAGATTTGGTAAGGGAGTTGGTAGGAGGTTTAAATTATCTGCAGACGTAATTTCTAATTTCCTTACTACGTGGTTCGCAGTAAGTGTTTGTACCTAACGACTAATATCCAAAAAGTCAAAGAAGTACAAAATATTTTCATCACACGGTGGACATGGGTGCGATTAATCAATGTGGTGTGTGTGTCGCAATCATTTACCAACCCCTCCCTATATGACAAATCAGCAATTTCCCCTTTCGTTTTTGGTTTGTTTTTGGCATGTGTATGTGCTAGACTTGTATATTTTGCAAATGGTCACTCAATTAAGGTTGAGCTTTGGATGGTTCTTTATTTTGTATCATTAGCTCTCTTACTAATCAAATCACAAAGAACCGTCGCAACGTAATGATTAAACCCATGTTTGATGTCCATTATAAAGAGATATTGTGAGAAAATGATATTTTGAGTAGTGAAATTTTTGGAGGATCCATTAAGAAGGGCGGTAGTGCAAAAAAACATCAAAAGCCAAAAACTATTTATATCATATTTGGTTTAGTTAAAATTTATAAGTTGACCTATGAATGATTATAACCTTAAAGTTTTGATTATAAAAAATAAGTTAATTTTTTTACTAAGAATTGAATTTAAAGTGATTATAACATTCAAAGCATCAAATGATAAGTTGATCGTCAAAAGATTTTAAAAGTTAAACGTCAAAGAAAGATCAAGATCAATAGTTTGCACAAAATATTTTGATCAAAAGTAAATTTGATTTTCAAAATGATTTTTGAACTTGTATAATATTTTTAAAATATCATTTACCTTAAGAACACCTTCCAAAAGTTTATATTTGTTAAAATATTCAAACGGGATCAAAAATGAAAAAAATCGGCTGAAACGGTGGACATCCGGTTACACATCATGTGCCATGTAGTCAACTACATTTGTTTCTTTCTTCTTTTTTGGCAATATGCACTCCGAATACTTATGATCCATTTTGTCACAGTTGAAACATTTTCCTTGAAACTTCTTTTTAAAAATTTCACCTTTCGGTCCAAGCTTGGTCCCATGCCACCGATGGCTCAGGCTTGTTTTTTATAGATCTTATAACTTTGACCATATTCTACAACATTGGCTTTAGCAACACTTGGATTGAACCATATCTTGTCTGAACTCTTGTTATCTTCTTTAATTTGAAGTCTAACAATCAATTATTCGACGTAAATTCCCTTTCTCTTATGCTTAAAATAATTCTTGAAATCTTTCCATGCTAAAGACAACTTTTCAATAATTGTTGCCACTTAAAAAATTTCACTCAAAATCATCAATTCGGCATGAATATCATGAGGAATCACTTGAAATTTTTACACTTGATTGATTACAGTTTTGAGTCCACTATTTTATAGTAAAAAAATCTGTCGATAATGAACTTTTAGTCCCGACATCCTCAATTTTATATTTTCAGTTCAAAGACTCCCACAAGTCCTTTGCAATTTTCATTGTACTATAGATGTTGTATAGCGAATCTACCATGCTATTCATAATATAGTTTCGGCACAGAAAATTCGAATGGTTTCAAGAATCAAATGCACTGATTGTTTGAACATCTCCCTCAAATTCATTGAGTTTTGGAGTAGTCTTAGTCAAAAATCTCGCAAAATTCAAGATGGTCAGGTAAAATAATATTTTTTGCCGCCACCTCTTGAAATTCATGGAATTTCTCCGATTTTTCTCTATGATTAATTGGAACATTAACGATATGGCCAGTTGTTAGAGCTACCGTTTGATTCACAGCATGACTTGACAATTTAGCCACAATGTGAGCCACAATAGAATTAGGCCCCTGAGCCACGGCCGAGCCCACAGCCTGATTTCCAGTAGCCACAATTTGGGTCACATTTATGTTGGTTGATTGGGTTGCCATTTCTGAAAAATCAAATTAATATTAGTTTTTGAACAACAATACATGAATTTGTTTGTTCTTATTTTCGAATATGTTTTGAGTTTGTTGCAATAATATGAAATAATATAAATTTTATTTATTACAGTAAGAACATAAACAAACATAGAATGAATCCGAGCACTTCAATTTCTACTGCGGCAAAATGAGTTTGTGTCAGAACAGCACAACCAAGACTTAGACGAAAATGAAAATTTTCTAAGAACTGGAACTGGAAATTATGCAAAAGATAATTGAAAATTATGCAGGAGAGTGTAATTTTTCTGCTGTTGAATAATGGAAAACTAGCTCAATTATAAACTTAGCCTCTATGAATGGTGAATAAATTTGCCCATTAACTCAATACTATAATTGCAATAACCACTAGAGTTTCAACACTTTCAGAAGCTAAAAAGTTAGTTGGAGAAAGTAAAAATTAGCAAAATGTGGACACTCCTAAGGGGCCAATTTTTGTTCTGTTCTGTCTGACATTCGTGTACTTGCACAATTCAAGGTTCAATGTACAATTTTTGGTCTTTGATTTGCATCCCTACATATGCAGTAAAGAGAGCCTAATGCTACACATGATTACACCCTTTCAAAGTGTAATCACATATAAAGTGATCCTTACTTTCATTAACTTCCTATGTGAGATAAACTAAATATAATTTTCCCTCCAACGCAAACCATTTCAATGGTCCACTTTGAACTCCAATTTCTCATTCACCCACATATCATTTTTGACAAGTAAATATATGATTTTGATATTCTCAAGAAGGAAAACACGGATCAACTTTGATCTTCCAAATTGAACCAAAGGGTCCTACCTAAAATTGTGTAAAAATTAAGTTCAACAAAACCATTTCCCAACAGCTTGTCTACTTTGCATATAGGGATGACAACGGGGTGGGTATGGGACAGGTTGTCCATTCATACCTCGTCCATCGGATATTTTTGTTACATTGTTTCATCCTCATACCCGGTTAAAGCGAGACGAAGCAGGATCGGGATGGGCGGGGCAAGTCCCCTACCCCATTTATCGCCCCATTTATTTTTTCTTCTTATTTTTTATTTATTTTATTTTTTGCTTTTATTTTTTTATGTCTTTAGTTAGTAAATATTATTAATTTTTTACTAATTTGTTAAAAACAACTTATGTTCTCTTTAAAAATGATGATAAATTTATTATTTTTGTTTAATAAAAAACTTAAATTTGAAATTAACTTTAAACAAGGCGGATAGCGGGGTAGAGACTATATTTTTCGTACTCACCCCGTACCCACTTCGGGGTAATGATCTCGCCCTGCCCCTGCCCTGTTTACCCGATTAGGCAGGTAATCCCCTCCCCATTCGAGGCGAGACCTCATAGGTGTCGGGCTGAACGGGTTTTTCTGCCATCCCTATTTGCATTTGTATGATATTTTTTTTTCCAAAATTTATATTTGTATGATGAATGTAGTCTTGGTACATTTCTATAACATACAACTACGTATATGTGGATGCACACGGTGTACACATTTTGAACCTTTGATATGGAAGTTATGGTTTGAGTATAAATATTTCAATTTCAATTTCATTTTTTCTTTTCTTTTTCAATTTTCATTTTTGTTAGGTAGAAATGTAAAGGCTGAAAATGCTCAATTTGGGAAGCTTGTAACTAGAAAATATGGAGAATGCAGGCTTAATGATGCTATTGGGCTTTGCAAGCTATCTATGACAAGGTCACGCGAAGAAGCAGGTGGTTTGGTTTTGTGGCGATGTCCACAGTCGAGGATGCAGCAACTGCAGCTCAACAATTCAACGGATACAAACGTTTCCATCACACGATGCATGCTTGTTACACAATATTAGACACTATAAAATATAATTAACAAGATTTGAACTTTGTTTTACTCCTGAATATTGCTCAAGAGTTAATTAATGGGCATTGAATATACCCTGCAAGAGTTTATGATGACAGGAACTTTGGGGGAGAATGTTGATGGTCAATTCTGGGCTACTACCTCCTAAGAAGGAAAGGCATTCATTCAGAAAGCCTGGGGCAACGACAAGTACCGATAATACTAACAGAATTTATGTGGGAAACCTCGAATGAGGAGTCGATAATATTGCACTTGAAACGTTGTTTAGTGAGCAAGGAAAGGTTTTGGAAGACAATGTGGTTTATGACAGACAGAGTGGTAGATCCAGGGGCTTCGGATTCATGACATACAATTCTGCTGCTAAGGTCAATAATGCCATTGAATCATTAGATAGTGCTGTAAGTAAATTATTCTGACAATATTATACTATGTCCTTATTTGTGTAAATATTTATGCATATATTTGTTAATCTGAAACAGGTACATACACATGCATTTTGGTTTTTAGATGCATTAAACTAGGATTTTTTGTATAATTTGTCGAGAAATTTTATCAATCAAAAGATGCATTTTGGTATCAATTAATGAGCTTTCTTCTGAAAGTAACATCCTTGATCTTTGTTTGAGACCCTTTTCTGTTATTGAATTTTAGACCCATATATGCCTTGCTGTTCGACCTTCCTGCTTTGTTTCTACAACTTACTTAGAGACTATAAATTATGCTTTCAAGTGGTGCAATCTCACTGACATGTCTTGGTCCAGGACCTTGATGGCAGGCGCCGCCGAAGCTCGATCAAGACGTTAGTTTTGATTGCTGGATCTTTCGCAATCTTTAGCAGAGAAACTCATTGTGTACGTCTAAGCCAGAGCCGGACCTGAGGGGAGGCCCAAGAGGCCACCGCCTCAGGCCCAGATTTTTTAGGGGCCCATTCCCCCACTTTTTTTTTAAACCTAAATCGGTAAACTTCACGGTACTGAGGCCAGAAGCGAGAAGCCCAGCGCCATGGCAGAAACTGGAATCCGGAAGGTCCGACTCATTCTCCGTCCTCCAGCAGCTGCTTGAATTCATGATTATTGAATATTGAGTAAGTATTTACTGTATTTTGTTTACAAATGTGATAAGAATAGAAGAGGAACATAAAATCAAGTTTGGTTTTCAATGATTTGCGTGGATCATGAATTCATCGTGGCTAACCTTTGATGTAGATGAACTTTTTTTATTTTTTCTGTTGATTAGTGCCTCGTACCAGCTAAAGTACAATTCCAAGATTAGTGGGCACATCTCCAAAGGTAAGCTAACCAGCCTTTTTGGGGTTAGTGTCAAATTGTTTTTCCTTTGGGTTAACATCGTTGAGGTTGTGAGGAATGGGAATAATCTGGAATTTTCTGTTGGAATTGCATCTGCGTATTTTCCGATTGACAACTTCTATGAGTGCCCACGATGTGGATGTGGATTGAAATGCAAAGGTGTTTATAGGAATGCGCCAAAAGGGGATTTTAAAATTAATTCATGTGCTTCTTCAATCTAACAGAGCTGCAAAAATCCGTTTGATTTCGGGGTTTTGAAAATATCAATTTGTTTTCCTTTGTTTCGTTTGTGATTTATTATGACTTACGAATGTATACTTGTTTCAATTGTATATGTATCCGAACTGCATTATGGGTGTTCTCTATAATGTTCATTTTTCAATAATGTTAAGTGACGTGATTTAAATGAATACAAGTGTCCTTTAATAACTTCAGATTTTAGATCAACTTGTTTATCGCTGGGCAACAATCACAATTCCTAGAATATATAAACTTGTGGAGGTTTTGAGAAGTGGGGATGGGGATAATCTTGAATTTTCAGTTGTTTGCTGATTTTGTGATTAATAATTTCTAAGAGTGCCCACAGTGTGGGTGTCAATTGGATTGCAAATATTTATAGAATGCATGGAAGAGGAAGTTTAGTATTGATGCATTTGCTTCTTCAATCTAGCTCAGATCGGTTGGATACATGATTTCGAAGATTTAAGTCTTTTAACTTTTTTTGTTTGTTTCATTTGTGATTAGTTATGTTATTTACTAGTTCTTGAGGAGTATAATCTTGAATTGTATACATGTCATGTGAGTTCTTTATTATGTTATTATGTGATTAATTATGTTTGTGTTTGAGGTGTATAATTTGGAGTTTTATATTCAGGGGAATTGTATGATTTGAGTTCTGCTTTCTTTGATGTGAGTTCTTCTTGTATTCGTGCGGTTCATGATCCTGCGCGCATCAAGCATGATTCACAGAAGATATTGTTTGATTCATAGTTCCGTAAGACTCTTTTAAAAGAAAAGTGGACAGTGACTTAGGGGCCCAAATTTTGAAGTTCGCCTCAGGCCCCGCAAAACACAGGTACGGCCCTGGTCTAAGCGCTTTGGAATATATAATCCTGTAAGCATCTGTTAATCTCCAAACAGCTTCAGTATAAAAATGACTACATGTGAATTTGTCACTCCATATTCTTAGTTTAGCTTTATCTTGAATAATTCTTTTTGTGCTTCAGTTCATCTTGTCTAGTCGTATGTACTTATATACTAAGTAAATGCAAATATCTTTATTTGTATCTAATTTCTGCATCGGGTACGAAAAATTGTAGCTACAGTTGCACAAAGATTATGAATCAGATTTGAAAAACTTGGTAGTCGCATCCGCCCCGCAACTCTGAATTCGGTCACTGCATCCAGACTAACTAGAGGTTGTAAGTGTATCAAGATACTCCCTCAGTCCCAATTATATAGGCTTGTTTGGTTTTTCAAAGAAAACATCTTTAATGTTATTGGGAAATTAATTTTTGCCAAGATCTTTCCTAATTTACCCCTATTTAATTTTTAACATGTAAAACTAAAATATTGTTGGAATTAATAAATCATTTGGTGAGAATAATTGGAAACAATAACTTGAATTTTTTGAAACAACTAAAAGTTTTAAACTGTAAACACTTGAATCATTGGCATCTGAAACAACTATAAATTTTAAACTGTAAAAACCTGAATCATTGGCACCTATAACGCCAACTTGAACACGCCAAAAAATTCAAACAGGAAATTTTTTTCACTAGAAACACAGATTTTTGAAACTTAAAAAAATAAAGATTTCAAACAGAAACCGCCAATTTTTCAAACTGAATATGCCATTTTTTATTTCAAACTTTTCCATTGCACATTATAAATACCCAGACGGATAGAGATTTAAGCACAACAAACAAACATGAATACTCCATCAAATAAATTTTCCCTTAATTTGAATTTGTTGCCTGAAAATGAGCCTACACCAAATGATAATAATTCCCATGTTCTACAGAATTTTCAGATTGATTTGAATCAATTTCCGGAAGATGTTACAATGGCTAACAATATGCATCTTCCAAACAAGAAAACAAATTTATCCAGTGATACAAGAAGAGCAATTTTTGAGATGTTAATCCATGAACGACAAGATGGAAAGTTAGCAAAAGGTGTTATTTCAAAAGTCGTCAACTCGTTTTCCATATCTACTAGATCAGTTTCAAGAATTTGGCATGACGTAAAATACTTTAGTGCTACAAATAGTAATGTACCAGATTTTTCTTCTAGGCTATTGAATAGGAGATGTCGAAAGAGAGTCAAAATACATTTCGAACAAATGAAGGATATCCCTTTCCGTCGTCGAACAAATATAAGATCTTTATCGAATGCTTTGGATATGTCGAAATCAACCGTACAAATGAGAATCAAAGAAGGACATATTCGGCCACATTCAAATCCGGTGAAACCATATTTATCGGACGAGAACAAGAAAACACGGTTGGAATTTTGCCTATCAATGGTATATGAAAGTACCCTCACATCTGTACCTACTTTTGTTAACATGCATAATTAAATTCATATTGATGAAAAGTGGTTTTATATGTCCAAGACATCTCAAAAGTATTATCTCCATCCGGATGAAATGGAGCCCTTTCGCACATGTAAAAGTAAAAGGTTTATTACGAAGATAATGTTTTTGGCTGCCGTTGTTCGTCCACGAGTTGATGCTAATACAAATGAAGAATTCGATGGAAAAATTGGAATATGACCATTCGCGTCTAAGGAACCGGCCAAGCGGAATAGTAAGAATCATGTAACCGGGACTTTGGAGTCGAAGCCTATTGTGTCGGTAATTAAAGATGTGATTCGTTCATGTGTGATTGAAAATGTACTCCCTGCAATCAAACAGAAATGGCCATGTTCAAGTTCTAGGACCATCTTCATTCAATAAGACAATGCAAAGCCACATTTGGATGTTAATGATATGACTTCGTAGAAGCAGCTAGAAATTATGGATTCGATATTCGTTTATGTTGTCAACCTCCGAATAGTCCTGGTATGAATGTCTTAGACCTTGGTTTTTTAGAGCCATTGATTCAATTCAACATCAAGAGGCACCAACTACAATTGAGGACTTCATTTTAGCCGTGGAGAATGCTTTCCAGACATTTCCGTCTGAAGAGTTGAACAATGTGTTCTTAACATTGCAATCATGCATGATTAAGGTAATGAAAAATTCAGGAGGTAACAATTACAGGATTCCTCATATGAACAAACAAAAATTGATGAGAAGTGGGCAACTACCGAATTGCATTCAGTTTGAGCCTGAAGTTCTATTAATGGCAGAGGCATCTCTTAATTCAACTGAATAACTTCTTGTTCTTTCGCAATTTATATGTTCTTTTGCCTTTTTGTTATGTTCGTTGTGTTTATGTACTAAGTCTTTTGGTATGTTCGTTGTGTTTATGTACTAAGTCAAATGGTATTTGAATTGTTTCCTTCTGGCTATCTAATTGAGTCGTTTTCACATATGCTGACAGTAAGTTACATTTCCTTCGGTTGGGCAAGTTGTGTGTGTATGTGTGTGTGTTGTATGATGGTGGGATATGATTTCAGTATGTTTTAGGCTTGCTTTCTCTGGTTGTATTATGATTATAGACAAAGGGCAATACTTTGTCTATTGGCTGGTAGAGGCAACTCTTAATTCAACCGAATATCTTCAATCGGGTAAAATTGTAGAATTTGCATACGAGCTCCGATTTTGACCCATAATACATTTCCAAATAGGGAATGACGACACGGATCAAACCAATAGCTTTGCGGTTGCCTATGATGGATTTTAGCCATCCGACATCGTTAAGGACTTAAAAATAGCACTTTTATGTTACATTCATTTTTATTTTTATTTTTGCTTCAGTTGCATAATTTTAGCCATCTGACTTTTTTTTTTTTTTTTTTGCTTCAGTTCCATTGATCAGACTTCAGTTCAACTTACTCAACGTACACCAGATGGAAATGTAATGTTAAAAAGAAAAAAAAACACCTAGTAAACATCTATTGTGCATCAGACTTTTAGAATTTGGTTGTGCTATTTCTTGATATCATCAGCGTCTTTATGGTGGGGAAGAGAATCATTCTGGTTCTCGTATATTTTTGGTAGATAGATTTTGATCATACTCTTGAGAAGCGAAAACGTAACCATCCTCAGTCGGCGGAGCATTCAAATCAAGCAAAGGCCTCACGGTTTTGTTCGAGTTCAGATTACTTCGTACAATTGCAGAATCAAGCAATTGCCTCACCTCACTGGAACTTGGATGATTTGTGCAGTTCATACTCATGGTCTCAACTCACATAATTGATTTTTATTTGTGGCCTCACCACCTCATAGAATTGCATTTTATTTATGAGAGAAGACAGAGAAGAAGAAGCTGAAATGGTACAGAAGCTAAATAATCAAGTTTTGAAGAAGATGATGAAATGGTATTTGTTCTGTGCTTTTCAATAAGCACGCATTAGTCATTCCAGTTTTCCAAAAAAAGTGGGAAATGGGTATTTGGATAATTTCAAGAATTTAACATATTAATTGGAAAAAATTTAATAAAGGTATATTGGTAAAAAAACATAACAAAATATTCTACTTTAAGAAACATGTCTATATATTTGGGACAAGAGAAAAAGGAAACACAGCCTATATAATTGGAACGGAGGGAGTATTAAATTGTAATCGATACTCTCAGTCTGGTGGAAGGGGATAGAACAATATTTAGGATCATTTGGCTTTTTGTTGGTGTATGTGGTGTGAAATTTTGTGATTGTGAAATGAATTTTCAGGGAATTCTTGCACCTGCTTATAGTTTTAACCTAATCCATAAGTTTGTGCTACACTTTATTCAATAGATTTCAAATAATTTAGTGCTGTTAATTTTCTTTTGTTAAAAGCATTTGCATGGAATTCACACTTTTTTCAATACAATAGATTCCAACTCCACGGTTTTCACCGCGTATCATTTTCGTTATATGTTACTTGATCACGTTTGAGTCTTGACCGTCTAGAATATATTTCCATTTCTATGAAGTGAAAAAAAAAGTACTCAATTTTTACGAGAAAAATGATGAAAAAGATGAGTTCAAACAAAGAGTAACTAAAGAATCACTTTACATAACATCAAATTTAAAATTTTTGTACATTTATTTCCTCTTAATTTAGCTTTA
This sequence comes from Fraxinus excelsior, assembly GCA_019097785.1. Taxonomy (NCBI): domain Eukaryota; kingdom Viridiplantae; phylum Streptophyta; class Magnoliopsida; order Lamiales; family Oleaceae; genus Fraxinus; species Fraxinus excelsior. The sequence goes on along the minus strand of CM032643.1, from coordinate 6,521,429 downwards.
GAAAATATTGACAACAATAATGTTGTACGACAAATTATCGTCCAAAAGGGGTTCCTTGTCGTTTAGAAAGTAAAACAAAAAACACATTTTGTGGGACTCTTTATTAGGGTCTGTTTGATTCTCATTATTGTAGAATGAGAATAAAAAATATAACCGTTATTAATTCCACTCGGACAAAGCCTGAAAAAATACATTTTCCATTTTCTTCGATGAACCAACCCGACCGTGAGTTACTAGCAACAAACGATAATGGATTTTCACACCGACGTTGAGACAGAAAACATTTGATCAGTTTCCCAACGCTATGATCACCATCAAGGACAGGATTCGAGGCCTTTGTCCCCATTGCTTAAAAATGGAGGCTGAAATATTATTCGTAGTTATTCCCTCCGCAATGAGCTACCAAACGTTTGGTATGCGCACATGTTTCTCGGTTCTTTCGTCTTGGGGAAACATGCATTCAATGCTTGAACATCCACTATTGATATAGATCGAACTAACCAGTATAGCTGAGCTCAGTCGCAGCAAATGCTAGTAAGACTGAATTACATCAGACAAATCGTGTCATATAGACAAAAAGGAAAGGCTTTTCATCTCGGGTTGGGAAGAGTGGGCATGACCTTTTGAGCCTAGCTCACCTTCCACTAGATTAGGCTCAAAATGTGATTGATAATGTAATTAGATACAGAGAGCATGTGTTGGAGGGAGGGCTCCCATTTCCAGTTTCTGTAAGTATTACTTAATCGTGAAATAACCTCAAATATTTCCTAAACAAATGTAGCTAGCCTTTGCGCATTTGTAATGATCCATTTCAGAATATGGTTCAAAGTCTATACCCTAAACCAGTCCAAATATACAAAACCCTTTTGCATGCATAGACTATATAATCGTAGAGTTCATTTCTCAAATGTCTGTATTGAATTTGCAAAGTATGCTAAGGATGATCCTTTGGTTAGACTGAAAAAAAGAATGGCGAAGCTCTCACTCGAAGGGGAAGTTGATCATGCAAGAAAAATCTTTGACCAAATGGGTAGAAGAGACTTAGTTTCTTGGAATATAAATATATAATGATCAAGTGCTACATTGAAAATAATAGGATTTTTGATGCAAGAGAAATGTTTGATAAAATGCTCGTGAGGACCTCAGTCACTTTGAATACCATGATCATGGGTTATGTTAAGGCAGGAAAAACACACATTGCATTGAAGCTTTTTACAATGATGCCTGATAAAGATGTCGTCAGCTGGACGGCTATAGTTACAGGGTTGTGCCGCGCTTCACAGGTTGATGATGCTTGGCATTTGTTTGAGCAAATGCTTGAGGCTAATTCAGTTTCTTGGTCTTCGATTATTTCAGGTTTTCAACAAAATGGGTTTGTCTGTGAAAGATTGAATGTCTTTAAGAAAATGCTGGTGGATGGGACTCAACCAAATTCTCATTCATTTACTAGTGCTTTGGCTGCTTGTGCTAATTTAGCTATGATTTCACCAAGTGAGCAATTTTATTGTCAATTGCTTAAGAGGGGCTTTAAGGGGAATACTTGCATTGGAAATTCAGCGATTTCGATGTTTGTGAAGTCTGGTAGTTTTCATAATGCATGGCGTGTTTTTGTGGAACTAACTAAACCCGATCTGGTCACATGGAACTCTATGATTATGGGTTATGCACAGCGTGGTTATGGAGTATAAGCTATGATGATTTTTCATTAGATGCAGAAAGCTAGATTTTCGCCTGATGGTATTAGTTATATGGGAGTATTGCACAGTTGTAGTCATTGTGGATATGTAGAGGAAGGGAAGCAGTATTTTAGGTCCATGGATATGGATTATGGGATTCACCAGAACCTGTGCACTTTGCCTGCATGGTAGACCTTTTCGCACGTGCGGGAAAGCTTAAAGAAGCTTACACGATTATAAAACAAATGCCCTTTGTGCCTAAACCAATAATTTGGAGAACATTGCTGAATGGATGTAGGATTTGGGGTGATTTAGAGTTGGGTGTTTATGCAGCTGAACAGGTGTTGGAACTTGAACCAAACAATTCGAGTGCATGCTCGATGGTGGTTGATATCTTTGCATTAGTTGGGAAATGGAAGGAGGTGACAAAGATGAGGAGACATATGAGACAACTAGAGGTTAGAAAGGAGTTGGGATGCAGTTGGATAGAAATGAAAGGGAAAACTCATCTATTTACCACAGGGAATGGAAATCACCAGGAAACAGATAAAATTTTCTCAATTATTGAGTTATTGGCCGAGGATACCAATAGATATATTTCAAGATTAGAGGATTTGGACTATAGCTAGAATGAAAATCATGAAGAGGTGGATAAAATTTTCTCAATTATCGAGTTTTTGGCTGAGGATACAGATGGATACAGTTCAAGATTCAAATCCTTCTCCTATCTTAGCTAGAGAGACTGATAACAATTCTAAAGCCATCAAAGCTCTCCCACTAAACTTTCCTATATTGTAGAAGGCATTATTCAACGATTATGGAAATAGATTTCGAGTATTGATTTGCAAGCGCCTGACTTTAAGCAATATGAACAATGTGAATAGAGTTTGACTATTTGTACCATATTTTTCCCTTCATATCATTGTCTACCACTTGGTCCCGAACGTTCCTGGGATGATTTGGTCTCGCCACTCGGTCCCTTAATATCATAGTCATCCGAACTCTTGATAGGTGGGGGTTATTGCATATACACGTCTTTTTGTTTATAGGCCCACATGTTATGTGTTACAAGTCGATTCTACGAGAGTTGTAATGAAAAATATTTTTGTTCCATTCATAGTCTACCTCCATTTCGAGTCTAAATAATGACTGGTTCTATATTTTTACCCACGAAGCTTATTAGCTCGAACGCCTAAATGCATTCTTGTGCTCAGTGGCGGAGCCAAAAAATGATATTAGGATGGATTGAAATTTAAAAAAAAAAAAAACCGAATAAACTAACACCATAAGAAATCGAGTTTTGAAGACTATTCTCGTGACATTCACGATAAAAAAAAAATATACGGAACTCGATGAAATAAAAAAAAAAAAAGTTTAGATGTTTCACATTATGATATTCCACTAAATCTTTGTATTTTTGTTTCAAATAGAAAATCGATGCTTGCCATAAAAAATATAAATTGACCGAATCATGATAGAAATAAGCAAAAATACATATTCACCAATGAAAATTTAAAAAATTACTTAGCAAGTACGCTTCAAATAACTTTGACAACCAACCTTCCAAAAATTGAAAGTTTGATCAAAACATGCGGTCAATAATATATCACTATAATCCATATGTTATTGTCTCGAAATATTATTTGGTGTATTTATCAATTTTTATATTACCACATTTCAAAGTGAGTCAAGAATCACAATCAAATTGAGAAAAATCAACTAAGAATCTTGAGGGTCAAAGAAATTAATTTTAATTTACATCCATTTTTTGCTCGATTTCAAGAATATACTTATATATAGATTAAATAAATAATTTTTAACAAATATTATTTTTATTGTCAATCGAATTTAGAGTAAATTATTTATTTTGATTATAATATCTTTTTTTATGGTCAAAATAAGTAATTTTTTTTTTATATAAATATGAATAAGTAATATATGAAAACATACGTAGAAATTAAAAAAAAAATTAATTACTTTTAAATTTAGCAAAATATGTAGCGTCTCTAAGTACTAAAATGAGTAATTTACTTCTAGATCTAATCAATACAAATTATGTATAATAAAATTTAGTTAATAATTAAAAGTAAATTTAGTCAAAACATGCACTAAATACATATCTAATTTGACAATAAAAAACATGCAGTAAATAGAATATATAATTTGACAATAAAATATTCATGTTTCATGAATGTCATGAAAATGGTAATTAATAATCATAGCATCTTTAATACAATTTGAATAATTGAGCATTGGACTTGGGTTGAGATTCAAACTAGAATATTTGGGCCAAAATTTACAATTTCTTCTTAGGGAAAATTACATAAAAGTCGGTATTTAAAGTTTCAAGTTAAAAAATCAGGTGGGGAGGTATTTGACATTTTAAATATTAAATATTATATATACAAATTTCACCCACAAATCCTAAAAATCAAATACCACTCTCATCACCCTCTTTCTCTCTCTTCCCGTCTCTTCCCATCACCTCTCTCTCTCTTCTCGTCGCCTACGAAACCACAACGGAGGGCGACTGTTCTCACTGCGACGCCTCCGAGCATCGCTTGCAACGTCGATGGTCGAATCTGGCGGTGGCGCTCGTAACAGCTCTCGTCGGATTGAAACCCGCAGCAGCACCACCAGCAGACGCAGTGGTGCTCACTGCTCAATCTAGGTTTTCCCTCATTTGATCCAGATTTCTTGAAATAGCTTCGTCATGAAGGTTCATCTGGTCCCGATCACTCTGCAGTAAGACATAGCATCGGCTATCTCTCAGGCGAACGTCTGTGGGCAAAGGAAGCTCAGGCGACTGCCCTACATCTTCACCAAAGTACTGTATAGTTTTGTGTGTTGGTTGACAGTGGGTACGGCGCAGCAGTAGCGTCGCCTCACTTTTCGTTTTTGATTCATCTATTGTGCGGTGGGTGTGGTGGTCGACAGTGTGGCAGTTTTTTGTGTGTGAGATGGCACAGGGGATGTGATCTAGTTGTGGTTGTTGCAGATCAGATTCGAAAAAATTAATTGGCGGTTATGGTTGTTGGTGGCGATCGCAGTCGCGGTGGTGGAGTGGGACAAACCATGTAGCGGTTGCGGTGGTGGTGGATCTTGGTGATGGTGGTGTTTTGTGTGGCGAGTATATAACTGTGGTGGTAGATCTGGTGGTTTTGGAAATGATGGTCTTACTACTGGTTGTCGTGGCGTTTAGGTGATGACAATTTTGTTGGTGGTGGCTCCGTGGAGTGGTGGTGTGGCTTTGGTGCTGTTGTGGTGGTGCCAAGGTGAGGGGGTCTCAAGTGGCGGTTGTATGTGACCCACTATTTGGAGCATGTGACCAAAATTTGACTAAAGATATAATTTGTGACCAACTATTTTGTTACCTGTGACCAAAAAATTATATAATATGTGACCGTAAAAGAATATGTGACCAATTAATTTGGGAATCTCTGACTGCGTGACCTACAAATTTTAATTTGTGACCAACTAATTTGAAATCTGTTACCAACGAAATAATTGTGACCTATAAAATTTTTAAACTATGACCGTAAATTGTAAATTTGTGACCAGAATGGTCATAGTAAATAGTGGACGGAATAATTACTGGAATCGAAGCAGTTGTTGGAACGATCGTCGCAGAAGAGTGGTGGTCGGAATGGTCGCCCAAATAGTTCCCGGAGTGGTATGGGTGGTGCATGTGGGATGGGTTAATTATGTTATATTAGAATTAAATATTTAATAATAAATTGATTTAATAATTAATTATTTCATAAATAAAATAAAAAACCTGATTTTTGAATTTTCAAACTATAAACCTAATTTTTTATTTGGTGTAAAATAAAGACCTTATTTATGAATTTTTCCCTTCTTCTTCAGGATTTTATATAGACTGGAGCAATGCTAGAACTAATGCTAATATTTGGACAAAAATTACAATTTCTTCTTAAAAATTCTATATGGGCTAGGGGACAATGGTGGGCTACAGCCCACCAATGCCCCCCACTACCTCCGCTCATGCTTGTGTTGCACTTTGGGATATTCACATTCATGAACTTCCAACTCTCACGATTATGCCTTCATTGTTGATCGCGACTAGCCTAGGGATGGATTGGGGGTTGGGGGGCTATATGCATTCTTGTGTTGGTCGCGATTAGGAATGGGCATGGTAACACAAACTCATCGTAATTGAATCTATTTTACAGAAATACGTGAAATAGGAATATTATGAGGAAATTACAAAGGAGTTTTGGATGTTAAAAAGTCTAATCGATGGGGTCTTGTTTTTTTGTGAAATGATGCTGAAACATCAAGGAAGGTGTGGGTGTGGGTGTGTTGGTTGGGAAACATGAGCCACTCATTGTCTCATCTCTTTTCATTTCTTTACAAGTATTATCTTTAAAAAATACTATACTTTTTAAGAATGTTTAGTGGGAATGACAGCGTTTGAGAGATGTTTAACTCGTTTTTTCCATAGTTGTTTAGTAATATGAAAACTAATGGCTAGTTTTTGCCCGTCGAGTGAGCACGGGCACTCTTTCTAAAATGGAGTATAGGCATCTAACACATATTGGACAATGTAGAAGGGTTCAACGAAGTCAAAGTCTACTACAAATTAAGCTCAACCCAAGTTTTGAGACAATGATTTTTTTGTAGAATTGACAAATATGGGGGACGCATCTTAGTATTCATAGTCGTTCTTGATAAACTGATGCTTAAATCAAATAAGTTACATTTAATCATTCAACAAGCATATTGTATAGTGTGTATATGCACATCTTACATACTTTTCCCACCATACAAACTAGTTTATCAACATGGTATAGTAAGCACAATGATCATTTCCCTTCATTTGTGACAATGATGTAATGGCCATGTCTTCCTACACGTGTGGCCTGCTCGAGTTATCGAAAAAAGAAAAATCTACATTCAAGTACGGTCGTTAATTATTTAACTTTTTTTACATGTTAAATATATCTCGACCATGATTGAAATTTATCATCTTCTTCATTAAACATTTCAAGTTAAGTGAGTCGGAGTTTTGAAGAGCGTTACAACTCGAATAAGTAAGATTAAAATTAAATGAAAATAAAACCCCCAACAAAAATCTGATGATGGTCATCCATATACTGACAAGACAATTCTATAAATAATTTTAAATTGTCACATATACAATTATTCCCATTGTACAGACGAAGAAGCAACAGAAATTGGTCAGAATAGACGCAAACAGTGGGCCCCACCGCGTATTTAAAAAAAAGGCACAGGACCCACATGTGAGTCTATTCTTGTGAATTTCTGTTGCTTCTCCTTTTGTACAAGAAGCAATACTTTCATAGATAATGCTTTTAAAAACCTCAATCCCACAAATTGTGCAAGATTAATTGTAAAAACAAAATACTCAATTCTCTCTCTTGGAATTTCCTCTTTCCTTTCGTGGTTAGAATACTTGTTGAGTAAGCATGTCTGACAAACTCTTTACATTTAGACGAAGTTTTAAGTAATGTTTATTTTTCGCATCACGTCAGCTTGAAAATATGAATTTTTTTTCAAACTTTGTCTATTTTTATACGGCAATTTTTTAAGTTATTCATATTATACTTATGTTCAAAAACAAATTTCCAACAAACACTTGGCAAAGAAGCCTATACTCTATTTGTTCTCTTACACAACACAAGGAAAATATTAATTACCAATCTAACCTTTTTCCACGATAATCAGCATTTGAAACATCATATATTGATTGACCAATCAAAGAAAACTTCAACAACTTACAAAGAAGACCGATTCTTTAAAACCCCTCTTACATGTCGCGAATTGAGAAACTCTTGTCACCTAAACCTCCGACCAATCATTAAAAACAATGTGACATAGATTTGGGAAATTGGTCAGTAGTTGAGTGCACAGACGAGGGACAAACCTATGTATAAGTTCCCATCATAGTTGGAGATGTGTTCGAATCTTTTCACACGTCAACTTTTGGACCACAAAAACTATCCATCCATGCCAATGCCATTTTCATTGTCTTGTAGCTGTAAATATACAGTGAGACCTTCGAATTTTTTCTAATAGAAAATTAGCACTTTCGATTTACTTTTACTCTCTCAATTACACAAAAGCAAGACTCACAATAGCAATATGAACATACTTTATTTTTTGTCGCGCCCCTCTCTTATTCTAATCTGGTTGGATTAACACGCATCTCTCTATCTTTTCCACGTGTCCTAGTCTAGTGGTCGTTCCTCGTCTTCGATTAAGACTATCAACTTTAAAGCATGAAAAAGAAAGGTGCTTTAGCAATTGCGCAAAAGAATAACATCGTGGAGGCATCCAACTACGAAGAAGAATAAGCCGTTCAAAAGCATTAGAAAGGCTAGATAACATCATCGGGACTTTGAATACGCATTTGTTCATAATATCCTAGTTTTTGTTTTATAGAAAGCTTTATTTTTTTATTTTTACCTCAGAGAAAAATGGGTTTCAATCTGATGTTGAAAATTTGGATCATAACTTGTTCGACTGAAAATTGATTATGAGAATACTTTGACTATAATTTACCTCTTTGGCTTCTTTTCTCTTCTAATTGACTCCTAGCACTCTCGAATATTCGTCGTGAGATCATAACATTTTAGTATTTGCACTTTAGTTCTCAAACTTTGAATTTCTTGTAGTTGAGTCCTCTTTTCATCATTTTTTTTTTTTCCAAATTCACCATTTTCATCGATTATTACCTAGCAAACACAATATACATGGAATTAAACCACAATTCATCAAAATATCCAACGAATTGACGGTCAAACTCAAAGTCGATCTCCAACGAATTTTATTTACAATCCAATAGTTCTGATTATATGGTTTTTATTAACATTAAAATAAAATAAAGAGAGTAAAGATAAAGAGAGAAAAATTTAATACTCTAAAAACACAATATTTAATTCTCTCTCTTAGAAATTTCTCTTTCCTTTGATTGCTAAAATAAGCCGAGTCGGCATTCTAGCAAAACATATACAACTAGATAGAGTTCTAGAAAACATCTCCCATCACGTAAGCTTGACAATGCATCTGAGATGATTTTTTTTTCTTAGCATTGTCTATTTTTTATTCACGTCAACTTTTTTAAGTAATTCACGTTAACGTTGAAGACGCTCTTATTATTAATCCAACAAGCTTTTGGCGAAGAAAGAAAGCTAACATTTTTCCACGGATAATCAGCAGTTGAAACATCGTATATTGATCGACCAATCAAAGAAAACTTCAACAATTAAAAAAAAAAAAAAAAAGACCGATCCTTTGAAACCCTCTTACATGTCGTGAATTGAAAGACTCTCGTCACCTACGCCTCCGACCAATTATAAAAAACAATGTGACATAGATTTGGGGTTTGGTCAGCAGTTGAGTGCACATAATTGGAGATGTCTTCGAATCTTTTCACAAAAATCAACATTTGGGCCACAAAAACTATTCATGCCAATGCCATTTTTCGTTGTCTTGTAACTGTAAATATTCAGTGAGAGACCTTCGAGTTTTTTTTAATAGATAATTAGCACTTTCTATTTACTTTTACTCTCATAATTACACATAAGCTACAATTGTGACATAACACTACAAGACACAATGATGTCCACTAAGATTATGTGGTAAGATAAACCATGACTCACAATAGCAAAATGATTAAGTTGGAATTTCGACAATGAATCTTAACTAGTCCTAAATGTCATACTTTGTTTTTTTCCGCCCATCTCTTATTCTAATATGGTTGGGTAAACATCCATCTCTCTGTCTTTTCCCCGTGACTTGAATTAGTTGTCATTGTTAAGGGATAGAATCCCACATCGAATAAAGATGAAAATACAAACCAACTTATAAGGGTTTGAGTTACTTCTCTTAATAAAGTTAACATTTTAAGATGAAACATCTAATCTTAATATGGTATCAGAGTCCATTAAGCTCCAACAACCAATTCGATCTGATTAAGATTAAAAAAAAAAACTGAGCACACAAATTTTAAGATTGATCTGCTCAAATGAGCCACCATCTTGCGGGAGTATGTTAAGGGATAGAATCTTACATCGAATAAAAATGAAAACATAAACCAACTTACAGAAGGGTGCTTTAACAATTGCGATAAAGAATAACATTATAAATGCATCCTAGTACGAAGAAGAATAAGCCATTCATAACCATTGAAAGCTTTATTTTTTTTACCCTTTTTCCCTCCACATTGCTTGTTACCAACCAAGCTGAAACTTCCTTAACCAAAGATATGAATTCGAAAAAGATGTCATTTCTGCATAGATATACAACTGTCTTCAAGAATTTCTGATCTTAGTAGGACTCACCATCGAAGTCAAATAACCTGATAAATCTCTATCCCCTAGCTTTTCATCAGGGCTTTTGGTCTTTTAGGCGAAAGATGAATCGGCCCTTTTATTTTCAAAGTTAGCGCCGTTTGGTACAACTTAAAAAATTGATCAAAATCTAAATAAAATTCAATAGTTGATTTTGACAATGCATTTCATGGTATCCACAATTTCTCAATAACGCGTTTCATTAGCTTTTATTAAAATTTACTAAAAATCCGACTTTTATTTAAACCAATAATTACTTTCTTCCTCCGCGAAGAGATCTCAAGCAACTTCAAACAAAACCCACTACATTCAAAGTATGTTAGGTGCACGCTATTAAACTATATGTATAAAATCAAGAATAAAATTAATAAGGCATAGAATAACTTGATCGATATGGTCTCTGTCTAAATAATAATCTCTCGTGACCATGCATGCTAGCTGTCTGCATATATATATATATATATATATATATATATATATATATATATATATATATATATATAATCGTATATGTACATCAAGCAACTGAGGGACAAAATCCATCAACGTTAGACGTGGGACATATGTATGTTTCTTGAATTGTAAAGATGTTAGGGTGAAGAAAGGGCCATGGTTTGGCTCAATGTCACTTTTGATCTTGAATTTATTGTTTTTTCTCCTCCAAGTATTCAACCATTTTTCATATATTTCCACTAGGGTGTGGTCATTTTGCAGCTACTTTTATATGGTTCACAAGTCCCTTTCTTAGTAAGTGGTAGTAGTATACAAAATAATAATGTGAGCTATGCACTTAGTCGGATCATAATTATTCGAGACAATATTAGTCTTCACCATTATACATGTCAATAACAACAGTGTTGTTTAACAAAACATATTAAAAGGATGAAATATGATTACTAGTAATGTTAGATATGCACTTGGTCGGATCATAATCATTCGATACAATATTAGTCTCCACTTTTATTATACATGCTGAAAACAAGAGTGTGATTTAACAAAAAGTGTTAAAAGGAAATATAATTACAAATAAAGTCAGTTGTGCGCTTGGTCGGATCATAATCATTCGCTACAATATTAGTCTCAAGTTGTATTATACGTGTCAATAACAATAGTGTGGTTTAGTAAAGCGTGTTGAATGATGAAATATGATTACAAATAATCTCAGTATATTCATTGAATCTTTCATTTTCAATTAAAATTAGGATTTCATTTTGATTTTTTTTTATTTGTCTTTCTTGAATAAGTTCTCTTTATTTAAACTTCAAAAAGATATGACAAGTGTTGATTAGAAACAAGAAGTTGTATATGAAAAACGAAATTGATTAGGGAGCTGGTATTTACATTCATAGGGTTTATAAATATATCCACTCTTATAAAGAAAATTTTATTATTTTTAAGGAAACATTACAGTAGCGGTCCCTAACCTTTTTAATTTTTGCAAACTTTACCTTACTCTTTATTTTGTAGTTCCTAACCTTTCATAAATATGCAGTTGGGATCCATCTGACGAAAACCATCCAAATCACCGTCAGTTGACTTGAATTTTTTTTTTAAAAATGAGGTATTTTGACCATTTTAAGGAGTGACAATTTCTTCAATCATATATTAATCATTAAAATAATTAAGGGTCCATTTGATTCTCATTATTGTAGAATAAGAATGAAAAATATAGTTGTTATTGGACTCCACACAAGATATAGAAATTTAAAATTAATGGTTCGATGAATAACGGTCATATTTTTCATTTTTATGGATGAAAAATGATAAACAAATGGGGGGCTAAAACTCAAAAAGAAAAAAAAAATAGAAAATGGGAAAAAAACCTCACGCATCACCCACCTTAAATACTTCATCTTCTACAACACATCCATGGGCGGACCTGGGGGGGCACATGCCCCCCTCCCCCAACTTTTGAGGGTTTTTTTATATATATAAAATTGTGTTTAGTATCGATTTAAATCTAAATTTTAATTTAAATCAAATTTAACAATTGATTTTAATAACATATTTTATTGAATCCATAAATGTTTAACTTTTATCAAAATTTACTAAAAATTTGATTTTAATCTCTACCAAACATGAGCAAAATCAAAATAATTTGAATTTCGATAATATACTAATTTTAAAATTTCTACGACGATCGTACGCTAATCAAATCTACAAATTGTTTATATCATTTCGAAACTTATTTGAAGAACTGCATTATGAGCATATCAAATAGTGCAAACAGATATCGAAAATAGTTAAAAATATGTTAAACGTGAGTATAAAAAAAAACGTCCAACTCGCATTTTTAAAAAAAAACATAATTTCATTAACATTTATTATTTTTGCGATACAAATTTTCTCAATGTAATTTTCATCATTTTATTAGGAGATTTTCAAAAAAAAAAATTGAAATTTTACATCCAAAAAAGTCATATCCCATGTAAATTTTTGGATACAAAATTATATGGAGTATGATCTTTTTGGACGTAAATTTTCGATTGTAAAATCTCTCTCAACTTTTTTGCAAGTTCGATTGTACCCCATAACTTTAAAGTTCTGCTTCCACCCCTGAACACATCCATCCCCTCCCCCACCCCCATCTACAATGTTGAAGCTACTTTCATGGCGTCACTCAATCCTCCGACCTCTACTCTCAAACCCCAATTTTACTCATTTTCCCTCTTCATTTATCTCTCGTTTCATCAACCACAGTCCAAATGAAAAATGATATTTATTACCCCCAATTTTCCTCGAAAAATAAGAACAAATCAAAAAAAATTCAAGAAAAAAAAAACCTAAAAAGTCAAAATGATTGACACTAGATTAGCTGATTTCTTCCATGGAGATTTAACATCAATATATGTCATATTCATATTCCACTACTCTCTCTTTCATATCTAAAATCAATGGAGCAAAATTATTCTAGAAAAGAAACTTATTTGCAGTTGGGTTGGATTTGGATTTGGTTTTGGTTTTGATATAATGAGTTGGGTTAGATTTGGTTTTGGCGGCAACGGGTGGTTGCCAGGAAAGAAGAAGGCGGCGGTTAGATTTGATTTTGGTATAGTGGAGTGGAGTGGGGGTGATGTGAGGTTGGGTGGGTTGGGGAGATAAACTTTCATGTAGGGATGACAAAAAAGTTCGGCGGCTCGCACGGCTCAGGCTCGGTGGAACCGAGCCAAAACTCGGGCCGAGCCTCATTTTGAGGACTCGGCCCGAGCCGGGCCTGCCCGTGTAGCTCGGGTCGGCCCGCAAAAAAAAAAACTAAAATTTGTCAACTTATTTCACTCATCATGAAACTAATTATAAGTGACAAATTTATCTCATAATGTATCACATAGATTATTTTGAAAGATGGGTGATATTTGTTTGTTTAATATTTATTGTATTATTAGTTTATTATTGTTTTCATTTCTCTAAAACTCTAAGTATCTAAATATTTAAAGTAAACATTTTCTCATTTACACAAATGTTTATTATTCTATATTAAGTGAAATTATTAGTGATATATATTGCTTAATTACATTTAAAAATTGAGTTAATTTCATCAATGGTTACTAAAATTTGTAAGAAAATTTAAATCGATCATTAAAAAGATTTCTTACTTTGTTATAATGGATAGTTACTCATTTATAAATCTAACAAGTTATCCGACATAAGCCTATAAGGTGACAAAAAAAAAAACAGAGCCAGCTCGGGCTCGGCTTGGCTCGGCTCGGGTCAAAAGCTGCCAAGCCTCATTTTTTTTGGCCGGGCTCGGCTCGGCTTGGGCCCAAAAAAGCTCGGGCTCAGTTCGAGCTTTTTTTTTTTTTCGGGCTCGGCTCGTTGACATCCCTACTTTCATGTTCCATTTATTGTTTTATTCTTTGTTTTAATTATTTTGAGGGAAATGTACAGTATTTTGAACAATGAACGAGGGAAAATATTGTATGGTCAAAATTGTCCATCTTTAAAATGGTCAAAATACCTTATTTTTTAATTTTTCAAGTCAATTGACGGTGTTTCAAACTGTTTCCGTCCGATGGACCCCAGCTGCATATTTATGAATAGTTAGGTACTTTCGCTGGTACAAAATGAAAGTTATTGTAAAGTTTATAAAAATTGAAAAGGTTAGAAATCATTGCTACAATTTTCCCTATTTTTAATCTTATGTAAATTTATTTAAATAGACATATATAAAATTAAGTATGTTAGGTTTTTAGTGTTGGTGATTCTGTAGACAAAATCATTGATTTGTAACATGTTATAAAAGTCAAGGACATATGGTGCAATTTGTATAAATTGGTTTATGAGGTTTAGGGTTCGAGCATGAAAAGAGAAATACGGCGCTGCATTTTCGCTAGCATATCATCTGGACACTACTCGAGCGACAAAAATAGAATTCCCGTCGCTTGCCTGTCGTCCGGCCGTCGCTCGAGCGAGAGGCCATCGCTCGCATATCGCTGAGGTTTCGCTTCAAAGTTAAGTCCAATTACTCTCTCATATAAATACTCAAATCTATGCATGAATTTCTAAGTTGGTTGATTATTATTCTTTTGTCTCATATTATTCTTTCGAGATCCAAGAATACATTCCTTCTTTATAATTTATTTTAGTCTTGAGATCTTTCAACCACACTTGGGAAAAACATCATATTAAATAATCCAAAACACCTACTTCCTAAACATCCTTAGGAACGTACTTTCTCAGTTGGATTTCAAAAGTTTCTGGAAGTTGAGAGATGTTGGACTACAAGTGCAAGAAGAGCACAAGACCTTTGAGCATGTTCTTGAAAATCCACTTAGAAGAGACAATTAAAGAAGATCGTGAGTCTGGAAGAAACAGCAAATCCTGGAAATTACAAGAATTACAACAGCGTGGAATTAGTGGAATTTGTTAGGTTGGAAACAGACTGTAATCCATATTGTTTATAGTGGAGGTAACTGGCTTGATCCCGGAGTTTTTACCCAGTTGGGTTTTTCCGTCAACAATTATTGGTTTTCTTTATTGCTTTCCATATTACAAACTGCGATATTCAAACTTAGTATAATTAGACATGTATGCTTAATCATTTAGAAACAATTTAAAGTGACTTGTTGCTTTTGATTGATTCATTCCGCACGTAGGGTCAAAATTAAAAACGAATAATTAACAATCATTCAGTAACTTAGTAGTCATTAATTTGAAATTCCCCAATTTTCAGAGTAAAAGTATATCACTCTAAATTCATCAACTAATATTTATTTTCAAAAAATTCTTTTGAAGAAAATTGTTGGGAGTTTTCTATTTTTTCTTTGCAGCTCCACCGTCAGTAATGATCTGTTTTTACATGAAACGATGCACTTACTATATAAAGCATAACAAAGTTTGCCGGAAGAACTTGTAATGGTGTAGCAGATTTGCAGAAAGTGGTGGTTGTATACATCAACAATACAATATTGACCACCCAAAAAAAAAAAAGATGGAGCTATAAGCAAAATCCATCCTATGAAATAATGATTGATGTCTAGATTTACAGAAACATTCTTGCAGAGGAAATGAAATATTATGAACAAAGAGTGTTCTTCACGATAAGATAATTTATTAACTTTCAAGAAACACAGACTAAGGGAGGACAAGTTGCAAAATGTTCAAGCAAACACTTCTCCAACTATAAATTTCTCCATACAACTGAATAAAATTAGGAATAAGATTTCTTAATCTTTTCATCTGGACAAACTCTTGGTGCTTGCTCATCACGACCATTTATAAAAACGGTGGAGAGATATCTAAAAGTATTGAAGAAATTACGATGAAATAAATATATAAAAATGGTGTGAATGTATAGTATTTAAATGTATGAATTTAAATAAAGATAATATTGGAATTCGACGTGGATGTGAATAATATTTTTTGAAAATTTCGGAATTTCAAATAGGAATAGATTTGAAGTGGGATAGATATATAACTTCTGTGAATGTAAATAGCGGCTTCCGTTGATTATTTTCACTTGAAAATGCTAGCCCATCTGTAAAACTAATTGGTGGAAAATAATTGTTACTACTAATTTCTTGGATTTGAACGAGTTGTTAACTCGATGATTAAACACTTGCGTAATTATTATTTTTATTATTATTATTATTATTTTTTTTGCAACAATATGTATTGGGTCCCTTTAAATTACACTTAGAAAAAGAGGATTTTTAGTCATTTTCAAAACCCAATTTATTATGAAATTAAAGTTGGAACAAATGCATAGTCGGTCTCCCAACTTCGAGTAGATTTGCACCAGGATCACTCATCTTTAATTTGATGCAATTATGTCATACAACTTCAATTTTCTTGCAAATCTAATCACTCGTGTTTAATTATATAATCAGATTACCAAACTTCAATTTGCTTGCAAATCTTTGTCCTCTATAATAAGGTGATTCGAACACAGTATATTGATCGGATCCGTTTGTCCCCATTAAAATTATAATCAATTAATCGCACATTTTTCAATAAAATGATATTACGCGTAAATTCAAAATATTTTCTTCTTTTTTAATCATATATATTTTTTTAAAAATACTATTCCAAAAATTATAATATCAAATAATGAAGCTCAAAAACTAATGAATTGTTTAGCTTATAAGTTTTATGTAAGAAGTGTATTTTAAAGAAATGTGATGTCTATTGTTGTTTTACGCGAACATGCACGTAATTTTATCGTTTACGTTGACATATTATATTAATTAAGCTGTTGGGTAGTGGACAGAATAACTAGATTTGCATGAAAATCAAAGTTGGGTGATCTAATTGTACCAAATTCAAGATGAGTGATCAAATTTGCAAGCAAATCAAATTAGAACCTTTGATTACACCAAATTAAAGATAAGTGACACGAATACAACTCCGCTCAAAGTATGCTTCGATTGCACAATACCTCGGCCTTTTCAACATCTTAGGATACATTAGTTATTCATTAAACTAATCGGCGGCTGCCGTAAGAGAATAAATTTATTATTTTCTATCTACTAAACAAATAGTACTAATTGTACAACCTCAATAGCTCTTATTAACCTACTTTCGTGGCATAATTAATTAGACAGTAGGGACCAAATCAACACCCAATGAGCCGCTGGTTTCGTCAGGATTTTTTTTCCCATCGATCGCGCTACGTGTACATAATCTTTTACCAAATTGACAAGTGGCGGCCCCTATTGGGGGGCGCCCGGGCCCATGGACGCCCCCCTAATAAGGGGCCGCCACTTGTCAATTCGGTAAATGATTATGTACGTATAGAATTATTCTTTTCCCATATATTGGACGGTCGACTACTGATCATCCGTGCTCATCCGAATGCTTGGATCATTACCCCCTCCGTCTCATTTATATAAGTTGATTTTATTTTTCATACGGATTAAGAAATCGAACTATATAATTGAGATTAAAAAAAAAAAAAAAAAGGAAAGCCAGCATATATAAATGGGGCGGAGGGAATATTAAGAAAATAAAATTATTAAGTTATTTTGAGAAAATGAAATTTTGAATAATAATTTTTTGGAGAATGCATAGTCAAAAAGTATGAAAAATCTTGAATTTACTGAAGGAGTATATTAAGAAAAGATAATTATAAAGTTATTTTGAGAGAATGAAATTTTGAATAATGATTTTTTGGAGAATGTGTAGTTAAAAAATAGATTTTTTTTTTTTAATTAAGTATAAAATATTGTATTGTGTAAATGAATATAAAAATTAAAGAATTTTGATATGATAATGGTCAAACATGACTTATTTTGAGAAAAGAAAATTGGATTGGGATAGCTTGCTACTTTGTTGCTAGGCTGACTTCTCAAACTACATCAGATCCGAAGAAATAGGTCAGAAAATTAATTATAGATAAAATCTTAAATATTAAAAAAAAAAAAAGTTAAAAAAACTGATGAGGTGAACTGTGAAAACGGAGCAGAAAAGAGGCTTTTTGTGTACATGTGAGGAGATGACACATCATCTCCAATGCTTTTACATCTGCTTACGCACACAGATACATGAATATCTAGTGAAAGTGAGACACATATTAGAGACAGAGGGGAGGGGGCTTACGTTACGTATGTCAGTCAGTGTGTGAATTGAGTTCGCTTTAAACACGAGAGAGAGAGAGAGAGAGTTGAAGTAGAAGATATTCAATGGTAAGGGTTTTTCTTCAATCAAGAGTAAGATCAATTTGGGCTTTTCTTTTTATATATCTTGCTGAAACTTTCCCAAAGAGGGTAGAATTGATAGAAAGGGCTTCCATTTGGTGGAATTATGAGTTAAAAATTCAATCTTTTTGAGGTGTGGTTTTTTTGTGGCAAAAGTGATAATTTTCTGGGGAAAAAATTTGTGGGTTTTTCTTTTGGTAGTTAAATTAAAGTAGTAAAGAGTTTTATAAATTGGATTTTCTTTAAATTTTGTTGGATTTAAGAAGTTGTGGGAAGATCAAGGAAGTATTTTTTTTGAAGGGGTTCAGAAGTTCATTTGGGGAAAATTATGTATTTTTTGGTGATTTTGGAGATGGGTATAAAATTGAATTCGTTGAGCTAAATTTTTTTTATTTTTTTCCTTAATACTGCATCATTTATATTTTATTGTGTGACCGACTTTTTTGTGAACTGATTTATTTGAGAGAGATAGATTTGATGAGAGTTTTTATGGAATATAAAGAAAAAACGAAGGAAACTGAGAGAGGTTTGGATTCTCAATTATGGCATGCCTGTGCCGGCAGTATGGTGCAAATGCTACCAGTGAACACGAAAGTATTTTACTTTCCTCAAGGCCACGCAGAGCATGCCTGTGGGAATGTAGATTTTAGGAGTTGTCTGAGGATTCCGGCTTATGTGCCTTGTAGAGTTTCTGCAGTTAAATTCATGGCAGATCCTGAGACCGATGAGGTTTTTGCAAAAATTCAATTGGTTCCTGTTAGTGGGAATGATGTTGATTTTGATGATGATGATGTTGATGGAAATACTGGATCAGAGAATACAGACAAACCCCCGTCTTTTGCGAAGACGTTAACACAATCAGATGCAAATAATGGTGGGGGTTTTTCGGTACCTAGATATTGTGCGGAGACACTTTTTCCTCGTTTGGACTATACTGCAGATCCTCCAGTTCAGACCATTCTTGCAAAGGATGTTCATGGGGATACCTGGAAATTCAGACATATATACAGAGGGACACCAAGGCGTCATCTGTTGACAACAGGCTGGAGTTCATTCGTGAACCATAAGAAGCTTGTGGCAGGCGATTCAATTGTGTTTCTGAGGGCAGAAAATGGGGATCTTTGTGTTGGAATCAGGCGAGCGAAGAGGGAAATTGCTGCTGGACATGAAGCCCCGACGGGGTGGAATCCAGCACGTGGGAATAGTGTTATGCCGTATGGAGGGTTTTCATCAGTTCTGATAGAAAGTGAGAATAAGTTGGTGAGAAATAGTAACCAAAATTCAAGTGGGAATTCCACTGGCAGGGGAAGAGTGAAGGCAGAATCAGTTATTGAAGCTGCAACTCTTGCTGCTGCTGGACAACCATTTGAGGTGGTTTATTATCCTCGAGATAGCACTCCCGAGTTCTGTGTGAAGGCTTCTCTTGTAAAAATGGCACTACAGACTCAATGGTACTCCGGAATGAGGTTCAAAATGGCCTTTGAAACAGAGGATTCTTTACGTGTTAGTTGGTTCATGGGAACAATTTCCACAGCTCAGGTTGTTGATCCTGTTCACTGGCCTGATTCACCTTGGCGGCTACTCCAGGTAATATGATTTGTTTAAGACATTGCTCAGATGCAACTTCGGCTAGAGTTATATTTGTGTTGAACTTTTCTTGGTATTTAAACAGTAGTTTCGTATTCTTTGCACATATTTTGCTATGATTTGATGTTCAAACAGTAAACTATTGTTAGCAATTTCACATCAATCTTGCATACAATTTCCATACGAGCTTGAGTGATGCAATAACTAGGTTCAGTGCTCACGTTCTCGATATGACTAATGCTTTGATGTATAAGTTCTTTCAATTGTTGAATGATTCTATTCTAACCTTCACACATATATGTTACAGGTCATTAGTATCTGAAACCTATGATAAAAATATCGGGGGTGCAAATGCAACATATATTTTAGTGCCTCCCATTTTGTCGCTTGCAGTTATAAGTCAGAATTTTGCTACCATACTACCAATTATGAAAATTGTGAATTGTCAAAACGAGCTTCATTTGATGTATTATGTCTTAATGTTGAACTTTATCTTCTTGTTTGGTGATTAGGGAAATGCTCTTCGAATGAAATGTCAAAGAACTCGATAATCTCTACTTATTTTATTACATTCATGACTTAGTTCAGGATAATCATTGCAGGTAGCATGGGACGAGCCTGAATTGCTTCAAAATGTGAAAAGAGTCAATCCTTGGTTGGTGGAATTAGTTTCAAACATGCCCACCATCCATCCTTCTCCATTCTCACCCCCGCAAAAGAAATTGAGACTAACACAACATCCCGAGTTCTCTCTAAATGGTCATTATCCTTTGCCGGCTTTTTCTGGTGGGCAATTAATCGGTTCTGGCAACCTCTTTGGTTATCTTCATGACAACACTCCTGCTGGCATGCAGGGAGCCAGGCATGCTCAATATGGTTTATCGTTATCAGATTTCTACATTAATAAACTACAGTCCGATTTTTTTCAAACTGCTATATCCAAGGGAGCCTTCAATCCAAACACAATAAACCCTGGCAATAATGAGAGTGTTTCTTGTCTACAAACTATAGGAAATTCAATCCCAACTTCAAAGAATTCTGATAATGGGAAGACGACCCCATTTGTGCTTTTTGGTCAACCAATACTTACTGAACAACAAATTTCTCAGAGCAAAAGTTCTTCGAAAGGCAATTTAGACAAGATGGAAAACACTTCTGATGGATGTGGTCATACTTTACGTCAACATAGTACTCCAGAGCGATTATCAAGTGAAGGCTTTCATCCCAAGCTCGACTTGGAGGCCAGTCATTGTAAGGTTTTCATGGAATATGAGGATGTGGGTCGCATTGTCAACCTTTCTTTGTTTAGTTCTTATGAAGAACTGTGCAAAAAGTTGACAAGCATGTTTGACATTGATAGTTCTAGGATCGTGAACCATGTTTTCTATCAGGATGTAACAGGTGCAGTTAGGCAACTTGGCGATGAACCCTTTAGGTAAGTTAAGTTCATATTTTCCATTTATATGAACATGATGTTATATTACGCTGCATCAAGCTTATTCTCTAGTTTTATCGTGAATTTGTAACTTTTCTTCGTGGATATTGCAGCGACTTCATGAAATCAACTCGAAGGTTGAGGATTCTAATGGATACGGGGCAGTGACAGTGTAGGAATGTAGAGGTTTTGACCAAATAAGTGAAACTTCCATTTTCCATTTGTACAGCAGAAACATGAAGGTTTTGTTCCTAATTTCTTCCTTCTCGTGGACCCCGCAATATTCAACTAAAATCTCATGAAAATGTTTAGTGTTTTCAGGGACAATGCGTTGAGCTGATTTCTTTGTAGTGCTTTCGAGTTTTGCCTAGACAATACGTACAATGAACTAGTGTAAACTTGCCTTTTGTATTCATTTCTCTTAAATTTAAGAATTCTAATTGATGTCTGCCAAGAAAGAAGGCAATCTAGGATTACCTTTTTGAGTATGTTCTTGAGAAATTGTTTCCGGTAACTACTGGCACAGAGTCGAAGGCTGATTGCCAAGAGTGAAGTGGCTGACCGCTGAAGCACGAGACAGAAACTAGACGTGCAATATCAAGGCTTGAGGGGCCAGAGGAGCAGGGGCGGAGGAAAATACAGGCACAGAGTCGAAGGCCGATTTCCCTAGAGCTAAAAGTGAAGTGGCTGATGCGCAGCACAGAAACTAGGCATGCAATATCAAGGCTTGAGGTACCACGGGGAGGGGCGGGGGCGGATGTAGCCAAATGCTAGACGGACAGAACGCAGATTATGCAAGCAAAGCAGGATGCACATTTGGAGGAAACACGGATAGGTTTCCAGACTAAAAACAATTTACAACCTTGTGTAAAAGACAATAGTCTAGAGTGTTTCATAGATGAATTTTGAATATGCATTGGAGAGTGTAGTCTGGAGTTTAACCTTCTCAAGAAAGTTATTTATTGATATCTTAGATATTTAGGATAAAAGGCTCTAGAAAATTAATCTCAAGAATTGATCTTCACCGTCTTTGTAAAGGAGATGAAAGTATTAAAGGTAACCAACCATGTGGCTAAGCGACACTGAACTTGTGTAATAGTCAAGAGAGCTTGAGCGATCATAACTATATTTAGAGATTTTGCAGAAGTTTGCTCTAATATTTTCGAAACGGTAATTTTCGAGCTCAGTTTAATTTTATCTTTTCTATCAAATAATCAATCCAAACAACTTTGTCCCACAACTAATACATTCACTTTGGTTGCATCTCAACTTCACCCACAAATAGTGTTGTGTGGTAGTGCGTGGAGATCAAGTTATGGGCTGTGTGAGTTTAAACAAAGTATAGGCGTAAAAAGACGTTTTCTTATTTAAATTTTTAATCAATCAAAAAATCATTTAATAATTAAAAATAATGCCTACCAAATATCTAAAATAGATTTATAGGAATTTTATACATTTTTTCAGAAGTTTTTAACAAAAAGCTAACTTTTAAATGTAAATCAACTTTTAAATTTTAACTTAAAAGAATTGTGAAAAAAAAATAATAATAAAAAGATAATAATAGTGTGCATTATTAGTCAACGATTACTGTTGACCGCTAAATAAGGCACCAAACTACTTAGTTTGACATTTTCACTATGCATCACACATAGACACGCATTTTAGAATACTGTTCAAAGGACAAGATAACGGTATTGATTTGCAACCACAAAAGCAAGAAGAAAAACAACAAAAAAGGCACAAAGAAGAGACCAAGATCAAAGGATGAAGACACCGATTTTTCACTCTCAATTCACATGTTTTTCTCAAGCAATAGGCAGCCACGTTTTTCTCTTTACACACAAATCACAATACGGTTAGATTATGCAACATATAAATATGAATATCTTAGGCTTTAGTTGGGCCAATAAAGAAGTTAAATATGTCAAGATTAAAAGTCATCCAATAGGTAAATATATGGATCGTAAGTAACATTAATTCTTTAAGTTACTTCCAACAGTTCGTGTTGTTTTCAGCTCGAGTCTTTGGATTTGATTGTTGGTAATCAATTCACCATTGGTCGAGACTTATGAAATTATATCATGACATTTTACATCGTAGCCCGAAGTTTATTTGGTATCAAAACCCAACAAA
Organism: Fraxinus excelsior; assembly: GCA_019097785.1. Taxonomy (NCBI): domain Eukaryota; kingdom Viridiplantae; phylum Streptophyta; class Magnoliopsida; order Lamiales; family Oleaceae; genus Fraxinus; species Fraxinus excelsior. The sequence continues at coordinate 6,498,130 of CM032643.1, read as the reverse complement.
TCTCCCTATTGTTACTCGATTAATATGTAAGTAAACAAAACACAAATTTAATACTTGCATAATCAAGACAACCAATAAAATTGGAATCGCATACCTTACCTCATGTTTCAAACCCAAAACACATACCATACTTGTTCAATGTACTCACTAGAGCTAAGGTCAAGAAAATACTCAAGTAGAAAACATGTAATCACAGTAATAAATTTATGGAATTGGTTATTATTTCTGAATTTCAAAAAAGAGCTAAAAATAACAATGAGACCTTCGTAAAGTTGATCATTATGAGTGTTACAAAGAATTTGATTGGGAGATCAATCAAAGACAAATAAATGTGCGATGAAGTTATAATATATGATGACATATATATTTTCAAGCACATTCACAAAGAGTCTTAGATTAACACCAAGTTATTTAGTCAAATGATGAAATATATATAACAAATTCATAAATAACCCTACGAAAAGATCTCATCACACTTATCATATCTCATTCCGTGTTGTTCACATCTCGAGAAAGCAATGTTAGATAGATGTAAAATAATTAAAGTGTAAACAAATTTATCATATTCTTACTTTTGTACTTTTGTCAAATTTATAGAAAATTTGTCGTATATGACTTGAAACTTTTTATTGAATCAAAATCTCATTCATCTTTTATTGCCAAATTGAAAAATCGAATTTTTCATTGAAAAACTCAACTTTAAAATGTGAAGACATTTTGAAAAATAGAACAAAATGCACAAATAGGTCACACAAAATAATCCTAAAGTCGCAATATACATCGTTTTAGATTCCTAGAGTTTTGTGAGATTCACAATCTCAATATCAAATGAATGGTCAAACTGGTAAGGTCCAAATATTCTAACCAAATTATCAATGCAATACAAAAGTATGTTTACAAAAAATTTAGTTTCTTACTCACAAGGTGACTTAATGGCAATTAAATACAAAAGCAACTATCAACTTACAATTAAATTCAACACTTCAAATAATTCCTAAATTTCTACCACGAGCAATAGTTAGCCCACCCAGTAATGGGTAACCCCAGTCTTAATGTCACCCCATGGTCAATGTTGTTTTCAGGTTCTTTGGACTTGGTTGTTGGTAATCAATTCATCGTTAACCGTGGTATGTAAAATTATATTCTGACGTTATACATCATAGCCCAAAAATTATTGCGTATCAAAACCCAAATATAAAATTTGTAAATTATTTATCAATAATGTTTTTCAATATGTTCTCTCTTTCTTGCTTTAGTAATTTTTAGGTGTGCTTTCTACTTCACACCAATGAGACGCGCACACGAACATAATTATCTATAGAAATTGTCTTATAATTTACCTGTCAAGTCGGATCTTAGCACCATCTTGATGCTCAGTTACTCCGATTCTTCGGCAAAATCAGATTAATTTTATATTTCTGTAAATACATTTTATACTATAAGTTACCGAGAGAGGTCGCCTTCGTATCTCAGGCTTTTTACGTGGGCGCCTCTTCTGGCCAGCGAAGCATGCTCAATACAATTATTCTTTATCAGATCTCCAACTCAGTTAATGGTAGTCGGATTTTTTTTTTTTGGTTTTTCACCACTTGATCAAACTGCGAGATAATAACCAAATAGGCATTGAACGTTTCGAAAGGTTTTCACCGGGTAACTAAACTTTAAAAACCGTCATGTTAATCACTGAATTTTGCAATATGTAATCTCATCCATCACTGGCTGAATGGCCGTTTCAAACATAGATACATAATAGTCACAACTACATTTCAAATTTAAACACTGCAGTACAATTCCAAGCAAATCATATGGCATCTTGGGACAACCTTCTGACGACGACTCCTTTCACGAAGGCATGGCAAGGCGCGGCGAAACTTTGTTGATAATGGATAACTTGTCAAGCAACGACAGAATCTTCGACGATGGTGTGGCGCGGCGTTATTCAGAGTCCAAGTGTGGTCGGAGATGGTGAGTTGTGGGGATTGCAATTTTCGGCTTCAACTTGCCGGTTTCCACTTTGTCGACTTTGCTTAGGGTGTCGATTTGGGGGTAGTTTTCTTGGCTGCGATTTGGGTTTGTGGAGAGAGGGGTTCTTTGTTTGTAGCGGTTTTTTTTCTTTTTGTTTTTTAAACAGGCCGTTTCCACGTCGGTCTGTTTTTGGGTCTGTTTCCAAGAGCCTGGACGAGGAGCGCGATTGTTCAAATAATTGATGAAAATGCTGACGTGGCTCAAGTAATTGCATACTGGCTCGATGTTTCAACTGTTGGAAGTCAAATCAGTTAAGTACTATACACGTGGAGAAGTGTTATTTTGAAAACACATTTTCTTACAAATAAAAAACATAAAAATTTCAAATTAACCAACCCGTCTCCCACAAACAGAAGAAATCTCCAATTCATCATTCGAAACCCTCACGAAGAAACCCCTGCCCAAATTGTAACAACAGGACCAAAATTTTAGTCTCCAAACCGAAATTCCAGTTGAACGAAGCCCAACCTCAGTTTCGGAAACACCGAATCTTTGAATTCAAAATCGAGTGTACCCAAAATCTTTTCTCTGTGATATTGCAATGACAATCTAGGAATACAGAGGTTTTGACCAGACAAGTGAAATTTCCATTTTCCAATTGTACAGCAGAAAATATTGAGGCTTTGATCTAACTTCTTCCTTCTTCTTGACATCGTAACGGAAGTTCTTTTCCCACAATATTCTAGTAAAATTCAACGAAAATGTTAGTGTTTTAAGACTCATTTCTTCGAACTGCATTAAGCTGATTTCTTTGTAGTGTTTTCGAGTTTCGCCAAGATAATACCTACAACTAACAAGTGTAAAATTGCCTCTTGTAATCACTTGTCAGTTAAATTTAAGAACTCGAATCAGACTTCTAAGAAGACAATTCTAGCATATCTTTAACGTATGTTCTCCGAAAAAAAGAAAAATCACCATTTCAGCAGGGATGAGACTTGAGAGAATGATACAAATGTTTTTGCCTTCAGTTACAATTTTGAGTAAAAACTAACATATCTTGTCATAAATGCTCTCCACTTTCTGGTTTTTGCAATTTGGATAGTTTCATTTGCATGATTGTGGTATACAAGTACAGGAAACTCCCAAGTCAAACAATTTGCAAATTAATGTAACTTTACCAACAATTTTTCTTACACAATGTTAGATTGAAACGTATTTGTCAGGATTGAAACATATTGACATTTTACATATTCTGCCAACTAATGGATTCTCTATTTCTACTTCTTCAACAAGATAGGACTACAATGTCACAACTAGACGAAGAAACAGAAGAGCCTTCCTTCAACAGAACCGCAGAATGTGAGACCATTTTCTTGCCTGTTAAAGTCTATGAAAAGGCTGGAACTGCAATTGATCCTTGTGTGCAGAATAAAGTTGCATCCTCGAACTACTTTAGCACCAAACAGCTGGTGGCCAAAAAAGCCACAATGCATGCATGCTTTGTTGGAAATATATGTTATTGTAATTAAGATATCCTTATCTCAAGAATTCAGTCTATCCGAAAAAGGCAATTCATCAATCTCATTAAGGCACGAAGAGATGTACGACATCAGATAGATAATCTTCCAGAACAAACATTCAATCAGCTAAATCTGCCTCATGCTGCACTTCAACTTCTCAGCTTCAAGTTCTTGCTTCAAAGTCTCAACTCGTTCAAGCAAATCCATGTTTTCCTGTCGAGACAGCATGAACAAATTAAAGTGTTTTTGAATTAAAAACAAAACCAAGAAAGAAACAAATGATTAATCATAACATAGCTAAATGAAGTTCTGAAACATTTCACCTTTTGCAGTGTTTCCAATTTCTTTTTAAGCCCAATAGTGTCCCCTGATTTGTGTCTAAGAGATTCCTTAATCTATATAGACAAACAAAATATAACAAGTTCTGTTAGTAAGAGAGAAAACTTTACGCCATGCTTACAAAAAGCACAAAATGCAAATTTTATAGTTCTCATAACATGAAAATTTTAGAAACTGTATATCAAATGATATCATGAAATGAATATGATCTCCCTTGCCATTTTTCAAGAAAATCATATATGTACTGTGATTAAAAGAAACATCAAAACCACAAGAATTTATGCCAATATGTAGCCTCAGGCCGATTCAGGAAAAATTAAAGGAATGAAGATTTAGGTAGTTGAAATATGTTTTGCGTAGACCAAAGAGACACTCATCTATAAAAGTGACTCAATCCCCATGGAACATGGGAGAAGAGGGAGGGATAGACCAAACATAACATGGCATATGGTGGTTGCTGAGTATCTAATTGCTTTGGATCATCTGGTACATCTAGCAATGCAGACTAGCGGGAAGAAAAAAAATTAATGTAGCAGACCCACGTATATTGGAAAAAATGCCTAGTTTGTTGTTAGTGTTATGGAGTCTGGGTACGGGGTTGGGGTTAAGGTTAGATATAGTTCATTTCTAAGGTACGATCAAATATTTTTTTTGCTTCATATATGCTGTCCATCTGCCTCTTCTCATCTCCACCTTTAACTGCATATATTGATTCGTTAATGTTCTTTTAATTCGAATACTCGGCAGACATTCCAATTTATATGGTATTAATTAAGAAAATGAAGCATATACAGAAATGCCACAGAGAAAAAATGGCATATTTTGCGAGATTAAAAGCCTCAAAATAACAAACAAAGATGACATGAAACCCATAACATATTTAAGAAATCAAGATAGAGCTTGATCACAGTTTGAACTGGTATAGATGAATGACCTGATCATACTTTTCTTGTTTTGATAAAATCTATGTCAACCCACCATATGTGTATGAAGCTTAGCATGAAAGTAGGTCATACTTAACAGTATATAACTGTCAACATATGTAGCACTAGCTCTACTTTTACTTGCAAACCTTCAAATATAAAAGCCAAGAAAGAAGGTGATACATAATAGAAGGAATATCATTATTTTACTTTTAGGTTTTTATTTGCAGTTTCATATCAAGTGAGCCATGGTGTGTCATATATGACAAAACATGATGGATATCAACCCATTGGATCAAAATGTGATAGACCCAAAGACAAAATTATTTACAGTTGAAGACAACAAGGACCTGTCTGGGATGATTCAATATATACATGGATTCTGTAGAAAGTGATGCCGAGCCAAAAAAATATCTTACTCAACGTAAGCATGACAAGGGCACATGACATACAGTGTAGGCAATTTATCTTTTATCTACCAGTTCAATAGACACGTTCATTTTTCTGTTTGTACTTTCATTGACTCTAGTTCAAGTTTTATGCCCCCTTCCTAATCTTTTATTTTCTTTCAGATAAATAAAGACTCCACCCTTGTGGTGGTTTGATTAAATACTGAATAGAAAGACAAAAATTGTACTTTTCAATATAATCAATATAGACTCTACAAAATGCACTTATATCCAAAGTTCCTTAAAGCACTTGCTGATTTTCTCTACCTCTGCTCTGAGAAATTAAAATTCATTAATAAGACGTTTGTCTCTCACATGATTCACTGCTTAACATCATCTCAGTATGGATTACATTTGGGTAGTGTGTCGAACGAAGAAAAGAGAGATTACATTAAAAGTTTCAAAATGCCTAATTACCCACACTTGACAAGGTTTAGACTCTAGGCCAAATACAGCAGTACAAACTTCAAACTGTCTGAATTGTGTTCTACTGAGTATTGACCTAGATTATATAGAATTCGAAGAAAGAGATATGTATCATAATTGAGTGACAGTGCATGACATGAAAGATTTAGAAAATCTAAGATACTAATCAGAGTTTGTATATATTTACATTTGGAAATTATTTGCTCAATAGGTCCCTAACCTATAGAATCAAAAGATGGCTTTGCTATTACAAGTAACAACGTTGACCTAAAAACTATATATCCAATGAAAACATGAAATGAATATGATCTCCCTTTCCATTTTTCCCAAGAAAATCTTATATATACCGAGAATGTCAAAACCATGAAAACAGAGTAAGAAGACTGAATTAATACTCCAGTATATGCACTCCACATTTTCAGCCAAAGGGGTTTTGGTGTGGGGGTGTGTCAAAGTTAGGTATAGCTCATTACTTATTTTCTTAGGTTTGATTAAACATTTCTTCACTCCATAGATGCTGTCCATCTATCCTTCATCTCCATCTTTAACTTCATAAAGTTATATTGATTCATGTACTGACTAGACTTTCGTGTTTAAGAGTGTTTGGTGCATATTAAAATGAGAGAATGCATTTTTTTGAAGTGATGTGATGAGAAATATGTAGTTGAAAAAGAAAGAAAAATTATTAATGTGATGGAAAATATTATTTTATTGAAGAATGTGTTGTTGAAAATAAGTAGAAGAATGAGAATGAAAAAAATAATGTGGATCAAACATGGGCTAAATGGTGTTGAGAGATGAGTTGAATAATCCGTTAAGAAAATGAAGCATATGCAGCAATGTGACAAAGATAGAATGACATCTTCTGAAGGACGACCAAAAAAGATGACAACAATCCAAAATAAATTTAGGAAATCAAAATTGAGCATGATCCCCTTGTGAACTGACATAAATGAATAGTCTAGATCAATTTTTATTTGTTAATCATTTCCTTTGGGATTCTTTATGACAAATCAAATCAATCACATTGTCATACATGTCTGAAGCATGGTAAGAAAGTAGGTTACAGTAACAGGGCATGACGATCAATATAGGTAACACTCGGCCTAATATAACTTGTAAACAAACTCCTTCACATTTAAAGCGTGGAAATGTGATACATAAGACAAAGAAAGTGGAATTGTGTTTCTAGGTTATCGCTTGCAGAATCATATCATAGTGAGCCATGGTATGCCGTATATGACACAAAAAATGATGGATTAGATCGTAGTGTGATTAGCCTATAGATGAGATTATTTACAGTTGAAGACAGCGTAAACCGGTCTAGCAAAATTCAATGTGAACCAGGATTCCGTATAACAAACTATATTTCTCTATAGAACACGAATTATTTACTATATGGAATACACTTACTTCTGACAGTTCCTTAAAGCACTTGCTGGTCTTCTCTACCTCTGTGTCGAATCTCTGTCTCCACTCTGCAGATTCATCCATAGCTTCTCTATTAGCAAGATCAAATTGTTTTCTGCAACAAGAATATCAACCAAAACAATTGATATCGTAGTGTATGAATATCAACTACCATTTTAATATTATACAACATAAACTTCATATAAAAGAAATATTTGCCCCAAAAATATAGTTCACAAATTGAGCAGTCATCCCACCAGTTTCAGTTCATGGGGAATGTGCTCCAGTAAAACTAATTAAAATACAGATTTCCTCTGTTTTTGGGAATAGTTTTAACATATGGATACAAGAGAATGCTCAGTCATTTTTATAGTCTTCTTGATTACACGCTATCAATTGCAATCGCCAGGCTAACTTTAAATACAAACATATAAATAATTCTACTGTAAAAAGAAACAAATAATTAATGGGTTCCTACTAAAATAAATAATTACAGGGCATTACTGTACTCGGATTTTTCTTCAAGTGAAACAAATCAATCGAACTGATGACAGTTTCAAATCAATAACAAAAAATCAAATAAGTGAGCCCAAACAAATTCCAGTTTTGGTAGATTTTCTATCCATACACAACAAATCCACAAATAAATTAACAAAGGGAAGAAATTCACTGTACGAAAGAAAATATTCGCCAAGAAAAACCTAACCTTAATAATTCGGTTTCACTGGAAGAAATGCGATAATCGATAGTCCAAAGCCTCAAGTAGACGGCAATACCCATCAGCATTACCAACCCCAAAGTTATCAAAATTTGCCGCCTCCTTCCTCGACCCATTTTCTCCCTCTATTTTCTCTCTCTAGACAACCTTCATTTTAAAGAGGCGATTTTTCTGTTTTCTTTTTTTCCCTTCTCCATGATTATGCGATTTTGGTTGTAAGTGGAGCTGGTAGGAGAGGACGTGATTTGTCCTATTTCAAAAAAAGCCCCTCAATCTTTTATGATTATATTAGGCGAGCCCTCTAAGTTTCACTTTTTAGATGACTTTCTAGGCAAGTTATTCAACAGATATAAAAGCTACTTAATTAACGTATCATTTAGCCTCTGTTTGATGCGCATTATTGTAGAATTAGAATGAAAATATAGTCGTTATTGGGCCCATGCAAAATATAGAAATTCAAATTTGAAAACTTGATGTGATGTATAATTGTCATATTTCTCATTTTTAGTAAATTTGTATGGGAAACAAACGGATGCTTAGGGCCTGTTTGAGAGCAATTCTTCAAAAATTTTAATCAAAATTGTTACCTTTGCCATTTAAAATCAACCACAAATGTTGACAAAGTCAAGGAAAATTTTGAAATTGAAGTAAAACATGACGACTCAACGGATAGAATTTTGCTAAAAATGAAAAAGTATTGCTCTCAAACAGGCTCTTAATGTCCTTTATCAGTAATTTTTCATTCTCTTCGTCTCAAAAAGACTTATGGTCCATTTGATTGTAAGCGTGAAAAATAGGTGGAAAGAAAATATTTTTTAGGGAAAAGATTTTTTTAGAAAATGTTTTACAGAGAATTGTAATTAAGTGTGTTTGATTTGTATAATTTTTCATGGAAAATGTTGAAAGTTTGGAGTCCGCTTGACTTCCTTTTTTATGGAAATTGTCCATTAAAGTGATAATATTTTCTACTATTGAGTCTAGAATTTGTTCCAATTGTCAAAAATAAAAAAATTTGAAAAAAAAATAAACATACCAAATATCATTCGTTTGATTTTGTTTTGTATGAAAATTGTCAACAAAAGTGAAATTTTTTTTACAATGGTTGATAGAATTTGTTGCAAAAAAAAAAAAAAAAGTGGAAATTGCTTTCCCACCTAATAGGTGGGAAAACAAAATCAAGAAAGTTTGAATCAAATGGTTGTACCTAAAAAATGTGGAAAACGTTTTCTATGAAAAAATTTACCTATCAAACAGATTTTTAACGATGGAAAGGGAAAATATTTTCCTTTTTCATGGAAAACTAAGGCTATCAAAGGGACCCTTAGCTTGATCAGTTTATTTCACACAACTGCAAATGAAATTTCAATGTTTCTGAAAAAAGTGAAAGTACTTTTATGATTTGTTGGGCAATCATGTTGTTGTAACTTGTAACTCAAGCATGAAGTTAAGAATTATAAACTACTTATGGATTAATTAGTGCTTTCATTCGTCACAATCAGAGGTCATTATTTCATTGTGAACATAGAAAAATTGCACCATTGTTCCTTAATTTATTGTTTGAATATCAAGTTAGTCCTCAACCTTGAAAAGGAACAAGTTGTTTTTTTAACTTTTTATTGTATTTGACCAAGCAGTCTTCAATGGCAAAAACTTTTCCAGATCTTCATTAAATTATCATGTGGTTGTCCCTCATGAAACCGTGTTACATTTTAATTTCTCAATTCAAGTTGAAAAACAAAACCTAACTTCGTAAATTGAACGCATAAGAGTGGCATGATGATTTAGATAATTGGCTGTGCTACTATAACGACAAATTGAAGACCAACACCATTGGTGTCCAAGAAGAATTCCAATGAACGAAAGCCACACATGAAATCAGCTTTGCGACAAAGATGGACTGTCATAACATAAGGGATGTAAGATGTGCAGTTGATCATATCTAGTAAGGATTGTATATGAATGGTAGATGGATTTGACAGCTCTCCCAAGAGTCTACATCTGAGATTCCTGGAAAAGATGATTAAGTTGATACACTATCTCCATTAAATCCTTCGAGAAAAGTGAGTTTTTTGATACGTGATTTGATTTAACAATGCAATTTAATTATCAATTACACTAACAATTAAATTAGGGTAAATAGCACAAAACGTCTCTACCTTTCGATGTTATTGTGCAAAACGTCCATAATTTTCATTTTTTGGCATTTCACTCATACCTTCCACCTTTCATTACGTAAAAAGTCATTTTCAACATTTTTTTAATAAAATGATGATTTTGCCTTCCTATTCAAATGAAACAAAAAAAATAAAATAAACAACTAATTGTAATCATAATCCTAAATTTTTCAAAATATTACAGATAAGTCATAAATTCTCCACCACCACCACCACCACTTTCACAACTCCACCAAACCACCACCTATAGATCCATATAACACCACCTTATGGACACCACACCCTCCAGACTCCACCGCCACTAGCCTCGCTTCACTCTCCCCAACTCCACTCCCACAGCATTGGTCACAAAATTTGTCGAAAACAACCACATTTGCAGCCTAAAATACCAAATTGCCGCATACAACGCTTCACGACAAGCCCACTTTCAGCGCTACCTACAGTCGCGCACCACTACCGTCGGTTAACCTTCATCTCGACGAACCTATGCATGGCCTCACATTAATCAAACATGCATCAAATCATTCTACTATAATCTAGACATTCGACAGTGGCAACATCCATTTTGTCAAACTCTTCTCCTTTAATTTATGCATCCCACAACACTAAATCCCCAAACGAACAATCAACAAACCCAAATGACAATGTGTATGAATCTAATTGAACCAATTATCCTCTCAACCGTTTTAATTTCTGGTCCAAAACTCTTCACGAACGTAATACACAGAAAGAGCTGTCTGACCAAAATTTGTGGGTCCTAAGTGCTCCAATCTTCAAATTCGTGTGGAGGAGGATGGTTGAGGAATGAAGCGAGGTTGGTGGTGGTGGAGTCTGGTGGACGTGGTGCTATGTGGATCTATAGGTGACAACTCGACAGGTTGTGAAAGTGGTGGTGGTAGAGAATTTACGATTTCTTTGTATTTTTTTAAAACTTAAAGATTATAGTTGCAGTTGATTATTCATCTTTTCTTTTATTTGAATAGGAGGGTAAAATCGTCATTTTATTGAAAAAAATGTTGAAAATGACCTTTTGCGCAAAGAAAAGTGGAAGGTATGGATGAAAATACCAAAAAATGGAAGATATTGACGTTTTGTACACATTGAAATGTATGAATATTCTATGCCATTTACCCATTAAATTACCATGTACGGTCAAATTGGATGTCCCCAAAATTCAAAGCATTGAGCAAAAAACCAAAATTTTGCGTTACGCGCATTTTCAGGATTAATAAACTTCATGAATATAATTTAGCCCCCGTTTGACACCCATTAATTTTTCTTTTTATTTCTCATTCTCATTTTCATTCTTCATTTCAACCACACATTCTCCAAATAAAATAATATTACACACAAATCAAAAAAAATTCATCACTTTTCCACCACACATTCTCACATCAATCACTATTTCAAAATTTCTATTTCTCCCAAAATGAGTTTCAAACATGGGCTTAATTACCATGATCATTGGACTTCATCATGGATTATAAAACAATGAAAATTTATTATTTGGAGAAGTTAGGTACAAGTTTGACAATCCTAGTGGTGAATAAAAATATATAAACATTATTATTTGGATTTTTTATTTTTATTTTAAACTTCAACGCAAGCATAATTTTGTGGATGTAGAATTGCGTAGTTTTTAGGAATCAAGCGTGTTTGACGTACCGTATTGAATTATGAGAGCAAGTATTAAGAGGGAGTAAAATTATTGAGGATGGATAAAGGGAATTGTATTAAGAGGAGGTAAAATTATGGTATAGCACATCTTAATACAATTATGGATGAAACCAATATTGAGTTTCCATTATAACTTATAGACAAGGAATACCGATCCTTATACAATGTTGAACTTTACGAGACCTCTAAACAATTAACTATTGAGTTTTCACGGGACCTCAATATGACACACACGATGACTTACAACAAGGAGCACTAATGCTTATACAGTGTTGAAGCTTGACATTTAAGGGATTTCAACACTACCCACACAGTGATTTACAATAAGGAGCATCAATCCTTGTAAAATGTTGATCTTTAAGGGACTTTAACCCGATCCACACTTTATCAAAGTGATTTTACAATGTAATTCATCTCTTAATAAATAATACAAACAAGTTAAGTATTAAAAGAGACTAACATTTCGAAGAATAGTAATAAATGATAGCTTAAGTGTTTGATAAAAAACTTTGATGAATATGATAATCAAAGTTTATATTCAGTCAATCAAAGTATTTCAATGAAAAGATTAATAAGAAATAAATGCAATGATAGTTCAAAAAATCTTTCTTTTAATGAATAATTGTAATAAATTAAGTACTAAGAGAGAAATGAAAAACTTTGATGAATATGATGGTTTTACAAGTTTGATTCAATCAAAATTTTCAATACGAAGAAGTAAAAAAGTTTATGCAATGTAAATATAAAGATCTTCTTCAAAAATATATATCTTTTAAAATTGATATAAATAAATGTGTGTTTGTCTTCCATTATTGGGAAAAGAATGATGTAATGAATAATATTTTTGGAGAATATGTGGTTGAAATTTAAAGTAACTTTATTGATTTGTGTGGAGAATATTTTATTGGGTGAATGTGTGTTGGAGATGGTTTACTGTAAAAAATAATGTTTGATAAAATGGTAGACAAATAAGGGCTAGTTAATTACAAATAGAAATGAAAAAGTTAAATAAGAGAAATGATTCGAAAAGTTTGATTCAACAATCAAAGTTTTCGTTATGAAAAAATAAATTAAATGAATGTAAAAATGTAAGTTTAAATAAGATATTTCACAAATATATTTTACAAGAAATCTCTCTTCTAGTTGTTTATGAATGTATAGTGAAATGATATTTATATCAGTCAAAACGTCCAGAGTTTCTGCCCAACCAGACAATCCTACCAGACGTCTGTCACTGAGCCGCACAACTAAACTAGCCGTTGTGCGACAGAAATGAGAACGGTTAAAAAAATGACTGTTGGCGAACTGGACGTTCGCCGGTCACTAGACGTCTGGTTGACTTTGAATTTTACCTTTTTTTTTTTTTTTTAATTTAGGCTTTTGAAGAAGTAAGTAACATTGTAAAAAATGTTAGAATATATCAAGTTGTAAAACTTTGAAAAATAATTTTTTTATGTAAGTTTTTTTGTTAAATAATCTTTTCGTACATGGAGCGATTTTTGAGTTTTTATCATTTATTACTAAATATTAAAGGATTAGTACATTTATATTTGAACTAAGAAGTCTATCTTCTGATTGAAATCATAATTTCTTACACATAAATTTATTCTTCCAAAGGATGGGCTCAAATAAACCCATAATATCACACTGACCAACTGTCTCAATATCTTATACTATAGGACTGATGTCGCAAGTGAAACTAAACGCAAACTTAGATTGAATTATAGAAACTAAGAAATTAGTGGAATTTTCAAACCTAGCCACTGATGACAATTATAGATGGCATCACATTTCAAAAAGTAGGTAACTCGTTATCTTCTCCGCGTACATTGCAAGTTCTTTGCAGTCTGTTTACCAAAGATATCACTTTCCATTACTGTTACTCACGATCTTCCTATGCTTGCGATGGGGAATTCTAAAATCGTAAAATATATGATTTAGTATTGAATTGTAACATCCATTAACCTGGTAGCGAAGATGAAATTGATGTTGTCAGTCTGAAGCAAAGAGCTCGTGAAAAAAGTTGTCGTTGCCTCCATTTTTCTCTTCCAAGAAACAAACAGAGATTCAAAGTCAACAATTGTAGGTATGGGTAGGAAGAAGTCCTTATTACCTTTAAAGCTTGGATGAATAGTGGAGAATGGATATAGATAAAATGGGATTCAAAAAGTTTTTCAAATGAACAGTAAACGATGAGTTATTTCTTTTAATATAGTAGAGAAATATGGAGTCTTTAATCTTTTGGTGGGTTTGGTGGTGGCCGATGGCTTTTCTAGTAATATATTTAGGATTTATTTGTACCTTTTTGAGAAAAATTGAGAGTATGATTGCAATTTGTTCTTTATTTTTGTTTTATTTAAATACGAGTGTATATTTGTCATTTAACAATTTTCAATCGAGAAATTGGATAAAAATTGATAAAAATGACGTTTTTCACAATGAAACGTGAAAATAGAGGTGAAAATGCAAATTTTTTAAACGTATGGACGTTTGACACGTTAAATGAGATGTGCTAATAAGCCAACAATGAAATAAATATATTTCTCATTTAGTAACCATTTTCACTCGAATTATGCTACATGTACAAAGTTATGTTATAAAGTAGGTTGACAAAATAACATCTACACCAATCATTTTAAAAATAGATTTTTAAATCATTTGAAACCAACGGTCTGAATTTTGCCAATATTTTGTAACCAACTTTTGTAACTGAAATTTGTAGGAATATCTTTACCGTTTTCACAGTGAATAAAGCTAATTTTGAAAGGACAAACCAATCCTCTCCGTCCCGCGAAAACCCTAGTTCAATATAACCACCCAAAAAAGACATATTTACCTGCGGCGCCTCCATTCAGATATCTCACAAAACTCAGCCGTTGGACCGTCCTGTCTCTCTCCGGAAAATGCCGCCGAAGTTTGACCCATCCCAGGTAGTGGACGTATTCGTCCGGGTCACTGGTGGTGAGGTCGGAGCAGCCAGTTCTCTCGCTCCGAAAATCGGACCCCTCGGCCTGTCACCTAAGAAAATCGGTGAGGACATAGCTAAGGAAACTGCAAAGGACTGGAAGGGCCTTCGCGTCACCGTTAAGCTCACCGTCCAGAACCGTCAGGCCAAGGTCACAGTTGTCCCCTCCGCCGCTGCTCTCGTTATAAAGGCCCTGAAAGAGCCCGAGCGTGACCGCAAGAAAACGAAGAACATCAAGCACAACGGGAACATTTCGCTCGACGATGTTATTGAGATTGCTAAGATTATGAGCCCGAGGTCTATGGCCAAAGATTTGTCGGGTACAGTGAAGGAAATTCTTGGCACTTGTGTCTCCGTTGGGTGTACGGTTGATGGGAAGGACCCGAAGGATTTGCAGCAAGAGATTACCGATGGTGATGTGGAGATTCCCCTGGATTGAGTTTGAATTTGAATCTGAGTAGCTAAAGTTTGATTCTCTTGTGCTTTTTTTTTTTTTCAAGAAAAAAAAATTAAATGGCTGGTACTCTCTTGATATTAAAAACATATTTTGACTACCATTACTCAGAGGAAATGGGGCTTGTTTAAATTTTATCATGTGGGTTTTATATTAACTTTGAGGAACTATTTTGTTTTTAATTAGCTTAAAAGTATTTGTCCTTGTTGGTAATGATTGAAGACATGAATGTATGATTTGATTAATTTGAAGTTAGGATATGTGGTGAAGATTATATTATGAATAGGAATACTTGTTCTCTTTGTGTAAATAAATACGCTTGTATCCTCTTATGAATTCATCAGTTAGCTTGTCAATTGTTGAGAATATAATTCTTGGATTATGAGAAGGATCACGACTTCATGGAGTAGTAAAATATGTCCTGCAAATGTTTATGTGCTGATTGAAACTGAGTTCAACTTTGAAAGGATGGTAGTTTAGGAAATAGTTGTGATCTTGTTGTGTTTAGTTTTCTATGTGAAGTTCTTGGACGAACTTTTTTCCTGAGGCTGCTGTCGTTGCCAGAATTCTTTGCAGATTTTCCTTTTACTGGAAAATGATCAAACCATGGGAACGAATCTACAAGTTTCCATTTTCTAAAAAAAAACGGTTGTATTTTTTGTATGCTGCCTTAATTTTTGTTGCAATAGTTTGCTGCCTTCCAAACTGACTGTCATTTGTGAGGACTGGGGAGACTTCCCAATTAAGTACCTTGACTCCTTCATTTTTTCTTTTATTGCATCCTCTTTGGGACGGTGCAATATTTGTAGCTATGAAGAGGTGTATTTCTTTTCAATTGATTTGAAGTTTTTATTCTTGATCACCATTTTAAACGGGGATAATGTTATTACAGTTTGTGAATTAAAGAAAGTGTGGTATTCTCGATCTGTAGATGTCAATTCACCAATAAAAAGTATTAGATTAAGTTGCAATGCTTTAATTTGGAGACGTGCCATGTAATGCCAATTTTCTGCTTAATACATGTTTGATATGTTTTTTCTGGTATATGCGTGTATATTAATGGACAGTCTTGGTCCTTAAAAAAAAAGGACGGTCTTGGTTTGTTGTTTGTAGTTTGTATGTATATCTGCACAATGTCATTATATTTTAAACTATGGAATTTCGTGATAGACAGTAAAGAACCCTCCCCCAGTCCTACTGATTGATGGTTTTGTCTGTTATTTTGTTAGAACTAGTTGTCAGCGTCAAGAAAACCCGATAGTAATTACTTGTTATCTTAGTCGTAAAGTATATATTGCTTTAAACTCAAATCTGAAGTCTTCCTGGGCTCAAGGCTTATGTTTCCTCAACTGCATTTTGGTTAGTTTTTGAGTTCATACCCCCACAGAACCTTTCATGGGGCTGTCTTTCCTTGGAATCGAAGCCTCGGGCTTAGAAACTGTAGTTCCTTCAGGCTGAAAAATGGTAATGCTAGCTGCAAAGGGGCTCGAGTATTGTACCTCCTATTGTACATTGTGATATCAAGAGTAAAAAAAATCCTCTTATATTTTGATTTGGGAGCTCGAATAGCAAATTTTGGCCATTTTACTCCAAATGAGAGTGATTCTATTCTAGTGCACACGTGAGAAACTGATGGGACTGCATGCGTCCTAATATAGTAGAGCGGGCATTGTCTCTCATTAGTCAGATGCATGGTTAAGTCGACAGATATGGCTCTTTCTCAAAATTCTAAGTCTCTGCTAAGAACTGGGAAGATCCTGATGAATTCGCGGCAATGTCCGATTTGTTACCTATGTTACGAATTTATAATCCATTTCCAGCTTCCAAATCGAATTTCTTTTAGTAGTGTAATTTCATTATTCAAAAAATATGAAATTTATTGCTCTTCTAAAACTGTATATTATCATATGAGCTTCTTGTAATGTTACACGTCCTCATCTATTTCTTGGCAATACTTTAGAACCAACAAAAAATTTTGTTTGAATCTTTCCTATAATATGAAGTGCAAGGTATAGAATGAGGTACATTCTTCATGTGTACAAGTGTGTCAACTTCAAATCCAAAGATTAAGTTTCGCACTAGTCATTTCCATTTCTTGCCACCACGTTGATCTTTTACACCCGATTTTTTACTTGAAATTGGGCTTAATAAGGCAATTACTGTGCAGTAAATGCGTGTACACAATGCTTTCATACTACTACTAGTGTGTGTGTTAAATATACGCAGTGTTCTAAAAAACGTAAAGTGTGGAGGTCAAACTTCAAACTTTATGAGCTTAGGTGAATGTTAGGTATAAAAAAAGTTTTTTATTTTTATTTTTTAATCATTGTATAAAAATTCAATAATTCAAATAATACATACCAAACATCTAAAATTATAAAATAATGTATTTACTTAATAATTCCTATATAAAGATAAGTTTTAAAATCATAATTACATAATGTAGATAATTTGTAGTTTAAATTTTATTTAATCTAACTTTTTGTCGGACTCCAATTCAATAACTCCTTCTTCATCTAATTCATCCTCCGTATCGTCCGATACAAAATCATTATTTTCGGGCTCCCTTATTTCATTTTGATAATTTCTTGTACATCTTGTAGGTTGTAAAATATCATTCTCCACAAGTCCTAATATTATACATACTTGATACCCAAATCAGTGCGGTGTGCGGAGAAATTGAGAGGTTTTGCGCCATTCTTCCGTCTTTTTATTTTCCCCCTTTTCCGTCTTCTTAGTTCTCTATCGTGGAGTTTTTGAAGTTTGAAGGGATAGTGAGTTACTGAGTTTGGACTGCGAGTTTTATTTAAAAGAAAAAAATTGGGCCTCCTTAAAATCCAGGTCGAAGGCGGAGGCGCGCTTAGGAACGTCTGGGCGAGCATTAAGCGGTTAACATTGTCATTGATCACTTAATTTCTATTTAGGCTCATGGCGAAACTTTTTCATCACGCTTCCCGCCTTGGCGCGTTTTTTAGAACACTGAATGTTCGTGCAAAACCTGCAAGTGTACGGGATTGTTGACAAGTAATAGAATTGATAAGTTAAGAGTATTTTCCCATAGAGAATAAATTCAATTCAAGTTTACTAGTTATGTACCAAATTCGAATTGTTTAAATAAAAGAGAGTTTGATTATATTTTATAATAAATTAATCTAAGAAAGTAGTAAAAATGTGACTTTTATCAATTTATGGATGATTGTATTGGATCTCGAATCCGTCTATTGCTATCTATTTCAATTCTTGATTTGTAATTTAGTCTCGTTCACTCGTTCTTGACAATCGATAATTCTATTGTAATTAATTCTCTTTCCTAAGACAAATTAAATCTATCATAACCACAACATGAATATATTCCTAACCCGAATTCGAATTATTAGAATGCATTAAAATTTAGATGATCTATATGATTGTACATGTGATAAATGCTACTCCTAACATCTATTAAATATATGTTAATTTTACCGCGTTCTAAACTTATTGTGAGTCTCTTAACACTGCAACAAGCAACTAATTATCTAATTGGTAGCCAATCAAAAAAATAATGCAATGTGTATGCAAAATTAATCAAGAAACACGAGAAATAATCTAAACTACTAGTCTTGAATTAAAACAAATGACAAATATGTTTCATCTTCATCCAATACAAAACAGGAATCTAGCCTAACATATTTAAAATTAAATTACAAAGGAACAATTAGAAAATCATCACCCGAAAAGAAAAAATAATGAAGAATTGGGAATTTTTCACTTCTTGATGTGAATCTTGAATCCGGATGAAAAATCTTCAATATCTTATGCAATTCACTTTGATTCCATTTTGTTAGCTCTCTTCTTCGCCTCGAAAATATGTATACTATAGAGATTTTTAGGTCTAGGGAGGTTCCCCATATGTATTCTGTTGTTAAGTATTTGTAGGAGTCGAAAATTGGTTGAAAATCACGTCCAAATTGGTTTCCAAAAGAGTTCTAATCGAACAAGGAAAATTGTTTTCACACGCGCGGATTTTTTGTCCCTGCACAGTAGTCAGTATTTTGGATATAACTTTCTCTTCCTATTTCAGATTGTTGCGATTCAAAATGCGTTGAAAAGCTAACCCAAATGGCTACAACTTTGATAGAAATAGATTTTTTCCGATTCGTACGTTTACCATGTCAAAAATCGGTTTCAATTTTCGACTAGAAATCTGAAATATAACTTGTGCAATTGAAAATTGATTTTGATAATATTACATTCCTTTTCGAGATCTAATTCCATCCAATTGTCTCCTAGAAATCTTCAAAATATGATCTTGTGGTCCGAATCAACTCTTGAATATTTGCAATTTGGTCATCAAACTTTGCATTTCCTTCGTTTTCGCACGTTTTTCGTTCCTTTCTTTAAAATCCACCAATTTGCATTGAATTCAACCTAAAAAACATTAAATTATAACTCATCTAAATCACTTACAAATACTCTAATTTAATGGCCTAGATAAGTGTACGAAATACACTTATCACTGAATATACGAAATATTTCTATGTTATTGTATATGATATTTTCTAGATCGTCTAAAATTATTTTCGTAAGAGAACATAGCAGAAATTGTGTCCAAGCAGCGCTCTGGATGAAATCAATATTCAACTGTTATTCTAAAGATAACACAATAGATAGACTAGGTCGAAACTCACTCCTCAATTTCGCTTTATGATCCTCAAAGAAAAGTGTTGAAAACTGCCCTGTGCCCTGAAGGGGCGAGAATTGGTGGGCTAGCTTCCTCTTCACACGCACGGAATCCATCCAAAACGTATGGCCCTCGAAATTTCTGGGGATAAAAAAGAAGAAACAGAAAATGATGGTTCAGATGAAGAATTACTTCAGCAATTTTAGCTTTATACCAGAATGCCAACTCAAAAGGTACTTTCTTATCTGTTTAGGGAAATAAGTAACAGATAAGGAAAGAGGCAAGATGGCCTGGAATCCTACAATATTTTAACAACTATTGGTGCAGGTAACCACCCTAATACACCTTTAAATCCATTTATAGCCACTCAGATTATCTTATAATTGAATTCTTTGTCTGAGTAAACTATGCAGCCCCAATTTCAGGTGCCCTGTCCAGCACCACGCTTTATTGAGATTCTTGGAATAAAGATGGTTTCACTTCCGGCTCTATTGAACACACGATTATATTTGGAGGTAAGTTGATATGAAATAATCTGGTGTGTGCCTGGCTCCTCGTATGCCATTTGCAGCAGTCACCGTTTGGTGGAGGCTGTTTCATATGGCATGGGAAGAGCCATGCATGCATTCCAAGCTATTGTTTCTCTTCTTTCTAGTCCCAAAAATATGAAATAAGGCGGTAATAAGCACCATTATATGAAAGAACTATTCTATAAAAGTTCTTGTGAACGTCATATTAACCTTTTACGACGCTCCTATACATGATGGCTCAGTATCCGTCATGTATGATCTTCTGTTATGGCTTTTAATTCTTACAGAAGGTCTAATTTTGTGCGGTGTTGAGGTCTTTGTTTAGGCAGAAACCATGACAACCACTGCTCGAGTTTTGCCACCTATTTGTTTCGAAGTTGAATAAGGTTGACATTTTTCTGTCTATACTTCTCTTGTATCCATGTTATATCTGCTGTAAGCACTAATTTGTCGATGATATTGAGGAAAAAATTGATCATACTGTTAAATGATAAAATCTCACGTCGAATAAAGATGAAAATATAAACCAACTTATAAGAGCTTGGGCTATACTCCTCTTAACAAGATGGAACCAATGTCTTAATACACACATTGTAAATCAAAATCCTCATCAAAACACGGTTTCTGTTTACGGTGAATGGACTGAGGTATATACTTCTTGACATGTTCATTTGAAATATTCTAAATGGTTAGATATTTGCTGTTGTATCAACATCCATAGGTCGTTGCAAATCGTCTGTGGAGACTGGCTGTACTATCAGATGCATGAGACGAAGAACAATGTGACGACTGCTCCCGACATATTTTGACGTTAATCGGATCAGCAATTAGTTTTGATCCCATTTTTCAGCAACTTGATGGAACCTGATCCGTTAGTTGCCACCGAGCTGCTGCAGATGAGGCAGACCACGCTAGAGGCGCCTTGAGAGAGGATCTTCATGAAATATCTTGTTGCAAGTGGATGATTTGACGTATCGTTGAAAAGATTGTCTCACTCAATCAACTAGTCATGTCAAGTGGATGAAGCTACTCGTATCTTCGTATGCCGGCTTACCTTTATCACCTCTTACTATAAAAGACCACAAGTAATCCCATTTAAATGTAATGCAAATTCACACACTCACAATATACTACTACTTTACTCTCTTGTTCTTATCTACAGTACCCCAGTTTCAACTCCCTTTTTACTTTGATAAATTGGCCCTAAGCCTGTCCCACATCCAATATATATATTCCACCCTGTTGTTTTGATCATCGGAGTGCTTGCGGACACTTCCCCATTTGGTCATATGTCTTAACGATTTGTTCGAGTGTGTAGGAATACACAGTTTATGTGAACGTTAGATGAATTGAGATCTGTTAACCACGTCACCTCTACAAAAAGTGAGGTCAACAATTTGTAACTCTATAATTAGAGTGATTTGTTCTTTTCTCACCTTCTCTATCGAGAACAGCTCACCAAGTTCCATGCTATAAACTGCTCGATTGCTGACAATTTTATTGTAGCAGCACGCGGAAGCTGTCAACATTAGATTTTCACGTCGTCCAATACTGGCATATTCTGGAGAAAGATAGCCTCTTTGTCATTTGAGTTCGCAAGAAATAAGGTTAGCAACATCATTCTGGACCAACTGAAGCCACACATTTGATAAATTCAACACTTAAGTTCCCTGGTATCCTAATGTGGATATGTTGTCTCTTAATAGCTTAGCTAAACCAAAGTCTGCAAATATTGGTGTAATATTAAGAAAACTGTCGATCGCTTTGATATCTCGATGCATGATATGTGGGTCGACCTGTACATGGAGATAGAAAAGCACCTCGACAGACGACTTAGCTAAACCAAAGTCTGCAAATATTGGTGTAAAATTCTTATTAAGAAAACTGTCGATCGCTTTGATATCTCGATGCATGATATGTGGGTCGACCTGTACATGGAGATAGAAAAGCGCCTCGACAGACGACAACACCCAACGAAACATCCCACCTCAAAATCCAAATAACTTTCGTTCTGCTTTGTTCTTCCCCCATCAAGCAACGAAGAAGGGAATATATATTTCCGTATAATTAAGTTTGAACACTATTTTGCATAAATTAACAAAAGAATTATGCAAGGAAGTGCATGAGACTATTGCTTTCTATGTAATCATAGACCAACATTCTTTTTAACTCCATCAACACAACAGTCTCGGAGAGTAGCAAGATTTTCATGCTTGATATCCGATGATGCAGCTTTATCTGAAATAAATTCCCTTTCCCGCGCATCGATTACCACATGAATGCCGCTAGAAGCTCTCCCTACATGACAAAACAAGCTAATTTTTGCAGTTCGTCTTAAGTTACATTTACTTCATCGCCTAGTAGAATATTTTACCTTGTGCCGGCCTCTCCAATCTTATGTTTTAATCCCTGAGTGGCAACTTTCAGTTCATTGTAAGAGAATACAAGAAAATCTGGAATTGGAACAGTTAGTAAATCAGTCCACCTGAGTCTAGGATTTAGTACATATTCTAAGCAAATTGAATGTTACTGATTAAAATTACAAATACTTAAAACTGCATTAACATTTGTTAATTAATGAAGTTTTGATCATACCTCCTCTTGAATAGACTATCATTAAGGTATCTGAGGTTGTCTTAAAACAGCCTATGACAGTTCTTACAATACTACTGTTTGAACAAACCATGTGTTATAATCTAGCCGATGCCCCCATTAATTTCCACTCAAGAACGGAGTCCATTTCTTTATTACCGTTACACGTTGGAATTTGGAAGTTTTTTCTTTAAATTGAACTTGACCAGTTTGGAATTGGGTCCCTAGGTGAAAGTTGAACTCCACGATTGCCCGGCTTCATTATTGGAAATTTGACAACCATAGGTCGAACTTTCGAGTACAAAAACATGCACCCAGGTTAAAATCAGAGTTCTAACAAAATTTGATAAAAGTTCATGAAACATTCGATTGAAAAGCTATGAATCCCATAAAATATGTAGCTAGAATTAATTGTTGACTTTGATTTAAATTAATATATAGATGCCTAGGTTCATAACAACGGACTAAAGGAGCCATGCTAATCTTTTCTGTATCCAAAGGGGCAAACGTTCGAGTTAAGTGGCAAAATAGTCTTATGTTACTATGTAAAACAGAGGAAAAGAAATGAATTTTTTTGAAGAGCAACTACATTATCTCTGAACCTCGTCATTAAATGTTCTTTTGACAGATCTCTCGTATATACAAAGAGGTTGCACATTCTTTATCACTGCAGTTCTATGGCATTTTCAATCCTGGCTATACAATAATCTCACTGCATGTAAGTTACATCATATGCTGTTGCATTGAAGAAACGTTGTGAAGATGTGTGAACGGCAACAGTAGCACCGATCATCCAACTCCACTAACGAAAGCTTATTTTTTCACTTTAAGTAGAACTGACAACTTTTCCGGTTAATGATGGTCTTTCCTTCGAACTCGTACTCAACAAAGAATCAGAGTTTCTTGATTGGTTTTCAGCAAATCACGGTCTCATCCAAATTTTTATATGGCCCTCTCGGCCAACTGTAAGAATGGATTCTTGAGTGAGAGCCAAACCTGAGAGAGGTTCAGTATGAACACGATGAACAACTATTGGGGAGAGCTTTGGAACATCTCTCATGCCCGGAGCAGGCTGCAACGTACCAACAGGGAAACCACTATCCCAATGAGTCGACTGACTTCCAGTACTAAAAGTCGGAGATCCACCTGAGGGGCGGCGCACTGGCACAACAAGCTCATCCATTACAAGATCCCACAGAAGCAATTGTGTGTCCTGCACATAATCATCAAAATATATATAGGAAGCGCAGAATCATTGGTTTAAAGTAATAAAATGCAAATAAGCTAAGTATTTGACTATTTGTCAGCATTAAATACTCTATCGACTTTTAAATATAGAAATGTTTTACACAAGCTCTCACAAACATCACCGCATTATGGCTAGACACTGCTCCACAATGACAAACACACAAGTCAGGTAGGATTTAATTACACGAGAAAGAAATGTCGAATATGCTTGCATAAATTCTGCTGTAAAACAGCCTCGTGGAATACGAAAGTGAAATCCATAGACACAGTACTATTTCAGAGAGATTATTAGTATGCCTTTTTGAGTTGTTAATGGCACTTGTGAACTCAATTTGGTTAGTAGAAAACACCATATTGAGTTTGAGAGGGTTTTGGGACCGATTCTTTTTTCATGGATTATTTGTAACCTATAAATAAAATTGTACAAATTCTATTGTTCCCATAAGTGTCTGTCTCAATAATATTATGTTTGTTTTAACAGCAAAAATTACAGCATGAAGGATCAAATTAAGAATGTATTATGAAACAGAAGGCAAAATTGACTAGACAAGTAGCACAATTTAGTTTAAAGGGTTCCAGCAGTCTTTATGGTTCCAGAACTTGGCTGGGGAAAACAGTATAGGGGAAAGTTCTTGCCGGTTGAATGTTTATTATGGAGCAGAAAGAAGAAACCATAAAGTCAAGAATCACGACAATAAAGCATGGGCAATGAACTATAAAATCATTCCTAAAAGAACCAAAACTACTCGGTGGATCAATAATCGTTTTTGGATACCTGACCAACGGAACTAAAACGGTATACGACATTCTCCACAACGCCATCTGAATTTGGTGCAGACCAATATGAATCGAATGCCACTCCACTAACCTGCCATCCTCCGGTACAAGATGAGTTGTAATAATCATTGTTAAATGCAAAGCTCTTGTTTCACTAATAGTCTATATTACTTGGACTCAGGTATGAGGCATCGCTCGTGGGCATGTGTCACAGATGTCAAATTCATCAAACCTCTACAACGAAGAGATGTGGATGCAGAATTATTTATTTCTTTTTTCTGAAACATTGTTTTTATGTAAAATGTTGATGAAGGTAAGGTGTTCAAACTGGGAAATCAACTTTCTTTAAAATTCTTACAGAAGAAATCATACTTTATAAGCTTTAGATGTTTTTGATAAATGAAAAGTATTGAAATGCCCCTCCCTGGAATCTCAAGCATTCAGCATGAGTACTTCAATGGCTTCAGAAGAGTCAATGAAACACGGGTTGTAATTGCTAGAAACTTACCCACGAGCTGTGTCCCTCACCCCATGCTACAACCTTTCGATCTTCCATACTCCAAACTTGAACTAGGTCATCCTCGCCGCCAGTGAGAATGTATTTTCCATCAATGCTGTTGTTTCAGTTGCTGTCAGTTACTCCATTCTTATAACACGAATATCAATAATATACTAAAAGAAAACATATTTTCAAGACCGAACATCATAAAACACAAATAGAAAGCATTAGTTAACAGCAGATACAACTCTTTTGGACAGTAAATAAAACTAGCTCACCTCCAAGCACAACATAATAGTGCACCATAATAGCTCTTTCCACCACATATAAGCTGTTCGTTTTTGTAGTCAAAAACTCGCAGGTAGCCTACATTTATCAATTTTTCTCATCCCATAAATAATAGATGAAGATGGATTAAAAAATGTTGCCTCGTCCTTTTCTCTTGTGTGTGTGGGTGGAGGGCATTATTAACAAGTCAAAATCCAAAGAGATACAAAAGACAACAGAGGATGACAATACCATCCCTTCCAACAGTTGCTACATAGACCCCATCAGAAGAGAAAGCTATGCTATTAATTGAACCTTCGCAAATGTGCCATCTAGAAACTGGATTCTGCATAGAAGCAAATGAGCAATTAAAAGAAGAGCATTACCCACAAGATGAAAAATATAAATACAAATACCACATGCAGCAAGAGACAACCCATCCACTTATAATATCAAAAGACAAAAATCATGAGCAGTCCGAATGTAGCACTTGTCTCCACTAATAAAAACTATATAAGGTAAACAATAACAAACAAAAGAACAAATACTCCTAAACTGCACTAAAAGTGAAGATTCAGTTCTAGTACGCCATGGGAACAGAGAAGATAGAAAACAATAAATAGGTAAAACTGCAATGAAAGAGGATTGTTTCAATTGCTGCTCTCAAGCTTAGTGTCAATTCTCTCTATATATTGACAAGGTAAGTCTTGTTCTGTCGCATTAGGAACTCGGGACTGCCAATGTTGCGATTTGAAGTCTCTTTCATAAATCAAGCACAGCAATTTATAACTGATAACCACCCAACAATTTTAATTGTTGACCTATATAAAGATAAATATGCCTTGTGTCCAAGTTTTCCATCATGAACAGCTGAACCAAACTTGACCAAGTCTTGAAGCTAGCTATGAAGATTCTACTTAAAATTATGTACTCATGTAGGAAACTTTTACTATAACTAAGGACTAAGTTTTTTTCCGTAGCCTGCAACTCAATTTCTCCAACTTAATTACCTTCCCCCCACTCCATTATAATGGCTTCAACTGGAAGCACGCCGCTCTTCAACACCGTGGTAATACTCAAGTCTCAAATTAATCTTCAAATTTCAGAGATTCAGAATTGACTATACTGAATAGTGAATACTGAGCCAGTAAAAAATGAGACTAGAAAAAACTATAAAAACAACAATGAAGCTCCACCCAACTTATATTGGTTTGAAAATTTTTCAAACTTAACCTAATATGACAAATGCAAGTTCTCCAATTCGAAGATATTCAGTTAAAGGTTAATAGTTAATGAATGTTTACCAAATGATAATGAGATAAGTAACCTATCAGAGAAGGCACGCATAAATTGCATTAACTAGTGCTCTGCATGCCTAACAAATAGATAAAGACCTCGTCACATCAAGAGTGTATGTACAGAGCTAGACGGTGGAAAAGAAAAAACCCCTTAGCAATCAAGGGACCACACAAGCAATAAGCATTACCTTACTGTAACGCACATGTGCTACAGAAAATTGAGTTTGATCCTTGATAAGAGGAAATGAACCATCACCAGAACCATCTTTGTTCTGAAAAATAATAACAGCACGTATTGGTATCATGAGAATTATGGAAAGTAAGAAAAAGACACTAATTTCATGTTAAGATTTTAAACCTTGCCTTTTCATATACATACATATTTCCATCCGCATGAGCAACAATAAAAGCACCATCGCCATTAGGGACCCAGGCAACACAAGTACAGCAACTGTTAAAAGGAAACAGAATACTTGGTAAGAAAATCTTGTATTGGTTTTTAGTTTTGAATCAAGTCTTATTTTACTGACGTGAAGCAGCCACACCCTTATGTAGCGATTAATATGACTGAATGCTAGACTGAGCTTGGGCTTAAGTTACCTGAATTATAATTTGGCCAATTCCAGCCAATTTCAAGTGCATTCCGACTATAATAACCAACTCTTTTTAACTTTGTACGTAGATGTATGAGAATAAGTGCTCAACCATTTTAAATTGAGGGAATTGTCTGGAGAGGACCCAATCGAAGAGAGCATGAAATAAGCCTCTTTTTTTTTTTTTAATAAGTTTATGTGAACATGCCTCTTTTTCCAATTATACCTTGCCCCTTCTTATGCTCCATCCATTCCTCCTCTTCTCAGCAATCCACCCACCCATATGCTACAAATGCAAATCAAGATCTCCATCTTGCTTTGCATTTTTGAGGTAAATAAAATCAGAGAAACAGAATGGATCTCTGTCAAATTGCATTTGAATCTACTTGGTACCCTCCAAGTAGTTCCGAAGGTCCCAAGTAAGATGTAGGGCATGGTCAAGGCCTTTTTTAAAATAGTAAACTTTTTCACCCTTAAAATTGAATTTTAAACAAAAAATTAGTGGGTGGTGTAAGAGCTAATAATCCTTTTATCCAATTCAATGTTGCACACAAGAGCCAAAGAAATAAGAAACATAATGCAAAAGAACTACAGTATCGCTACATCTTTCTAGCAATATCCTCGCTTTTAATTCTATTTTTTAAGGAAGACTGACTTTTAATTATGATGTTTATTCTTGCTTAAGTTTGATTTGCAGACAGAATCGAAGAAAAATAAAATCCGATATAGTTGGAAACGTGGCACTAAATTTGGGACAGGGAGCTATTCAATTTTCAGTAAAGCAGAATTTCTTTTGGAGAAATATCTCCGGAAAGAAGCTAAGTAAAAGATGTTCACGAAAGAGTGTCTTTCCATTTCTTCTCAGAATCTCAGTAAAGGACTCGAAACCCTTCTAGAATCTAGAGCCCAAAGAGAAGATAACAACTCTATCCATCAGTAGACTCAATAGCATAAACAAATAAAAGGACATTTTCCCGTTTCCCAAATTTTTTTTGCAAAGTAAACACTAGATGAATAATTCAAGAACTTCCCGATCAATGGACAAGGAAAGAAGAAGAAATTAGATTGGTTGGCCCAAGACTCACATATCAACTCATGCTTCCTCAACTGTAGTTAGTCATTAAGGGTGGGTTTGACTGCAAGCATAGAATTTGCATAAAAAGAAAATAAATCTAGGCAATTGAATTGCCTGGAACTTATTTGTATGAAAATTATTAATTAAATGTGTTTGATTGATTTAGTTTTCAACCTAAAAAATGTAATACTTGTTCATTTTTTATTGGTGGTAGATGAGAGATGGGGGATATACGTGTGAGAGAGAAAGAGATAGTGAATTATCTGGGAAAAAAAAAAAAACAACCACCTACCCTAAAGAAAATGTTTTCAGTTGAGGAAAAGATGATTACATGATCAAAAGATAGAAAATATTTTCCATGGAAAAAAATTGTCAATCATACACTTAAAAGTAGGAATTTGAATGGAAAAGTGACATTTTCCATGGAAAATAAAAGCAATCAAACACACTCTAGTATTAATTTCTACTAAGAATAGTGATAAGGCGAGAGATTCCACACATGAAAAGATGATGCATTAGCGCAAACCATAGGAAGAATTTATTAATCAGAACATATATATGAGGAAGAAGAAAGGGAAAAAACAACTGAATCAATCTCTTGCCTATTGTTTACAGAACCATCTTTATTATAATGCTGTGCCCCAACGAGCTTCTTACCGACATCTTGTAACTGTTGGCTTAGAGACACTGAATAAACTACAAAACACATAGGCACAATTTTATCAAATAAAGTTTTAGGTAGCTCATTGCTTGTCCATTTAAATTCCAGGGGAATAAATACTTACCATCTCCAGAGTTTAAACCAATAAGCAAATCATGCCCATCCTTTGCGTCAGGATCAAATGCGTGGCACAGAGGATTTGAGTTACCAAAGTGTATAGACTTCAGAGGTTCCTGTGAAGAAGAATAACCTATTAAAAACCAATCCCACTTGTAATTCAATAATTACTATAATGAGAAAATCATCAAAGTACCTTATCATGAGAATTTAAATCACTAATGAAAATTGCATCACTGATGTTGAAAATCAAGTAAGTCCCTTTGCCATCGAAGTTTGAATTACCAGCAACACTATTGGAAATTGAAGTCCCTAATGATCCGATTCTACTATTGGTGCTACTCACCAACTTACTGCCTCCAGCAAAATTATGAGACCTACTCCCGTTTCCCCCACCCAAGAACCTTGCTGCTGCTGACCTCACGCCACCACCTACGCCCAAACTTGATGACGACGATGTCTGCACTGGCTTATCCTTGAGATGAGCAAGAGTTACCTTACAATCAAATTGAAGTCTGTCAAGATTTTTTATTTTTCAAATATTTTCCACTAAGTTTAAAGAATTGATGCTTAGCTATCTATACTATAAACTACAAAATTAAAATATCTATGACTATCCACGTCAATTCCCTAAAAATGACAGAATAGGTTTTCTAAAATATAGGTTTTGTCAAATGAACCTTGGTAGAAAACCTAGAAAAAAATAATCACCATTATTATTAGAGGTAAAACGTCTGAAATCAAGAGTAAGAAACTTACAAGTATTAACCAATTACAGGTTCCTACTTTTTTTTTTTTTCCCTCACTCGAGTTCAATAAACTACTTATCCTATTTGGAAATGGGTAGAGAAGTTCCCATACCAGATATAATGACTTATCTAGATGAAACCATAATAATGCATTTGTTCTGCTTGAAAACGGTTCTATTTTAGCCTTGATATGCAAACCAAAAAAAGAAATAAAAAATATTTAAGAAAATGTCTACCTAGTAAGCTCAAAAAATAACGAAAATCATGCATAGGAAATTAATTTCACTTTCAAATACAAAGCCAAATCCATAAATCGAGATTAATAAATCGGCCAATCCTGAAATCTAACCTTAAATACAGTATTCCTATCAAGAAATCAAAACCTATTGAGTCCATTTCCAAATTTACGACATTTAGCCACCAGAAATTCCAAATCAACCAACAAAACTTACCCTAAATTCAATCTTTAAAACTTCAGTACCCAGAAATGTAAATGTGCAACTATAACCATAAGTGAGATTTTGAAACAGAAAAGGCAAAAAACCCTAGCAAGTGAGTCGAATTTGGCTTACCTGAGTAGCAGTTTTTCCATAGGCATACTGAAGAAGACCAGAAGGACAAGTCTTCTCATACCGAAGCTTGTACTTGCCTTCTGGGGACTTGAAATACGTCTTTATAACCAGCGACTGCCCGTTGTTCCCAGATGCTGATGCTGAGGACATCATATTATTGACTTTGCCCTGTGTTTATCGTCTTTTCACAAAAGAAAATCAAACGTCAACAGAGAATATACGCTAAAATTATAATCAAACCACGAAATTCAGCTGGGTTTGTCTTTCTTTATTGTTTCGTATATTTTTGGGTTCTGGGCGTGCTGATGCTGTGTTTGCGTGTGGATCAAAGTTCCTTTTTCTTTTTCTTTTTTTGTTTTTGGGGTCCCTATAGGGATTTGTGGGTTATTAATTATTACTAAAAAACCAGAGCGTTGAATTTAGAATGGGAGATTATTGACTTTTTGGTTTGGAGAGTTTCGCCTTTATGTCATGGTTCCCTTGTCCCACGTCAGGAATTCCACGTGATAATATGGGGTTTATAATCTCTTGTGCACACTCCCCTTAATAGTTAACTTTCGAGGGTGAATTCTACCTGAGGGGTTGTGACATTGGTATCAGAGCAGACACCACGTTCCTTGATTGCAAGCGAGCGGCGCGGATGGTGACGCCGGCATAGCAGTGTTGGTCCGGGACTAGTCATGGGCTAATGTAAAAAGCTAGAGGGGCTAGTGCAAAGCCAGTTCGACGTGGGCGTCGGGATCGGAAGCGTGGTGGTTTGTCATGGTTCCCTTGTCCCACATCGAGAATTCCACTTGAAAATGTGGGGTTTATAATCCCTTTGGCCCCTCCCCTTAATAGCTAGCTTTTGAGGGTGAGTTCTACCTGAGGGGTTGTGACACTTTATTCGCAGAATGGAGGGCACTTTGGGGACATTATATCAAAAGATGCGTGCAATGAAATGCCATCTGCTTGTTGTCACTGAAAGCCCTCGTTGGATCCCATTTTTTAGGTGATAGATTTTGAAATCGTGATTGCGTGGAAAATGTGTAGTTAAAAAATATGTTTTTTTTTAAAATTAACATTTAAAATTATTTTATCGAAAAAATGTATGATTGAAAATGAGTTTTATCAGGGATAATTCAATTTCAACTTGTGTCCAAAAATACAGCTCAATTCGGCCACTACTTTTCTATAATCACCTCACTCGCTTTAAGGTGAGTGAAGTGTCCCATCCGCTCGTAGGCCTCATGGCCAAGCCGCCCATGAGCTTGCCCTTTTTAAAATTGGCAAAAAAAAATCTCCTTATTTGAGGTTATGACCAGCTACTTTTAATGTGTAAAGCATTAAAATTAAGCATGAAGAAGAAATTACGTGTACACTTTTTTAAAAAAAGTCAAAAAAATTGAAGAAAATTAGCATAAACAACACTTACAAATTATGAAGCCAGATTTTGATAACCTTTAATTATTAATGTGTCAATTTTATCTTAGATCCAGAGTTCTGCATCTTTCGAGTCCTTTAAATACATTAAACTATCAATAATTTGCACATATTGGTTGACATTTTATTATGTGTAAAAATCAAAGTCATTGATTGTTTTATGTATTGTTCAAATCAATGGCAAAATTGTGTACTACATCATTCATGTGATGTAAACAAAACTAACAACCAAGATATAAGAATACTAAAACTGTATATGTAATATGTATTTACACAAAGTTCGAAGAACCACATAGATGTCATCTTTCAATCAAATCTACATTTAAATATTGACTTTAACAAATTGAAACATTCCAGACTTCCAAAAATTTTAAAACCGTTTTATCACTTCTTAGAGTCCAATCTTCTGAAGAGTAATGCTACTTTGCTCAAGTAACCTTACAAAAGGGGGGAGTGCCCAAGTGAGTTGGCACCCCTCTATTGGAAGGCATTGTCATCCAACTTAGGCAATGTAGCATTGCTGTCTTCTGAATCTATTTCAATAAACCGTGACATTGAAAGAGATATTTCAAAAGATGGGACTCTAGGAAGTGATAAAAAAGGGTTTCACAATTTTTCGAAAAAGCTAGAGATGCAATCAATTTGTAAAAGTCAATACCCAAAAAGTTCGATTTGGATTCATGTCTAAATGTAAAACTATAGCACATTGAGTTAAATCATAAACTTTCGAGTCTTGACCAAATAAATATTCTAATATTTGACGAATGTCATAAATATAATGGGTTAATCATGATTATTCATTTGATTGTTCACGATTTGTGTCTTGCATTTGACACTCTTCAAATATTAAAACATTTATTTGGTCAAAACTAAAAAAATAAAAAATAAAAAAATTATGACTTAACTCAAGGTGTTCCACAAAATCGCTAGAGTGATTACAAGCATCAGAACATGAAATCCTACTGTTACAACATGATAAGTATATATTAATGATTATGATAAAGATTGTTTAATGTTTACTACAATTTTCACCAGTTAATGTTGAAGCATTGAAGATTTTGTTAAATCACCAATTTTCAACAATATTTTGTAATCCATTTGGAATAATATTTGAAAAATAGAGATAAAAAAATATAATTTATACTAGATTTAGACAGAAATAACTCAAATAACTAAATTTAGATATACTTCAATTCAAGATTGCACAATAAAAATGTTAACATGAAAAATTTAACAGTTGTAAATTGAGAAGGCAGAGTTGAATAGATAAAAATGAAGTGGTGGATGGGTTTTAATAGAAATAAAAATAAAAATTGAACATGTGATCACATTGGGCCAAACAATCATATGAAGTGGTCCACGAGCCACGAGTTGGTTCATGGCCTACGAGCTCAAGATGATTTGGCTTATGAAAAAATCGAGCTCGACTCAATTTGATGATGACTCATCTCAATACGAGCTCGAACGATCCGTGGATCAAGTCAAGATTGCTAACTGACGAGCAATTCGACCCATTGTAAACTTGAGATCGGGAAAAACAATCACAAAAATTGAAGATACTTTAATTTTTGTCCAACCCTATCTTTTGGAACTCCTTGGTTGGGTGAGAGATGGAGATGGACACTCCACTCCGTTGCCATACCTAATTTTAACTTTTAAGTAAGCATATGTTTGGCAAGTGATATAAACAGATAAAAATGAGTAGTAGATAAGAGTATCTCAAAGAGATTTTTTAAATACAAGATGCTTCACACTTTAGAGAGCCAATACTTAAAAATAAACTCTATGAGTATTTTAACTTTTTTAAAATAGAGAATAAGTTTAACTCTTATTTCTTAATTTACAATAATTACATTTAATAATAAGCTATGGATTTCATGTACTTCTAAAATTATTCAAATCACATTTAGAGCTTGTTTAAGCCCCATTTTCTGTTGAGAATGCATTTTTGAATAGCAGATTGATGGAGAATATGTGGTTAAAAAATAAGAAAAAAATTGAATTTTAGTGTAATATTATTTTATTGAAAAATGTGTGATTAAAAAGAAGAGAAAAAATATATTTTATGAATAATGAGGATCAAACTAAGGCTTAAACTGATTGGTCATTGACATAAGAAATGTTAAAAACACGTAAAGAAAAATCAATATATATATATATATTTTAAAACAAAATGAATCAAAATGGAGACCATTGTTGGAGTATGTAAAAAAAATTATTCTCTAAATTTAAAAATGCTCTATATTATGCATAAGATATTCTTTTTAAATAGAAAATCTTTTAGAGATGTTCTAATTGATAGTACTTTTGAATTTTACAAAATATGTGGATAAAAAATTATTTGACTTTCAACAAATATTTATAAACACTTGCCAAACATATTCTTAAGTTTTTGGTTTTAAACATTTTCATTAATTCACCTTAATATATATATATATATATATATATATATATATATATATATATATATATATATATGGGATAAGTTTGTTGGAGACACGAATATTGTGTTAGATACGTTTTCACTAGGTTAACAACCGACTTGACACCCCCTCATCATGTCCATTCACATTTTACTAATAGTGATAGTATTATCTAGTGTAATATAAATACCATGGTTCTAAAAGACGTGTGTGACTGTGCGTGGAGGCCGAGCTATGGACTATGTTAGCTTATGCAAGACATATGCGTAAAAAAATGTTTTCTTATTTTAATATTATTTTAATTTTTAATCAATTAAAAATAATATTTACTAAATATTTAAAACATATTTATAAGAACTTTATACATTTTTTTCAAAGTTTTCAACAAAAATATACGTTTTAAATTTAAATACAAAATAGTAAGTAAATACTAAATAGCATAGGAACTTAAATTTTATCTAACTCTTTATCAGACTTCAATTTAGTAACATCTTCTTCATCTAATTTATCATCTGTGTCTTTTGATACAAAATCCTCTTCGTCGGGCTCCCTTTCCCTTATATCATTTTCCACCTTATCATACTCCCTTTATTTTTGAACACTGGACAAGTGTGACAGTGTGCATTTTTATTTTTGAGCTTTGTTTCAAGTTCGATAAGTAAATAATTTTTCTTTTAATAGTTCGGGTGTCTTAAGAAATTTACCATAAATAAGATTCATTAGTCACTTGACTTTTGAGTTCAAATGGTTGTTTTGATTTTAAATTAGGGCAAACTAAAGAAATTAGCATTTAATAATTTTTAACTTCAAAGAATTGTAAAAAAAAAAAAGGGTAATGCGCGCCTAGGCGCATTTTAGCGGTCAACAATTGCTGTTACAGCTAAATAAGAAGCTAATCCACTTGGCTTGACGTTTTGGCGACGCCTCACACCACATCTAGAGCAAAGAACTTAGGGTTAATCCATTTGTATATAATCGTTTGTACATAATAAATTCCCCCCTCTCACATAATACGCGGGGCCGCGTATATTTAAAAATTTTGACAACGTGGTCCTCATCTCCATTGTGAGTAGTATGTAAAAAATTCGATAAAAAAATTTGGTACATGTATGATCCAAAAAATTATGCTACCCTCAAGGTAAATGCGAGTAATGACAATGTCTATCTTACTACAAGTAAGACGAGATATCTATCACGTGCCAAACGTCATCTCCAACCACCAGTGGATCCAGCACCCAACGAGCTCCAGTGGTCGCCTGAGCTGAATTTGTCGGTATTCAATTTTTTTTGGGTCAAATGTATTTATTGTTTAAATATATATCTGTGATTTCCATTTTTCACAAAGGCTTTTGTGGTTCAGTTAGTATGAATACCTTATAATTATATCAAAGTCTTGGGTTCGACTATCAAATATAGTAAATTTTTTTTTTTTTTGCAATTATTTTAGGTTGAAATTTCTCACCATTTTGGAGCATATAGTTATTATAAAAATTGGTGCAATTAGAAGATTCGAACATGTGAGCTCCATTGAAATTGTAAAGCACTTGACCACTATGCCATTTGTGACATTTTATGTAACAAAATGCTATATGTTGTTTTATCAAATGATTAATATATTCCCTCATTGTTTTTAAAACTTTTTAACTAAAATTCAACTTTTTAAAAGTCATTTTTTCTGTTAGACTAAAATTATTAACAAATCGAATAAAGAAAGTAAATAATTGGATCCATTTTTAAAATTCAAATTGTTATTCAATAAGTATTATTAGATTGGTAGATAACGTACAACAACATTTACAATTCAGATTACGATCAACAGTAGTTAATGGTCAACGTCCGTCCAAATTGAACTTTTGTGCTTGGTCCGCCCCTGTCTCCAACCCAAGCAACATTTTGAGATGTGGAGTGCAAGATAGCATCCATATGAGAATTGTCAACCTCCTATCAAAGTTTTCTCCCACCATAGATTCAAGCTTAATCGATAGCATAAAATAGCATCAACAAGCTTAACCTCAAAGACATAGCATTTAGCATAAATATGATAGTAAACCATAAATTTGCTATCAAATAGCTAATTCATTTTAGTTTTGAATGAGAAAAACATTTTATTTCAAACTTTACTTTTTTTAAAACCATTTCAAAATTTTCTTATAAGTAAACCCTTTTACTTAGCCAAATTTTATTAGTCTTTATTTACTCTCATTTAATTTATTCATTTACTAATTTGTTAGAAATTTAAGTGGAATAGAAATTAAGATTATTTAGAAGTGCAATCTATTAATTCAAACCAATAAATTAAGTTTCTCAATGATCCATGTACCATTCGGACTGTTCAATACTTGAAGAAGATTGAATTAATGATCTTCTTTGGATTATTTGCTCCAAATTAATGGCCTTTCATGTCAACAACTACTTCGTATTACTTACTCTCACACTTAACAATTGTAATCTAATCTTACCATAACAAGGGAGATAATCATAAATGGAGTAAAGTCTCCCCAAATATGAAGAGCAATGATTAAATCAACTCAAAATCTTTCATCCGTGAACGTTTTAAGTCACAAGTATTTGGTCGAAAACAAATCACGTTGACCTAAGAATCAACGAGTAATGTCTCTCAAGTAGTCTCTGTCTCGACAATTTTGTCCATGACTTGAACCCATGCTAGAAACCTACACCAATCAATACAAAGCCGTAGGAACAAGACACTCCGCTAATGTCAAATTTAGAGAGATGAAAATTTATACAAGGCTTACGAATTTGTGACAAAAAAGCGAAAATAGACAATAGAAAATTAAAAACAAGAACATACAGATTTACGTGAAAATTGATGACGAAAAAAATCGAAGGCAGAGGAGGAGAAATCCACCATATTAAAGATAAATAGAAGAGGTATGTGTTTTAGTGGATAATTCTCATAATACAATGAAACCCTAACATACATCATATATATGTGTGCAAGAATAATAAAATAGGTTCATACCGCAGGTATTCTCAGCCCGATCCCATAGCCCACTACTGATCCCCAAATATTCTCATAATTTTGGTTTCGTCACAGAGTCATACCGCGAGTTGTTCGAGCTGAGTCAAATAGAATTCGGGTTACCGTATTCTAAGAGAATTTCATAGGGTTTTCCCATCATGGGGTATTCACCAACCATTTCTTGGTTCCCTCGCTCAAACTTCACAAGCTAATGTTGCTATAGTAGGATTGACGAGATGTATACATGAGATTAATGAAGAACTCCCACTAGA
Organism: Fraxinus excelsior; assembly: GCA_019097785.1. Taxonomy (NCBI): domain Eukaryota; kingdom Viridiplantae; phylum Streptophyta; class Magnoliopsida; order Lamiales; family Oleaceae; genus Fraxinus; species Fraxinus excelsior. Next base: position 6,460,372 of record CM032643.1, on the reverse strand, counting down.
ACAATACAGGTTTGCTCCAGCATTACACAATCATTTTATCATCATAGTTTCCTGTCTTGAGAACATGAAAACTTGAAAAGTAAGATTTGATCAAAAGGAAGTTGTCCCTACATTATTTATTAGCACAAATTAGTTGCCATTTAAGGTACTAAATATGTTTCACATGAACTAATAGGAGGCCCCATTTGTTGATCTAATCTGCATACCATCCAATAGTATGATGCACAAACTAATTAAACCCTCTCTCTCATCTAATCCAATCACTGACATTGAAATCATACTGCATAATGATTTCTTTTACACTAAATTATGATTATCATGTCCACAAACATGGAAACTTGAAGAAAAAAATATGTTCAAACGTTTGGCAGGTCTTGGAGAAGCAAAAAAGAGCTTTTGAAATTCTAAATCTGCTTTTGGATCCGTTTGATTAATTTTATACAAATATTTTTTTAAGCTAAAAGGGGAAGGTTTTTTTTTTTTTTCTTAAAAAAAAAAAGAAAAAATAGTTTTCAAAATACCAATTAATGTAACTTTCTTGAAAAACTTTTCTACAAGAAGTAGAAGCTTTGCCAAATGGGCTCTATGCCAAATTGTTTTTCCTCCAATTTTAAGCAAACCAGTAGCTGCCTTAACACTGTCAAAGTATTATTGCCACCTTAAAGTTCACCTTTTGCCTTACTCAACATTCATTGCCGCTTTCAAGTGTGTGAGTGAGAGGGAGACAGATTTTTTTCTTTTTCTTTTTATTGTTTGCGCACACAAAAAAAAAAAAAAAAAAAAAAAAGGAATCCCACCCATATAAATCAAGCCCTCTCCTTTGAGTCCTTTCATCTTCAACCAAAGGATTTATTCATTCTTCTTAAAACCCTACAAGAAAGGGAAAAAGAAAAACACTGCAAAATGGAACAGATTTTCTCAACATTCCCACTTGTGTTCTTCTTCTTATTCTTCATTTATTCCACTCCAACTCTTTCGCAGAGTCCGGCTCCAGCTCCTGGACCTCCCGGTCCCGCCAACATAATCACAATTCTTCAAAAGGCACGTCAGTATACAACATTTATTCGACTCCTAAAAACTACCCAAGTGGCTGATCAACTCAATACACAGCTTAGCAAATCAAACCAAGGTCTCACAATATTTGCTCCAACTGATGCTGCATTCACTAGCCTCAAATCGGGCACATTAAACTCTCTCACCGATCAACAGAAAGTCGAGCTGATACAATTCCACGTCGTACCTTCATTTTTCTCCGTCTCCCAATTCCAAACCGCAAGCAATCCACTAAGAACACAAATTGGTAATGATGGACAATTTCCACTCAATGTCACTGCAACTGGGAATCAAGTGAACATAACAACCGATATGGTTAATGCAACAGTGGCCAATACAGTTTATACCGATAACCAACTAGCCGTGTATCAGGTTGATAAAGTACTCCTTCCACATGGTCTTTTTGTACCTCCACCGCCAGCTCCTGCACCAGTAAAGCCCAAAAAACAGGCGGCCTCAAATTCTTCCCCGTCTGATGATACTGCTCATGTCGATACTTCTGGTGGAATTCATCTGTCCCAACATGCATTGCATGCAATGTACAGTCTCGTGCTTGTTTTGGCAGCATTATGTTTGAGTGTGTGATCAATGTGTGCCAATGGAGTTCTTTGTACCCCTGCTTGCTTTATCGTTGACGAATTAAATTTTTTTCAACTGTAATAATCTGTCATTATGCAACAATTGTTTTCAGTTTTAAATATATCTAGATTCCCGCTTTATAAACACTATAACCCCAAAAATGCATACAAGAATCACTGACATTCTTTTACAGATAACAGTTTTAGTAAATTTTCTTTTTCCATTTTATTCTGAAATGAATATTTCTACAACTTGTTGACGTATATAATCATTTTCTATCTTATCTACTTGTAGATGACCACTTATCTATCTTAGGATTCTTAGTTTTGTTGCATCCATGTAAATATACACATTTTCCTTCTTAAATTTATAGGTGCGTTCCTCTAATTAGTTTGACCTAGATTTGAAAGTATTGTCATTTGAGTCTCTTAAAATCTTAAATGCAAAAAGACGATTTAATTTTTCTTCAACATAATGAACATCAATGACTTTTCTTTTAAAATAATTCATGCTCAATAAAAATATAAGATAATTAAATTGAATGTTAACTTTATTTACAAAACGAATTCAATACTTTACGTTTACATAAAATTTTGGATTGCCTCTGATTCTCACAATGAAGGATAGTAGGACCAAAATGACCTATTCCCATATCACCAAATAACCATTGAAGCCAAATAATCATCTTTGGTATCTACAATAGCTCTATATTCTGCCTCAGTATTACTCAGAAACAATAGTATGTTTCTTACTACACCAAGAAATAAGAGTCACCCGATAAAAAGAAATAACCATTGTGGATGTCTATCAGTAGCATCACGCTCCCAATCAACATCTGAATAAGCACTCAATTGTACAGGTGAAATGTGTAAGCCAGAGAAGAGAGTGCCTTTCACGTAATGAAGAATATGAAGAATGGTAGCAAAGTGAGATGAACAAGGAGCAGCCATACTACATTGACTAAATATTTGACAGCCTGTGCAATATGTAACCTTGTAACAGTGAGATATATAAGGCTTCCAACAAGTTTTCCGGTCCTCAAAAAATCTCCTTTTTAAGGTGTATGAAGTTTCATATTTTCTATAGTGAGAGTTATGAGTTCGACCCTAAAATCACTTATAGGGGAGGATAGGTGAATGTTGAAATATGCTTAACATCTGTTGAAGCCCAAACCAAGATACAACCCAAATGGATAAGTGCAATCGAGTAGCCCATAACTGTTGATTCTCGCATTTGTTAAACACGCTTTTCTTTATGTTGGGAAACGGCTGAGATGATAACACGTGGTGAAGGCATGACTATTGGATGTTATCCAGATCTATAACTCTCTAGATGGTTCCATTATTGATCGACGATTCACTCTCTCTATTCTAGGGTTTACTCTCCTTCTTCGAGTGTGTTCTTCTCTCTAAAGAAAATTTTTGGTTTTCGACTCTGTAATTCTTTAGGCTAGGTGATCTTGGTGATATCTAGTATAGATTATGAGTTTCTGTTAGTTGGTTCTTCTGATTCTTGGTGAACAGAAGTATTATTGGTTACTTAGTGTAATTTGGAGATATTTAAGAGAGTGAGAGTTTGAGGGCCTTGTCGTGTGATATTTTTGGGTCTCTGATGATTGTAACTTGATGAACTCGGTTCTTTACTAGTGGATTGGAGCGTTATTCACTGAAGTGAATGCTCAACGGGTGAGTAGTCATTTTTGGTGAACATCTGGGACTTCGGGCAAAAAATTATTGTGTTTTTTAATTTTTGTTGTTGTTTGGTATATTTTGGGATTGTTAATTCCTACAGTGGTATCAGAGCGTTCGATTTGGTTATTGGAGGCCTTCGATCTGGTTTTACTTTTGAGTTCTTGACGATCTTGCTACTGATCTTTTTAGATCTGCAATACTGGAGATTGATCTTCGTTTTTGGGTGAAAGTAAAATAGTTTGGTTTTCACTATTTTACATCTTTGCATTGAGACACATCTGGTAACGAGTTTTAAACCCTTATTGGCTGCTATCTTTCGAGTTATTCAGTTTCTTGTGTTTTTTCTTGGTTGAAACCTACCTTAATCTTCCTTTGTCTAGGGTTTCATAAGAGAACCCTAGAATTTGAGGGGGCAGGTTTAACGGTTTTTTCGAGAAAAAACCTCTGACTTCTGTTATTCGAATTTTTCTCAGTTATTACTATCGTGTTACTTGATATAATTTGATCATTCTGTATTAAGTGCATATGTAATTCTGTGTGAACATTATCTGCACGTTAATATCTGAAGTGATCTCAAGTCTGCATACAATTCTGTGTATTTTCACCTTACTTGTTAATTATGTACACATTTTCTGTATGAGATTTATGGCAAGTACTAAAGTTGATGTTGAAGTGTGGAATGCTAAAGGAGATTTTAATCTATGGAGTAAAAAGATGAAAACATTATTAATGCAACAAAAATATGCAACATCCTTAGATGAATCTTGGGGTGATGAAGTTACCCAAACTAGGAGAATTGATCAAACTGAAACTGCTTGAAGTACCATATTCCTGCATTTATCTGACAATGTGATTAGAGAAGTAGGTGACACTACTACTGTAGCTGAAATTTGGACTAAACTTGAATCTTTGTACAAAATCAAAACACTTCCCAATAAATGTTACTTGTGGAAACGGTTTTTCAGTTTTAAATTTGAATCTAATTATGATCTTGAAACAAATCTTGACAGATTTAATAAACTATCACAAGATCTCACCAATAGTGGTGAGACTCTATCAAGTGATCAAAAATCTGTAGACTTACTATCATACTTACCTGACAAGTATAAGGAACTTAAAAATGCCCTAGAATATGGTAGGACTTTTATTACTGTTGATGACATTGTTGCTTCTTTAAGGAATAAAGAACGTGAATTTAAAAGTGAAACAAAAACCTCCATTACTAAAGTTGGTTACCACATAAAAGGGAACTATTCTTACAAGAAGAACAAAAATCTTTTTCAAAATAAAACCTTTGGAAAACCCAAAGAGTATTCTGGAAATTTTTCAAAAGGCAAAACTAAGTTCAATAAGTTTGACAGTAAGGCTAAAGGAAAGAGATGTTATTTTTGTGGAAAAATGGGTCACTATATAAAAGATTGTATCAAGAGAATGGATGAACTGAAAAACTTAAATAAAATTGAAGGTGGAGCTGCCATAGCTTATGAAGAAGCTGCAGCCTCAAATGGTCAAGTCTATGTGACTTGCCACTCATATGATAAAGATGAATGGATCTTAGATTCAGGATGTACTTTTCATATGACACCATGTAAAAGGTACTTCACTGAATTCATAAAAGTAAATGGAGGACAAGTAATAATGGAAAATGATTTCTCTTGTAAAATTAAAGGAATTGGCAAAATTGTTTTGAAACTTGAAAATGGAAATGAGCTGACCTTAAACAAGATCAGATACATTCCCAACCTGAAGAGAAACTTAATCTCTTTAGGTACTCTTGATGATGAAGGTTTTAACACAACCATCAATAAAGGCTCCTTGATACTTCAAAAGAATTTTTCAAAAGTTGTGCAAGTTGAAAAATCAAATGGAATTTACATTTTGAAAGTTTTACATCAAAGGATTCAATCCAATGCTGCATTTGTCACACGGTCTGATAAATCTGAAATATGGCATAAGAGACTAGGACATATTAGTGATAAGAATATGCATATTCTTAAGAAAAAAGGCCTTTTAGGAAATGATAAGATTGAAAAAGTATCTTTCTATGAATATTGCATATATGGTAAGCAAAATAAATTGTCTTTTGCCTCAGGTATTCATAAATCTAAATTCATACTTGATTATATGTATGCTGATCTGTGGGGACCAGCTTCTGTGAATACTTACTCTGGATTTAAATATTATCTCTTAATTGTTGATGATTTGTCTAGAAAAAATTGGGTTATCTTTTTGAAAAATAAGTCAGACACTTTTCAAAACTTTGTTGCTTGGAAAAACCTTGTTGAAAATCAAGTAAACAAAAAGGTTAAAGTCTTAGAACTGATAATGGCCTTGAGTTTTGCAATGAAGAGTTTGACAATTTTTGCAAAGAAAATGGGATTCTTAGATATAGGACTGTCACCTATACCCCACAACAGAATGGTCTAGCTGAGAGGATGAATAGAACCCTTTTGGAAAGAGTTAGGTGCATGCTAATTAGTTTAGGCCTTCCAAAACTATTCTGGGGAGAAACTGTCAAGACTGCATCATACCTTATAAATAAATGTCCTACTAAGTCTCTGGATTATGAAACCACTAACTAGGTTTAGAATGGTCAACATGTAGACTACTCTAAACTAAAAAATTTTGGTTGTGCAGCCTATGTACATCAAAATGAAGGGAAGTTAGAGCCTAGGTTTATGAAAGGTATTTTTTTGGGGTATGGGGAATGAGTCAAAGGTTATAGAATTTGGTTAAGGGATCATGGAGGTTATAAGGTTACCATAAGCAGAAATGTTGTCTTCAATGAGATAGACTTGCCCTATTTTAAGGATAAAGTGTCTGCCACCATTGAAACTGATCAAAACAGAAATCTTTCCAGCTAATTTCAATGCTGAAAATGAAGATTAGTTTAAGGTGGAGCATCCTATAGAACCTGAACAGGAAATTGCTGACCTTAATATTGAGACAGAACCAGATCAACAAATGAATCCCTTAGATGACTATCAATTGGCTAGAGAGATAGAACCAGAAGGGAAATAAGACCACCTTTAAGATACAATGAACCAGATTTTGTCACTGTTCTTAACATTCAAAAAAATTTAGATATTGAGCCTAACACTTATGAGGAGGCTATTGAAGGGAAAAATGCAAATCTATGGGTTGAAACCATGAAAGATGAAATGATGTCCTTGGAGAAAAATAGAACATGGGACTTAGTCAATAAACCTGAAGGAGCAAAATTTATTGATTGTAAATGGATCTATAAGATTAAGGAAGGTGATCCTAAGGATGGGAATGTGTGACTCAAGGCCAAATTAGTAGCTAAGGGATTTAACCAAAGGGAGAGAATTAACTACAATGAGATTTTTTCACCTGTAGTCAAATACACCCCCATAAGAATATTGTTGTCTATTGTTTTACAATATGATTTTGAATTAGAACAATTGGATTTGAAAACTGCTTTCTTGCATGGGAATTTAGATGAAAAAATTTATATGAATCAGCCAAAAGGTTTTGAACAAAAAGGGAAAGAAAACTGTGTATGTTTTCTGAAAAAATCACTTTATGGTTTAAAACAAGCACCTAGACAATGGTACATCAGATTTGATATTTTTATAAAAGGTCTTGATTTTAATAGAAGTGAATATGATCCATGTTTTTACTATAAAGGTAAAGGAGGACCAAATTCTTATTATCTCTTGCTATATGTTGATGATATGTTACTTGCTGGTTGTGATGTAACTGAAATTAATAATATCAAGCAAAGATTGAAACAGGAATTTGAAATGAAAGACCTGGGTAATGCAAAAAGAATTTTAGGAATGGAAATTAGAAGAAAAATGTCTTATCATACACTTTTTCTTAATAGGCATATATTCTGAAAATGTTGACTAGATTTTCTATGAATGAGGCAAAAGATGTTACTTTACGCCTTGGCAGTCATTTTAAATTTATTGTGGATCAATGTCCTAAATCTGAAATTGAAAGAAATAGAATGGATAAGGTCCTTTATGCTAATGATATTGGCTCTGTTATGTATGTTATGGTTTGTACTAGACCTGATCTTGCTTTTGCTATAAGTACCTTAAGTAGATATATGAGTAATCCTGATGAATATCATTGGGAGGCTTTAAAATGGTTGCTGAAATACTTGAAATGTACTGTTAATCTTGGTCTAATGTTCTGTAACAGTAAAACTGGAATACAGCTTAAAGGTTTTGTTGATTCTGATTTTGCTGGTAATTGTGACAATAGAAAACCTACCTCTGCATATGTTTTTACTGTAAATAATACCTGTATAAGTTGGAAATCACAAATGCAAAAGATAGTTGCTCTATCTTCTACTGAGGCTGAGTATATTGCTGATACTGATGCTATGAAGGAATGTATTTGGTTGAAAAACTTATTAGATGAAATTGGTTTCTTTGAAAATAATGCTACTGTCTTTTCAGATAGCCAATCTGTCATACATCTTAGTAGAAATCCAGTTTTTCATGATAAAACAAAACATATAGATGTTAAATTTCATTTTATAAGGGATAACATAGAAAAGGGAATTATGAAACTTGATAAGATCTCTACTAAGTGTAGTCCAGCAGATATGGGTACAAAAATACTTCCTTTATATAAATTTAGGAATTGCTTAAATCTCCTAAATATTATTCCTAACTAAAGTTTTTTTTACAGGTACCCGAGCAAATGAAACTAAAGTGATAATCTCTAATCCACTATATGTTCGATGATGTCAAGCAAGGTGGAGATTGTTGAAATATGCTTAACATCTGTTGAAGCCCAAACCAGGATCCAGCCCAAATGGATAAGTGCAATCGGGTAGCCCATCACTGTTGATTCTCGCATTTGTTAAACACGCTTTTCTTTATGCTGGGAAACGGCTGAGATGATAACACGTGGTGAAGGCATGACCATTGGATGCTATCCAGATCTATAACTCTCTAGATGGTTCCATTATTGATCGACGATTCACTCTCTCTATTCTAGGGTTTACTCTCCTTCTTCGAGTGTATTCTTCTCTCTAAAGAAAACTTTTGGTTTTCGACTCTGTAATTCTTTAGGCGAGTTTCTGTTAGTTGGTTCTTCTGATTCTTGGTGAACAGAAGTATTATTGGTTACTTGGTGTAATCTGGAGAGATTTAAGAGAGTGAGAGTCTGAGGGCCTTATCGTGTGATATTTTTGGGTCTCTGATGATTGTAACTTGATGAACTTGGTTCTTTACTAGTGAATTGGAGCGTTATTCACTGAGGTGAATGCTCAACGGGTGAGTAGCCATTTTTAGTGAACTTCCGGGCCTTCGGGCGAAAAATCATCGTGTTCTTTAATTTCTGTTGTTGTTTGGTATATTTTGGGACTGTAAATTCCTACAGGTGAATAACGCGGAATTAAAAATTGACAATTAAAAGTAACAATTCGCTTTTTAATTATTCTATATGTTTAGTCAATCAAGTCAATTTTATCTTATGTTAAATTGCCACAATAATAAATAAAGCTATAAAAATCACAAAAGATTTGTTGATAGAGAAAATCCTTTATAGGATTTAAAACTCAGAGATCAAACTAGTAACTTTCACTATAGACGATAAGAACTTATGGTATGTTCCAACCTAGAAAACTCACTAGACTCGCTGATCTAATTCATGCAATTTTCAAGACTCACTGAAACGTGCTTCACTCACACCTGCTCCCGATCTTCTGAAATTGTCTATCTCATGTAGATCACTAAAAACACCTTATTCATGTACTCTTCCCGCGCTTCTGGTCCAAACTCTCTCAATCTTCAGCAACTCTGAATGCTATTCAGAAAGTACAATACTAATTATATCTGGGAAGTAGGTGTTTTGGATTATCTGAATTTGATATTTTTTCCAACTTGTGATTGATTCATCTCAAGAATCAAAAGTTTAAAATCTCAATGTTTGGATATATTCTTGGATCATGGAATGATGTTATGAGGATGTATTATAATGATCAAATCACACAAAATGTGATGGGCATTAAGTATTTATAATAGAAGGTGTTTGGGTAGTATAGGATAGATACGACTCTTGAAAATCGCGAACTAAGGTTTCTTGAAAAACATCGTTGCTCGAGCGCTAGGGTAGCGAAAGGTGGATGACAATGTTTCTACTTTGGACACTCAAGCATCAGCTTGGCACCAGGCTAGCGTAAATCCTGCAACTCTTTCTATATGTTTCTTACTTGAACCCAACGACTCCTAGTTCATCTATATAACACCACAAAAGACTCCTTGATTCTTACAACTCTTTTATAATAATCATTTTGTCTAAAGAATTACAATACAACTTAAAACCTAGCATATATAGTGTAGGATCACCAAGAGATGTGCCGTCTATGGGAGTAAGCTTAACATGAGTTTCAAGAGGTGAAGAGGTAACTTTGTTGTAAGTTAATCTATCCAGGTATACTAAATCAGATGCATATTTGGCTCTAGATAAATAATACCTACTAGTGCCTAGATGTGACCTCAAGACCTAAAAAGTAAGTAAGTGAGATCAAATCTTTCATTTCAAAACTCTTGACTAAGATGTTGTTTGAGAACGTGAATGTCAGAAATATCATGTCTGGTAATCATCATATCATCCACATATAGAAGTAAATGTGTGATACATCCATTAGATTTGCGAATAAATAAAGCTGGGTTATAAGAACTAGATGTGAAATCGAGCTGCAGAATAGAATCACTATACGTAGCAAACCAAGATCGAAGAGCTTGTTCATGATGAAGACGACAAACTTTGTTTGGTGGATGATTATATCCAGAAGAAGGACGCATATAGACTTCTCCAGTGAGGTTGTCATTAAGGAAAACATTCTTAGCGTCCATTTGAAATAGATTCCAGTGTTTTGTTGCTGCAACAACAATTAAGTCTTTCAACTGGAGCAATTGTTTCTTCATATTCAAGATCGTAAATTGTCTTTTTCCATTTTATTCTGAAATGCATATTTCTACAACTTGTGATAGTTTGATGGACGCTTCAAACTAGCAAAATAGAGCAATAGTATTCACAAGAAAGTGAATCATAAGTCCAGAACCTTCACGCTTGATTAGTCTATTGTCTTTCTAATAAATAAGTTTGGTCTGGATTGCCAGGGGTGTCCAAATTCTACATACATCACCTCCCCCAACAACTCTTCCAGAGCCTCTCATGTGAGATGCCTAGAAAAGATGATCAAGTCGGCCTTGCCATTTGAAATCCCAAAAGTTATGAAGAACCACCTAATTAGAGCACAAAAGATTTTGCTTAGATATTAAGGGAAAAATCCTAGTAGTCATTGTAATGAGATTTTGAGACGTCGTGTTACAACCCATTTTATTTAGTCAAAAGTGAAATTGTCAAAGTCATGGTCAAATAGGACTTAAATGAAGTAAATCCTTTGATTGGGACTTATTTTACAATTGAAAATAAGGAAAATTGCAATCGATTTACCAAACTTTTCAGTTTTTTACAGACTTTGCTCAAACCTTTCATTTGTACCACTTACAGTACAAAACCTTTAAAAAAATCGTAGCTGATAAGTGTGTTTTAGCACACTTATTTAATACCTAAAAAAGCTAATTATTGATTAAAATGAGTAAATTTCTACTTACAATTGTGTGACATTTGCTTTGTAGGCCAAAAATCACCTAAGAAGAGAGAACAAAGCAAAATGAAGAAAAAAGGACCAAAAGCGTACAAAAAGTGTGAAGTTGGGGACCAAAGTGAACAAGTCAAAAAGTTGGAGGACCTTAGGTTGCAAATTTTGGAGGGCAAAATTGGTATAAAGATCAAAACTTGAGGACCAGATTGTACATGATCAAAGTTAAGGGAATGAAGTGCAATTATGTGGAGGACTAAGATAGACAAAAGGAAGAAAAAAAAGAAGAAAAAGGCTTGTGCCCGCGCTCAGGCTTAATTTGGTGCCCGCGCGAGAAGGGGTTTTTCATATACCGAGCCTAAAATGTTTACACTGTGCGCGCGCGCCGCTTTCCGGCTGGGCAAATTTTGCCTATTTCGCGTGAAATTCGGGGGTTCTTTTGCAATTTCATCATAGTCGATTTTTGGCCCTTTAAATGCCATTTTTCTCTTCACTTCTAGGGCAAGGAATACAAGAGAACATTTCAAAAGAGAGAATAGGCAAGAAGAAGGAGACAATATCTAGCAAAAAATTGGGAGTTTGAAGGGATATTCAAGAGTTCAATCCAATATATCTCATAGAATACATTCAAGGGAAGGTTTTCTTCTATTATCTTGAATTTTTCTATTATCTTCCTAATTTTGTAATGGGTTCTCTCCTTATTTTCTTTTTGTGCTTCTATTCTACAATGGGCTAAGTGTTTAATGTTAGGATTTATGGTGTAACTTGACCTAAGTTTCATTAATGTTAATATTCATCATTTAATGCTTTCATTTCTATGGTTATTGTGCATTTATTATTGTGTTTCAATTTCCATCATGTATGTGGCCAATAGATGATTGAGTTAGGTGGTTTGTGCAATCATTGAGAGATTGTTGTGCATTCTTGGACCAAAATAATTAATGCCATATGTTGCTTTAGGAGATAGAGATATACTCCAAAACTCTAGGTGACCCATTGAGTATGTTCACATTGATTTAATGCGGTTGTTTGGTTTTAATCGACATAGAGATATAGTAGGTTAACCAATCAATTAGGGTTAATTTCGCTCGAGAGAGGTAATTAACTAAACTTGAAAAATCGGGTCTAATGTCTTAACTTGGTATTTTGCATTGTTGGTTTATTGCGATATTAACGAAATGACGGTTAAGTGACATCGTAAATCCTAACTCATTTATAATCCGAATTTACTTCTCTTTTATAATAGTTATTTTAATTGATTTTCAAATTGATTTTCTCTTTCGTCTCACATATGAAATCAAATTGTGTGTTTGTTTTTAATGTTAAAATTAAATTGACTAAGTTGTGTAAACAAAAGTAACATTCCTCGAGAGATCGACAATCCGGACTAAAAAAGTCCACTTTATTACTTGAACGCGACTCGTGCACTTGCGGTATATTATTTTAGCGAACAGTAGCCCAAGTCCTCATTGACAGTTTCCGTCCAGTTGATCACGAAAATCGTTAGTTGACCCTAGAAAAAAAAATTATAATTTCCACCAAATAGATAAGAGCAATTTCGGAATTACACACAATTTTCACCAAATAAGTTTAAAAATGAATTAAAAAAAATGTTCATCTCCTTCCCCACCCCACCCACCCTATCCTATCCCATGGAAAATCAACCACCATCCCGCCACCACCGGCCTCGTTACCACATCTCTCACCACTACCACCATCCCGCAAAACCCCTAGGCCTCTCCACACCACACGAAGCTGACCAAGAACCTGAGCAAAATGCACCCTGAAAGTGAGCTGAAAAACGAGTAGTGGCCAGAAACTGCAAGCACAAACTAAGCCAGAAGCTACCCAAGACTGAAACCACAACTAACCAATTGAATTCGGAAACAACCAAACTGGCATGCATAACTAACGAACACCAGCTTCACTGAAGCTAAAATAACTGAACAGAAACTGCCCAAAGAACCTGAATGCAAACCAGGGCTAACCAATATGCAAGCAATCTGATCCAAAGTGCATAAACCACGAACTTTCACAAGAAAACCAAGTAAAAACACCAACACGCCAAGGCAATCCAGTGGTGGCAGCCCACTGCTGAGAAGTGGTTGTTTTGTTTGTGGGGTATGGGGTTGGAGAAGAAGGAGATGGCGGTAGGGGTAAGGGTTGTGGTTGTGGTTTTGTTTTTTATATTTTTGATATAATAGGGAAATTAATTATGTCTAAAATTCTCTTACCTTATTTTGGAGAAAATTATTAGATTTTTAATTTCTGGGTCAACTGACGATGTTTGGGGTCAAACTAACGAAAATCGTCAATGAGGACTTTGGCTGTTATTTTTTAAAGGTTTGATATCATGGGTGGTACAACTAAAAGGTTTAGGCAAAGTCTGCAAAAAATTGAAAGGTTTGGTACCTCGACTGCAATTTTTCCTTGAAAATATATGAGGGTTTAAGATGGATTAGATTTGAAGTTGGGGACTTACTTATATATCATTGGAAATTAAGGGATTTCCTTTGCAAAAAGCCCACTAACTTGGCATTGTAAACCCATTTCCCACTTGCTTCACACACACACACGAAGCTGGAACCGAACAGAGGCTGAAGGCCGAAACAAAGGCTGTAAACGATGGAAAAACAAGGATAAATGAAGAAGAAAAAGAGGGGAAAATGGGAAGAGGAAGGAGTAAGTGTTGATTTCCTTAATCTTAGGTTTTATTTATCTATTTCTTCAAGAGATACGGTATAATTTATGCTTCATTTCTAGGGTTTTAACTTAGTTTGAAATTTCAAATTTAGAGAAAAGGTTATGATTTCTAGTTCAAGCTTCTTGATTTGTTAGCTTCCATTTGAATCAAGGTAAGAAATTTTATTTTTGGGTAAACCCTAGAATTTTAATTGGATTCTTAAGTAAGGATATTTGATGGGAAATGATGGTGATGATGAAATACTTACTTGAAAGTATGAATTTATGGAACAAGATGAAATTTAATTAGTTGAATTATAGTTATTAGTTGTCAGTAAATTGAAGTGGGTAGTTACATTTATGCTTGGAATGAAGGTTATGTTGATGAATTAGTTATTAGTAAAGGGACTAGAAAGTGTAATTAGTTCCAATTAATTAAAGAAATAATTTGGGAGATTTAAACAAGTATCGAAAAATTTAGTTTAATTATTATAGCATTAGATATTGAAGATTTCTTGGTTTGATAGTGGTTAAACTGGTTATTCATATTGAGAAACGCGAGATTCAACCCAACTACACCTAAATTGGAGGTGATAAGGTGTAAATACAGAATAAACAAAATTAATTAACTATCAACATGTCACAAGTTAATTATATATATGTGATTAGTCAAACAATCCAATTAAATCTATCTTTGAATACCGCAGCAATATCAAAACAATAAATAAAACAGTAAACAACACAAAATTGTTCACGGAAAAACCTAACGTAGGAAAAACTCTAGGCGCTTTGCCAGTTAAAGATCCACTATAAACTGTCAATTAACTTACAAATCACCAGCAAAGTTGACGATACAAGCTTTTTGATATCGTGTCTGAAGTGCGAAGCAGCCCTCTTGGAATGTGCACACGAACACTAATTCCTGCTCTTCTTTGTAAAGCAATTCTTCTGGAATGAGCACGCGAACACCAATCCCGACTCTTTACGTAGTTTATCTTCTGTAGATCTTCCCAAAGAACTCACCGTTCTTCAGTTCTTCCTTGATCTTCAATGCAGCACAGTTGACGATACAATTTAGCAACAAATCCAAGCGAAGAATACAATCCAGTGCTTGATTTGGCTCTTTGATGTTTTCACAAGGTTTGGCGCATACACGATGGAATGATTAAACTTTGAATATGATGAAGTATGAATTCTCTCAAGAATGCAATGTATTCAACCTCTCTACAGCAGAAAACGTGGCACCAAAATTTATATGTTGGACGAAATAGGTAGTGTGGGCCAAGTAAAAATCTCAAAAATAGAAATTAGGTGTGGTCGTAAAATACGTCGCTCGAGCGATAAGGCAGCTTCGCTCGAGCGAAGGGTCTGTCGCTCGAGTGACAGTGGGGCGAAGATTGAGCGAGGTAGTCTTTGTTCCATCCGCTCGAGTAGCACTCCGACGAGCAGTTAGCGAAAAATCGGCGTAAATCCTTCTTGTTCCAAAGATGGAACCCCGAACCCTAAGCTAACCTACCAACTATAAAACTATACAATTTTTGTCCCTAATGTTTTATAATTGTTCAAGTTGGTCAATTTGTTCACAAAATCACCTATACAAAATATAAACCTAACATATATCGTATTTCAGGTGGTGACGAGGAGATTGGAAACGTTTATCAGACAGACTAGCTTGTAGCCCGTACTTTGTGAGTGTAAAAACTTATTTTTCATAAATAAATATTTAGTTAAACTCAGTTCATTTAAATCATTCATCTAGCATGCTATATTCATATTACATGTTTTAGCATATCGAAAGTCATTATTAAAACCACCAGAAAGTACTCGGGTGATTTTACTACAGTCTGCACTGATGTGAATGTGTTTCCACAGTGTATGACTTCATATGGTTATTTTACCCGATCGCACTGGTATGAATGTGCTTCCATAGTGTATGATTAGTTATAGTGATTTTACATGTTCTGCACTGCACTGATGTGAATGTGTTTCCACAATGTACGAACAGATTATCAGAAATCTTTGGGACCCACTCTCGTACACACATAGGCTTTGGGCTGTACTAGGGTGATTAGCCTTTGGGGTAACTATGCGTATGTATGATCAGATTATTAGATTTGAACGGCTTTGCCTTGTACATCGAGATTAGTATATCATATTATGTTAATTCAATTGTAGATTCACATATTCTCAAATATCATATAGTGGTTCGTTCAAAATAAAGAGTAAAAATTTTATTATTTTAGCATGTTTCAGTTCCAAAGAGAAATGATCAGAACTTCGAATTTCTTAAAGTTGTAAGAAAATAAATCAAAATTTTCAGTAAATATGTTTAAATGGAAAAAGTATATGTATTTGCAAACTATCCACTCACCGAATTACAAGCTCATGTATTTTGTCATGTTTTTTCCTATCAGGAGGCCTTTGAGTTTGAGATACCTAGAAAGCATGTTGAAGTCAAAAGTCTGGTTAACCATCATTTAGTTGCACAATCTTAATCATATCATAGTACATAATGTATATTTGGGGACTCATGTTTATTAAACATTTGATCTAATATTTTGTTTGATGTGCACTTCGTTGAAGGGTTGTTACAATTAATGTAATGCATGCGTGTAGACATGATGTTTCGTAGTAGAAGTACTCAGACTGGTTTAGTTTCATTTTGTTTTAGTTGTGGTGGTATTGGTGGAACTGGTAGTTCCCAAAATATTTGGTATAGATGTCTATATGAGGTTTTTGTTGATTTTCATGTTGGTTTTGCCTAATTTACAGATGAAACTTTGCCAAAATCTCTACAAAAAATATTGTAGTCATAGAATAGTCAACCAGTCGTAGAATAACCTATGTAGCATTGGTGGTGGGTCCAACATCTAGTTAGAATTCATCATCGGCCCACGCCACGTCTGGGTCCACTAGGGTGACTCGAGACGAGGTCGTGTCGCGTCATGTATATCATGCACATGTGAAAGCCTAGACGACATAAGAAAATTGTATAAAGAACATTGCTTTGTCATTGTATGCTACAAATATCAAGCAACGCCTAGAGGGTGAACTCACCCCAGCAAAATCTTCGCCAAGCATCAACAACATATCATTCCCGACCAAACATTTTTGCTGTAAGTAATCGACTCGAAGGAAGTCGTACCTTTTTGTTGTCGCAAATGTTGGAAAAAATGAACGTGCATAAATTATATTCTAATAACTAACATTTTACGTGCATAAAATTTGACACAATTTCAACTTACTAAATTGAATATGTAAAATAGAAACGAGAAATGCACGAATATGAATTCAGTCTAAACAAGAGTTCAACTATTTCTCTTTAAGATGACAATGCCCCGCATGTGTGCTAATGATTTTTCGACATTCATCTCCCAAGATACAACGACCACGTTTCACAATAGAAACATATTTTGAAATGAATATGGATCGACATGATAATGCAATGATGAATTGAATGAAATTCCAAACACACGAAGTCTATATATAGTTGTCGGAAAGTTATGTCTCAAAAGACCCAACCTAATGAGAAGGTATGTCTAAAAAGACAGGTCTTGTTGAAAAATACACGTCTCTAACAAAAAGAATGTGATTTTTAGAAAATACCGTTTCCAAAACTACACAACTTTTCATCCAAATAATTTCTAGAGTATTACATAATATTCTACAAGATTTTTCAACTATTATCATGCATTTAAGTGGCTTAATATTGACTTGACCTATGTTTGGCTCCAATTTTTTCAAAAACTCATTTTCAATCACATATTTTTTATAAAATAATTTTACACGTAAATCAAAAAATATTTCTTCTTCTTTAACCACACATTCTCCAAAAAAATCATTATTTCAAAATACAATTTTTGCCTAAATGAGGCTCAAATAGGGACTTAATTTCTCATTCACTAAATAACAATTTTCACTTAAATAATCATTTAAAAATTGGTCAAAACGAATTTTCTATAAAAAATTCCGACAACAAATCGATTCCTAAGAAATTGACATCACTACCCTTATCACTTAAACATCGTTAAGAACAAATGATGGAGACTCTTATATATGAAGTGTCAAAAGAGGGTTTCCTGCAAAAGCCAAAAAGTACACCTCAATAATTCCGTGCAAAATTCATTTTCCATCAATCAACTATGATCTTTAAAATTTCAAAATGTTGATCCCAGGAAGAGCCAAACTTCCTTGAATACGAGCTTTTCATAATCGGACAGCATTCGAAAATTGCCTATAAAGGTGTATGCATTGCAGCTGTCAGGGGCTAGACAAAATTACCATTCTAAATAGTCTCCAGAGTCTCAGCAGAAAAATTGTTAGTGAAACATGTTTCCAAACTTCCTCGAGGTCAGAACTGGAGGTCAGAACTGGAAGCCACCAAAGTCCTCACCAGGAAATCCTCCTTCAAAGTGAAATGTATATTGCTGCTCCCTTTCTCCAAAAGGGTTAAATCCTCGGCCGCCCATTCCCATACTCTCGTTAATGTCTTCGCCACTGCCATATTTGTTATGTTTTTCTTCATCACCAATTCCTTTGTTATCCAAATTGGTCTTTTGCGAAACAAACAATTCGTTAATAAATATCAATTATTTGGTATTTATGATCAAATCAACGAGTTTTTATGCATGTTCTGCGATACTTCTAATTACTCGCTTTGCGCTGCATCAAAGATCTAACGCTATTAATCTAGGTCTACCCTTCTCCTAACATTCTCTAGTAAAAAATATTATTCTTGTAAACAGGAGTTTCTTTGTTTCTAAGCAAGATAATCCCAACCACCTAATTCGTATTTCATCTAATGCATCCTTAATTCATACTATCTCTACTTGTTGACGTATATAATCATTTTCTATCCTATCTACTTGTAGATGACAACTAATCTGTTTTAACATTCTTACTTTTGCTGCATCATTTTCTTTCTTAAACTTATAGTTCTCCTCTAATTAGTTTGTTACGTTCACATAAAATCTTGGATTACTTCTGATTATGACAATAAAGGATCTTAGGACCAAAATGACTCATTCCCATATCACTAAATAATCGTTGAAGCCAAATAAGCTCGTTTGTGGTATCTGCAATAGCTCTATATTCTGCCTTAGTACTAGACTCAGAAACAACAATATGTTTCTTATTACACCAAGAATAAGAAGAAAAAACCATTATGGAATGTTTATCGGTGACATCGTGCACCCAATCGACATCTGAATAAGCGCTCAGTTGTACAGGTGAAATGTGTAAGCCATAGAAGAAAGTGCCTTTGACGTAATGAAGAATATGAAGAATGGTAGCAAAGTGAGATGAACAAGGAACAACCATACATTGGCTAAATATGTGAACAGCATGTGCAACATGTGACACCTTGTAATAGTGAGTTATACAAGGCTTTCAACAAGTTATCTATAGAGTGTAAGATCGCCAAGAGATGTGCCATCTATAGGAGCGGGCTTAACATTAGTTTCAAGAGGGGCGGAGGTAGTTTTGATGGTTATTCTTTCAAAACTCTTTTTTTCTCGTACTCATTTTTAATCATAAATTCTCACAATAAAATATTATTTGCTTAAACCCAAAAAATTTTACTCATTTTCAACCGCACATTCTCCAAAAATTTACTATTCAAAACCCCATTCTTTTGAAAGAATGGTTGTCAAAAGGGTCTAAATCAGAGACATTTTTTGCTCTAGATAAATACTACCAATTTGTGCTAGACGTGGCCTCAAGACCTAAAAGTAAGTAAGCGAGCATAATCTTTCATTTCAAAACTCTTGACTGAGATATTGTTTGAGATCATGAATGCCAAAATATCATCTCCAGTAATAATCATATCATCCACATAAATGTGTGATACATCCATTCAATTTGCGAATAAATGAAGCTGAGTCATAAGAACTAGAAGTGAAACCAAGTTGCAGAATAGTAGCACCAAATTTAGCAAACCAAGCTCTCGAGGTTTTTCAAGACAAAGATGATAAATAGTGTTTGGTGGATGATTATATCTAGAAGAAGGACGCATCCATACTTCTTTAGTAAGATTGCCATTAATGAAAACATTCTTAGCGTCCATTTAAAATAGACGCCGGTGTTTTGTTGCAGCAATAACAATTAGACTTTTATAGAAGTCTTGGTATTTAGTAAATGTAACCATCAAGTCCAAATTTAATTATGGTTCCGTAGCATAATTGATTTTTTTTTAATATTTATAACAATACTACATTAATTCAACTAATGACACGTTTAGTCTTAACTCTTACAAATTAACGGTTTCAAATTATACAAATAACAAATTCTATAATAAGATTCATTCAACAAGGTATACTAATTATCAGAAAGTAAATAAAAATACTAAAATATCGGTGATTTCAGCTCATTAATTCCTTTACTTCAAGTCTTGAAGTCTACATAAAAAATGAAATATAAATTAGAAGTTACATAAATAAAATACTTTTAAATATTGCTAGTACCTACCAACCATTTAAATTAATCATCAATTGTTTGATTTATCCTATTAAGAGACTCTACAAGAAATAATTGAAAATTCACAATTAATAAACAAAAACCTTGATTTATTGATCTTCCACCAATTTAAAATGTCAAAATCTTCATCAATAGCATCTTCAATTTGATTAAATTGGGATTTGGCTAGAAATTAGAAATAGGAAAATCATATTTTGTTTTGGGCTAAATTAATTAGTTGGTAAATTAGAACTAAAAATTGAACCAAATTCATCAATTCTCGGTTCAGATACTCATTCGGGTATTTAACTTAAGAAAAATCGCTCTATTCAATTCAAGACGGTTCGGGTCTTGTTCACGTGTTTTGTCCAGCCTTATTAAATCCTTTTGCAATCACACCAGCTTTATATCTATCAACTAAATCATACAAAAGTGTTTTGATATATAAACCCATTTGCACCCTATGATTTTCCTACAGGTAAATCAACATCTTACGTGCTTGTTTTTGCAATTCTTCGGCCATTGCATTCTGCCAAGGGGGCTCACAAAAGGTATGAGATTCATGTAGAGAACTAATAGTAGAAAAGCAATGATCGTCACGAAGATGGGTAGGGAGGTTTCATACCCTTGTAGAGTGACGTAAAAGGACATCACTTCCCTAACGAGTCTCAGAATAAACAGTAGCTTCAGGATTCACATATTCGACTATGAGTAATGCTATAGGTACATAAAAGTGTACATGCCCGGCAACCCTCCAATAGGGGCCAACCATGTGGCAATTATGTGAAGCATTATGTAGAAGGCTATGTACACATAGCATTACTCTTCGACTATAGTGTTGGGAGAGGGCTGGACAAAGCTAGGTTTATAGAGTTGTGGGGGCAAATTTCTATTACTAAAATCGTGGCGGCAAAATCTTGAAGTAAGAATTTGTGATTGTGGGGGGCACCCCATTGCCCCACACTAAATCCCCTATTGAGAGAGGGTGTAGTAGTTGAAACTGGAGTGAGCTCAATAATGGATTCATCACTAGAGAACAACTCAATAGAGAGATTAGTAAGAGGGTTATGCTAGAAGTACCTAATTTTTTACCTAATGGATGCCCGAATTG
Source organism: Fraxinus excelsior (assembly GCA_019097785.1). Lineage (NCBI taxonomy): Eukaryota > Viridiplantae > Streptophyta > Magnoliopsida > Lamiales > Oleaceae > Fraxinus > Fraxinus excelsior. Next base: position 6,439,209 of record CM032643.1, on the reverse strand, counting down.
ACAAGTGGCTGCTGGGAGGGGGGCGCCACTTGTCAATTCTAGCACCCATTAGGTAAGAAATTATGTACAAGTAGAATTTTCCTTAGTAAAATAGGAGACACGTAAACTTGCAACATGGATGAAAGTGTTTTATGTTCCCAAGAAGTGACATGAAGCGAAATGTGAAGTCGCTTGGAGATTTGATCCCAACATTGATAGTGTTTATGTTTGATACCATAACCAAGAAAGCAACATAAACGGAACGATATTGTAATTTTGTATGCTCGCGCGATTGCAGTTGAATAAACATGCACAACAAAATACTTTGAGGTTATAGTTAGTGTTAGAAAATAACCCAAATTCCTATTTGAATTTGGTTTGGGTAGTTTCATTGATAAATGAGGCATAAACAATTTTGGTTTGGAAGTCCAATTTGAAGAGGGGTCAAAGTTCATTGAAGATTGTGAGTTTGATTGGAAGGACTTCGAAATGAAAGAAAAACGTGTTTGGAGTGCTTGAAACAAAGGGGGTGCCTAGGCGCCAAAATCACAATATTGATACAGCAAGCGGCGCTAGGATGCCAGCCCTAGCGTCGGGGCACCACCTATTCTGGAGGAATTCGATTTTGACCTCAATTCTTGTGTTCTATTTCATTCAAAACACCAAAATTAGGCTCTTATATATACTCCACATGATATACCCTTGAATAGCCATAGCAAAACATTGTATAGCATTGAAAGAACATCATATTAAGAGAATCTAGTTTATAGAGAGAGGGACTTGCATATTTTGAAATAAGTTGAGAGTCTTGCGAGATCCTTTTGGACTTTTTTGCTATTAATTATAGTGAATTTTCCGCCTCTACCAGTGAGTTTCCCGAATTTGGGTTTCCACATTAAATCTTGGGTGATTCTTTTTATCTTTTCATATTTTCTTGGATTTAATATTCATAACAAGTGGTATAAGTTGTATCGCCAGGTTATTGCAAATTGGCTTGCTTTACAACATAGTTAGGAAGCGTAACCAAAAAAAAAATTCTTATGGGGACTAATTATACCTTATAAGCGACAGGAGAAAATCTGATTGATAATATATACAGTTGTAAAAATTTTGAGTTGAGACCGCCTATTCTGTTGTGAATTACGCCGAATGTCCCAACATCATTAGCACGAATTAGTTGCCAATTAAGGTACTAAACATGTTTCTAATGAACCAATTGAAGGCCCCATTTGTTGAACTAATCTGCATACTATCCAATAATATGATGCACAAACTAATTTAACCATTTTCCTTATCTAACCCAATCATTGAAATGATTCCTCATACACTAGACAATGATTATCATCATAGTTTTCTGTACACAAATAGGGAAACTGGAATAGAAAGATCTGTTCAAAACACAATAGGCTGTCCCAGCTATATTATCCATGTTGCTCTTCCTCCAATTTTAAGCAAACCAGTAGATGCCTTAACACTGTCAAAGTATTATTGCCACCTTAAAGTGCACCTTTCACCTTACTCAACATTCATTGCCCATCTTAAGTGTGTAAGTGAGAGGGAGAAAGATTTAATATAAATCAAGCCCTCTCCTATGAGTTCTTTCGTCTTCAACCGAAGGATTTATTCATTCTTCTTAGAACCCAACAAGAAAGGGGAAAAAAATAAACACTGCAAGATGGAACAGATTTTCTCAACATTCCTACTTGTGTTCTTCTTTTTCTTCATTTATTCCACTCCAACTCTTTCGCAGAGTCCGGCTCCAGCTCCTGGACCTCCTGGTCCCCCAGACATAATCGTTATTCTTCAAAAAGCCCGTCAATATACAACATTTATTCGACTCCTAAAAACCACCCAAGTGGCTGATCAACTCAATTCACAGCTTAGCAAATCAAACCAAGGTCTCACAGTATTTGCTCCAACTGATGCTGCATTCACTAGCCTCAAACCGGGCACATTAAACTCTCTCACCGATCAACAGAAAGTCGAGCTGATCCAATTCCATGTCTTACCTTCATTTTTCTCCGTCTCCCAATTCCAAACCGCAAGCAACCCACTTAGAACACAAGTTGGTAATGATGGACAATTTCCACTCAATGTCACTGCAACTGGGAATCAGGTGAACATAACAACCGATATGGTTAATGCAGCAGTGGCCAATACAGTGTACACTGATAACCTGCTAGCCGTGTATCAGGTTGATAAAGTACTCCTTCCGCATGGTCTTTTTGTACCTCCACCGCCGGCTCCTGCACCAGTAAAGCCAGAAAAACAGGCGGCTTCAAATTCTTCCCCATCCGATGATACTGCTCGTGTTGATACTTCTGGTGGAATTCATCTGTCCCAACATGCAATACGTGCAATGTCCAGTCTCATTCTTGTTTTGGCAGCATTTTGTTTTTGAGAGTGTGAACAGTGTGTGCTAATGGAGTTCTTTGTATCCCTGCTTTCTTCATCTTTTACGAGTTAATTTTTTCTCAAATGTAAGAATCTGTCATTAAGCAACGATTGTTTTCAGTTTTAAATATATCTAATTTCCTGCGTTATGAAAACCCCAAGAGTTAAGCCCCTCGTTCACGAGGGATTACCAGGGAAACAGATGGCGCTTGTGCATTGACTAGAATAAACCTGGTTTTTGTTTTAGTTCCAATGAATGTGCGCCACCTGCCCCCGTGTAATGCAGTCCGGCAATTCTCTTTGTACTTGTACCAAGGTTGAACCCCAAAAATGCGTACAAGAATCGCTGAGATTCTTCTATAAATAACAGCTTTCCTAATCTTTGTTTTGCCACTTTATTCTGACATGAATTTTATTTCAACTTGAGATAGTTTCATGGACGCTTCAAACTAGCAAAATAGAGCAATAGTATTCACAAGAAACTGAATCACGAGTCCAGAACCTTCACGCTTGAACAATATTTTGCTGGATTCAAGTATTAAAAACAAAATATCAACTTTCTTGTATTAAGAGGGATATATGTTCCACTGGCCTTCCACAAAACTCCATAAAATAATTATATATGCACATACTACAATTCAAATAAAAGGTTTTCATTTTCCTTCATTCAACTATGATCTTTAAAATTTCAGAATGTAGATCGGACGCAGAGCTAAACTCCTCAAATAAGAGCTTTTCATAATCGGACAGCATGCAAAAATTGCCTATTAAGGTGTGCATTGCAGCTGTATGGGTTAGACAAAATTGCTGTGCTAAATAGTCTCCGGAATCTCAGCAGAAAAGCTGTTAGTGAAACATATTTCCAAACTTCCTCGAGGTCAAAACTGGAAGCCACCGAAGCCCCCACCAGGAAATCCTCCTTCAAAGTGAAATGTATATTGCTGGCCCCCTCCTCCAAAAGGGTTAAATCCTCCGCCACCCATTCCCATACCCTCATCAATGTCTTCGCCACTGTCATATTTGGTACGTTTTTCTTCATCACCAAGAATCTGCAGTGTCCAAGTTCTTATTCCATTAATAGACACGTCATGCGAAAAAGGATTACAAGAGGGGCTAATGAAGGGGAAAATGTAGAACAGAACAAAGAGTAATAATCTGCTTCACTGAAATTGTTTATACTGGTGGCTCCAACAAACAATAAAAAGTACATATGCAAGTGAGTTCAGGCATGGTCGTGAACTCGTATCAAAATAAGTAAGACTAATTCCATAGAACTTCTATGATTGAGTCATAAAAAACATTTTACAAATTAACTTGCACTAAGGTACTTGCCCGGCTGTCATTAATGTAGTCAAAACAATGTAATCAAGAATATACTGGTCAAATGGTCACAATATAATTCTTCAATCTTAGGGACATGGCTGTGACTTGCCTAAATGCACGATGTCTTGCCATAAGGACTCTAAAACATGGTACCATAGTATAGTAGCATATCATAGTATCATGGAAACGCAAATGAGCAGGATCGTCCACAGGTTGAAGCGAAAAAGCAGGGAGAATGAGAGAAACAAAAGAAGACAGATTACTGAAGTACCAACCTCATATGCAGCTGCTATTTCCTGAAATTTGGCCTCTGCTTCTGCTCTATTGTCAGAATTCTTATCTGGATGCCACTGCAAAGCAAGCTTCTTATAAGCCCGTTTAATCTCCGACATTGGCGCTGTTTTTGAAATTCCCAAAACCTTGTAATAATCCTTCCGCTGGCTCAATTTTAAAGACCTCTCGGCCCTCATTAGTGCTTCACGAATATTCATATCCTGTAGAGCTCACAATTTTAAATTGCTAATGGCTATGCAAAAGAAACTAGAGTACATCCACAAGAAAAGCAATTGTATATCAACAACAAAACCGTAAATATTAAAAAAAGAAATTTTTGGGTAATTGACAACAATTCTATCATGTCACTCAACTGAAAGCTTGTTTCATAGGTGTTAATAAATAGTTTAAATTATAAACAGATGAATTTGAGTGGTGGATAAGTGTGTAGTTGTGGGTCCTACGAAAGGTGTTAATAGAAAGTAAGTTTGACCAATTATAAATAGATTATAAACCATGCCGAACACGCAAGTTTTCATAATGTTTTACTGAAGTAAGGGATTAGACTCTGTACGAGCAGCTCAATCTTAGCTGACAAGAAAAATCAAAATACATAAACTACTCTTATTCCATAAATCACGACTTGAAGCAAGATATTTGATGAAGGCCCAACTTGACAACATTAGACATCAGTGTTGAAACTTTTGGAATCTTCAATACTTTTGAATCGAACTCATCACTACTATGATGTTCTTAATTGTTAGAAGCCTCATATACAATGGCAACTGGCAACAATAAACAAGCCTTAATCCTAGTAAATTTGGATCAATTACATCACTCCTCTTCATCTCACCAAACTTTCTATGGAAAATCCAAAGTCATCAAATACTTCACAACCACATTAAGCCATATTAATTTTGGTCTACCTCTCTCCTAACAAGTTCCACAGGAATCACATCATTCTTGTAAAAGGGAGCTTCTTTAGGTCTACGCAAGATATGCACAAACCAATAAGTTGTCATTTCCTAAATCCTTATCCGATCCTAACTCTACTTGTTGATGTATATAATCATTTTTTTTTATTTTATACATTTTAGATAACAACTTATCCATCTTAAAATTCTCACTTCCATTATGTTCATCTTATGGAGATATTTGCCTTCTTAAACTAATAAGGGCATGTTTGGGCTGCACTAAAATCTGATTTTAATTTAAGCCAAAGTCAAACAATCAATATCAACCACATCTTTCATAGGTCCCACATCTTTTTAACTACACATTTCAAAAATTTCTATCACTGATTTGAAGAATATGTAACTGAAAAGAAGAAAGAGAAAAATATATTAAAACTTTAATGGAGCCCAAATAGGGGCTAAATTTTAATTTAAGTCAACAATGAATCTTAACCACATTTTATAGGCCCTACAGCTTTTTAATCACATATTTCATTAATTTTTATCAAAATCTACTAAAAATTTGACCCCACTAAATAGGGCATAAGCCTTATTCCCATAAATTAATATCAATAACACAACTCCCTTTCCATGAGTTGTTTGAACTTTGAAAGATTGATGTAATAAAAGACTTTTGGCCGTGTTTTAGTCAATGGTGTCGGAATTGGATAAAAATTAACTTTTTTCATGCAAAATGGGCCTCTAAAAAAAACTCATGAGCCCTGCGATTTTTTGGCCAAATTCTATAGTATAGTCAGTCAAATTGGGCTCTCTTTTATTCTAGGAAAATTATTTAGTTTCTTTATCACTAGAATTCTTATTTGATTAGGAGCTTAATTTGTTTCCTATAATATGTGTTTGTTTAGAAGATAAAGTTCAAAATATCTTTGTTTTCCTTATTTGGTTGTTTTTGCATATTTTATTGAAATGTGAGATTTCCAATTCATTTTCTTTTGTATCCAAATTGGTATTCTACAAAATAAACAATTTGTTAATAAAAATCAATTATTTCATATTCCACCGCAAATCAAAGAGTTTTTAGGTGTGTTCTGTGTTATAGGCTTATAGCTAATTTCTCATTTCGTGCTGCATCAAAGATCTCATGCTATCAAATTCTTCATAGTCACGTTAAGCCATATCAATTTGGGCTTCTTTTCTCCTGAAATACTCTACCCAATCACATTATTCTTGTAAATAGGAGCTTCTTTAGGTCTGAGCAAGATATGCCCACCACCTAAGTCCCTCTAATTTATCCTTAATCCCTACTATCTCCACTTGTTGATGTATATAATCATTTTTATCTTATCTACTTCAGATCTTAATATCCTCACTTCTGTTGCACCCATGTTAATAGGCACATTTGCATCCTTAAAACTTGTAGGTGTTTTCCTCTTAGTTTGTAACATTTTTACATAAAATTCTTGATTCCTTGTAACTACTTTACCATTTCATCCAATTGACTCTAATGTGCATGCATTCAAGAATCCTAGTTCCAGCATTATGCTCTTAGAATTTAACAAGTTTTATACAAAAGATGATTAAAAAGATAAGAAGAGCTTGTGCGTAAATAAAAACTGGAAAACATAAACAGAGCACGTTTACCTTTAAAGTTTCTTATATAAATTCAATGAGAGAAACCTAAATTGTTCCAACAAAATATGCACTTCAAATTGGCATGTATAGTTGTAAAGAATTAATTCTATTACTTTTCCAATTTTACTTGTTCTGTTTCGGGCATGGTTGGTTTGGTGGCAAAGATGTAAAACAGAAGTCATATATGAGTAATTTAACTTCTTAGATTTAGAACATCACCTTCAACATGATATCAAAGTTTTAAATCAGTTTTTTGTGTAAAGTTGCAATGATGCTCTATTGTTAAAGTTGAAACATCTTAAGAAATAAAAATGTAATTCTGACATGAAGTTATGCAGGACAAACCTGAGGTGACTTTTCAGCTGCTGATTTCAGATCGGCTACAGCTCCCTCCCAATCTTCTACCAAAAGTTTGGCTTCACCCCTCTGGAACATTTGTGGAAAAGTTAACCAAGATAACATCAACAAGAAAGTTTGAAAACTACTAACCAGGTCAAGATAGACAGTATAGATTAGGAAGCATCTAAATGCACTTTTTCCTTATTATCAGAGAAAAATAAAGTTATAAAGAAAGATAGAAACCTGGACAAGAGCTTCAAGAAGCTCTTCATCAATTTCAAGAGCTCCCGAGCAACTTGTTACTGCTTCCTTTCCCCTACCAAGCTTCACCAAGACCTTACATAATCCAAGATGAAGGTGTACATTATACGCAGTATGGTCTGGGTCCAAGGCAAGGGCAGTCTTATATTCCTCCACTGCAAGACGAAGCTTACCTTTACTTGCATTATCATCTGCCTGCATAAAAATATTACATTTGAGATATGATCAATATTACGTCATTGAATAAAAATGAATTGCTACATTAAGCAACTAAACACATTACAGATTTAGTCTTTTTGAGCAGATTTTTCAATCCGAAATACGCTTTCTTCAATTCACTATGCTCAGGGTCTAGGCGAAGACCCTTCTGGTAATGCCTGAGGAAGAAAATGTGGAAAAATAAAATGTAAGAACTCAATTCCTCAAATAAGTACAACTATAAAAAGTCATTACTTCTTCAGTTTTTCCCATCTTATTTCTATTGCATTTTCTTGCTTTGGGGTGGGGTTGGGCATGGTTCAGGGGTGTGAGTGTGAGAAGTAGGAAATCATAAATGTGTTTCAAAACATACCTAATAGCAACGTCGTGATCTGCCAAATAATAATAGGCACGGCCACGTAACAGCAAAGCCTCTAAGTTATTCTCATCTTCTTTGAGAATATATCCCGTTTCAGCTATAGCACTGGAATGATCTTTAGCTGCTAATAATAGTCTCACTTTAAGGAGTTTGGCCTGCAACAAAGCAACAGATAATGCGCTGGCTAAGTTGAATCTATATATTGCAGCATGCCACAGCCAACTTACTCGGTAAATGAAATCATAATTCAAAAATGAATACAGATCGAATACATACATTGGAGCAGGCTGGAGAGAAAACAAGCACAACTTTTTCAATGAACTCCAGTGCTTTCGTGAAGTCACCTGAATCAAAGAGGCTCTTAGCTGAATCCAAGGCACTTTGAGCTTGAAATAATTGAGAAAGCTCCTTCTCTGCTGCTGAATTCCTGGGCTTCATCTCCAGAAACTTTTTGTAGCTTTTTTCTGATTCCTCAAATCTACATTACCCAAAAACTTCACAATATTATATAATTTGCCAATCAAATCATTGTATACAATTGAGGAGCAAACTTCTTGGAAGCACTATGGATCTATTAAACTACTTGATCTGATATGAAATGAACTATTATATAATTGAGGAACAAACTCAGGGCTACAAACTGCAAAATCAATAATGATGCCCCTATGATACATTTCAATAATGAATGGAAGGAAGTACCATGAGATTTTAAACTATACAACTAGTAAGAGCAGTCCAAATTCAGGAAAACTCAATCAGCTCCACTTAAGTACTGGCATTTGTAAGATACCTACTTACTAATTGTTAGGAAATCATTATCTTTGAGTGCCTAATATATTTCATAGGACAACTAAATGCGTTTGACAAAGAAAACCAAGAAAAAGTCTGTTCATGGACAAAATTTCAATTTTCTTCAAAATGCATCAACAAAAATTCCTATATCCAACCTGCAAAACTGACGAAGAATAGATGCTCGATGCCAATATGCTTCAGAAAGTCCAGGATCAGACTCTATAGCAGCGTTAAGATCATCGAGTGCTTCACTATATTTCTTAACTTTTATACTTTGTGAAGCTTTCTCGAAAAGAGCAGTAGCATCACTAGGTTGACCATCTGCAGATCAAAACATAAAGACACGCACTAAGTGCAACAATTAACATTTTAATATCAAAATATCTTGGGGGACCAAAAAAATAATCATTAATTCAGCTAACCGTTCACCTTCCACAAGTTTTATACACAAAAGGAGGGTTATTTATAACTTTCAGTGCTTCTTTTCAGTTTGATAGTCACTTAATTCTTTCACGTGTGATCTTCATGGTTCTAGGGGGAAAAAGACCGTAGTTTCAGCATCTTGGTCACTAAAGATGAAAAAATAAAAGATCTCACCTACTACATCATAGAAAGGTTTATTCTTCGCGAGAGAACTACATTAATTTTATGAATTTTTATTAGCACTGCTGATTTTTTTTGTCTTTTCCAATAGAAACAGAAGAATGAAGGCATGCTCATTGTCACATGCTATATAGATATCAATTCAAATTTAAATACAAATTCCAGAACATCAATATCTTTCAAATCGATAAAAAAAAGTTGTTAGATTGGCACCCACCCAAGAACAAATTTTCAGCCTTCCATTATGTTATTCATACGCAAAACTGGGAGAATCCAGAAGTTGTAAAGGATCACATAATTCTTAAATTTTTTTAATTCATCTTAATTTTTTAATCCAGAAATTGTATGGACAGCTGATTTTCATTGATCAGGCTGCCAAGACCTCATTATGATCAAATTATATTCCAGAAATTGTAAAAATTTGCAAGCGCACAAGTTTTAGGGGACACATTTGAAGCAAATGAGAAAAATAGTCTACCTCCCCATTCCTCAGTCCTCACCTCCTACTGACACTCTCCCTTAAAGATTTTAGTTATTTCATCACTCAACCATCAGGCTTCTTGCACCTATTCAAGAAGTGCCTTTAGCAAAATTAACCACCCCACCTTCTACAACAAAGACAACCAATCCTCCCCTTTCCCTGCCCTCCTTTCCCGCCACCACCGTCAGAGAATATATTAACCTATTCTCGTGAATTTTCTAAATTCTATTGAAGCATTCTGTGGAGTACAAGTTGAACAATATCCAGAACGTGATGGAAGGCGGAGAGAAAGGCAGGGTAAGGGGGCATAATAATGAGGGTGGGGTGGTGAAGGAAATACAAGCTGGGGCAAGGAAATAGATGAAACCAAGGTGTATTGAAATTTTGACACAACCAATAAGTGCTCTTTCCATAATTTCAAAAGTTAGCTTCGTTTTATTGGCACCGTCCAACTCAATCCTTCTTCAAACAATTTCCTCTTTCTGAAACAATGTAGGTTAAACTCAGCTAAAAATCCCAATTCCTGAATTCACAAAAACCCAACATTCCAGCAACTCATATTCTCATATAGATTAAAAAAAGCTATTAACAAATATGCTACACACGTACACATATATCTATACATACAAAGTATATATGAAGGAGAAATCAGATCACCTAAAGCAGCAACAAGTGGTTGGAGGAAGAGGATCTGGCAAGAAAACACAAAATTCAAAATGAATATCGAAAACACAAACCCCCTCAATGCTACCAAATCAAAACCCCAGAATTTCATTAAATTCTCCATGTCGCAATTCCCAATACCCGCGGCGAAATACAACTATATCAGATATAAATTAACATATACATACATATATTCGTTAAGTATGTAAGAGTATTCGTGTAGGAGTTGGATACGATTTGGCAGGCTTGTGTGAAGTTGTGTTGTAAAAACTCTCGAGTATCATTCCACGTTACATTAACCAATATTTGGATCCCACGTGTAACCAGTTCCCGTTGTTTGCCCAATGAGCACATGCCACATCGAAAGGTGAGGTTTTCCTCCGGTTCAGAAAAAAAAAATAATAATAATAATTTTTTTATAACCGTGGATGTTCGGACCCACTTGCGCGCACCTCGATTAATCCTACGAGACCTTCAAGTTTACGGCTAGGTACTCACATCAATTGCCTTGAGGAAAGTCGAACTGGTGACCATTAAAAAGCAAACACAAGATTTGATCAATTGAACAATCTCTCCAAATTATAATAATAATAATAATAATAATAATATCCTCTAATGCTCAAACGAATAATTAGATTATAGTTTCTTCTTGATTATGTTGGTCTTTAAAAATGAGTTCGGTTCGATTTTGATAAAAATTAAAATTTTAGTAAATTTCAAGAAAAGTTGATGAAACATATGATTAAAATGTTTATAAAAATTATTAATCTGATGAGATGTATGATTACTTTGATCGAATTTTTTTTTTTTTTTTTCAATTTTTCTTAACTAAACAAAAATTGAAACTGAACCTCAAAATTCTAATATAAAATATATTTGTTAGAGGTATCCAACCTAATCCAAATATAATATGTTACACTCAAAAAAAATTAATAAAGCACTTCAACTTTAAATAAAAAGGAAACATATTTAAATAGAAATTTAAATGTGCTTAATCAGCACCTATTTGATTCTGATTAGAAAAAAAGGTTGATTAAAATTTAAATCAAAATCAAAAATGAATTTTAATCACAATTTCATGGAACCGACAACTTTTTCAACTATACAATTTCTATCAAAATCTAGTGAAGCTTAATTTTTTGAACATTTTTCAAAACACTAGGTGGCACTAATGTATCAATAAATGAGTTGTACAATTAAATGAATGACTTAATTTTATCTATCAAATAGTGTGTTATAGCATAATTGATGCTAGCCAGCATTATTTTTGAAAATTACTTCATGACTTTTATAGCCAACCAATAAAGGCCACATCAGAACAATTTGTGGGGCTGATAAGATAAAGGCCCAGCTCATTCTATAGATAGGCCTAAAGCAGCAAAGTATTGGGCTTTTCAAGAATTCTCTGTGCTTATTTTCAGTTTGGCCTTTGTTCCAAGATCCAGATGAAAAACAAAATTTTATTTGGGAACTACATATATAAGGTGTTTGAAAGATACAATTTCAAATATATATTTTTTTTAAAAATTTCAAAAATAAGGTCATAATTAAATAGATAATTAAAATTTTTTATTGATTATATATATTAAGGTCACAATATTATACAATTTATGGTCATAAATTACGTGCTAATAACATTCATAGAACATCACAATCACAAATTTTATCGATCACAACTTATTTATCAATTACAAATTATCAAATTAATTGGTCAAACATTATTTCTCAGTCACAAGTCACAAATTTTATAAATCGAAAATTATCAATTAATAAGTTAAGTATTATTTTTCGGTCACAATCACAATTTAATAGTTCAAAACTTATTTCACGATCACAAATTATCAAATTAATTGATCATAATTTAGCAAATTGTGAGTCACGATAAATCTGCAATCTTACATGTTTTAGGTCACAAATTATCTATTTTATAGGTTACAAATTATTTATTGAACAAAAATAACAAATTCACTATGGACACCAAATAATTGATCACAAACACTCTTCATCCCACCCAACGTCCTAAACCCAACCCCAACCCCAATTCACTATCGACACCAGTTGAGCGTCGCGCTACCTCACCACCATTGCTAATACCACCATCTTTTTTACAACTATTGTCGCACCAATACCAACACAAGAACCACAATCACCTCGCCATCACCCGGTAGCACTACTATTGCCAGCACCACAACCACCTACATCACCACCACCACCACCACCAGCAAACCACCAACAAAAACCACTCAAAAACTCCAGCTAAGCAGCATATCGGATGAGGAAGAAACCATCTATTACTTTGTAACAATATAAGTTGAGCATGCGTAATAACTAGTTAGGATTAGATTGGAGTTATAGGTTGACACGTTGTGGTGATAAGGTCGTAGGCTCAATTGGTCCACCAATTGAAGTGAAACATATCTTGGCTATTGAAAGTGGATCTCCCAAACATATCATAGGTTGACACTTTGTGGTGATAAGGTCGTAGGCTCAATTGCTCCACCAATTGAAGTGAAACATATCTTGGTTATTGAAAGTGGATCTCCCAAAGTAGTGGACTAATGTACTAGGAAGTTATTAATTCTGATCTCATAGAGTTCACTTTATGTCAAACAATTTAATTCTGATCTCATTATATAGTGATGGCTAGTATGTGATTTCTTTACAATGAAATACTGTTGTTTTAAATGTGAGTTTAAGTTAAAAAAATATTATTGGAGAAGCAAAACGGATAGCTGTCTATTCTTAGGTTGTATAGTAAAGATCGGAGAAAGACAATTATTGATTCTTAAAATCAAGACCAAAATCATTTTAGCCAAAGTCTAATTATCGAGTGTCAAACAAGGTAAGACGAAAAGATTGTTAGTCTGAGGATGTAAATACGGAAAATATTTATAACTTGGTAGTGCGGTCTTTGGCCTTTAGTGAAGTGTTTCAAGACTAATAATTAGATTCTACGATCTGGGTCGAATTGAACGAGTTTATACGTTGAAGCAGAGAAAAGAAAAAAAGTGAGGAATAGCGACCCGACCAAGGAAATTTTTAAAATTTGATTCTTCTTCAATTGTGGAGGTATGGGGCTCCCATTTTTAGATTTCGATTTTTACACCAGCTCATTTTTCTACACAAAATGGGACTCAAACATAGCATTAATCTTAGCAAATGAAATGAAAAGACGTCAGTACATTTTTGACACCTTAACATGTTACACATTAGCGTCTTTCCATTTGTTAAGAAAATGTGTCAAAATGTAATGTGAGAAAATGCAAATCTTAACAAGATAATGTCAAGTCTTTCAAAATCTAGTTCAAATCTATTTTCCACTTAACTAGTCTTCCTACTATAATTTTGACATATCACCGATGTTAAAGTTTTTAGAAAAGACACCTTAAAACTTAAGTGAAGTTTAGTGTATTCTTGAAACGTGAAATTTCGACAATTTTTTAAATTCATCCATGCCCTCGAAGGAAACTCGAACCTATATTGATGATATGATAAAGTTTCTCTCTTATTCCTTAAACTATATCTTTCTCTCTAAAAAATTTGACGTTTAGCCCTTGTTTGGTGGTTATTTTTTTAAAAAAAACATTATTTTGAATCGTAAATTTTTAGAGAACGTGTAGTTAAAAAACAAGAAAATGTTTTGATTTACATGTAAAATATTTTATTGTGTAAATGTATAATTGAAAATGAGTGTGGAGAAAAAGAATTTTAAAAGAATGAATGACAAACAAGGGCTTGGGAATGTGTCAAAACTTTAGTAAGAATAGAATTAAGAATACCCTCAGAAAACCCACAACTAAGGGTGTGTTGAGCCACATTATTTTGGAAGAATGTATTGTGGAATAGTAGATTGATGAAGAATGTGTGGTTGAAAAAGAGGGAAAAGTTATTGATGTAATGAAAAATATTATTTTATTGAAGAATGTGTGATTGAAAATGAGTAGAAGAACGAAAATAAAAATTTTAACGTGGGATAAACTTGGAGTTTCCGAAGTCCTAGTAAAGTTAATTGGAAAGTCAAACTGTCTTTAGACAAGGTTCCCCTACAATTAATGGTTTCAAGATTTCAAGTCAAACTGTCTTTTTTTTGTGGAACTCTCTAACATTCTCCTACTCTCTAACATTCTCCTCTATAACTCTATTTTCAAGGTGTTTATTTCAGTTTATACATAAGTACAAAGATAAGGATAAGGAAAAAAAAAAAAACAACTCTATTTTCAAGGTGTTTATTTCAGTTTATACATAAGTACAAAGATAAGGATAAGGAAAAAAAAAAAACAAAAGTACTTTAGTCAGGGATTCACCAGCTGATGATCGTATACATTGCTTCAATTTTATTTTTTATTGGTATACTGATATGCTCTGTAAGTACAAACATTTACAAGTGCAATAACATATCAGGCTATCTTCCACTGAAAATAATCGAAGTAAGTTAATTAACTCGTCCAAAACTGGACGAGGTGGATCAGTCAAGAAATTTCATAATTTGATGTGCCAATAATTTCAACATAAGTGTCTCAGATATCACATATAGAACACAATAGTTGACTCTTAGCCAGCTCTATCATTCTCAATGATTTCTTACATTCATTTCCATCTCTCCTTCCCGTTTTGAGGTGGGTTAGGGGGTTGGACTCAGGGGTGGTGCAAGCACCCAATGAGCCCCTATCGTCGCCTTGGTTTCTAATTTTTTTCTTTATATTAGGCGGCCACTCTGTCCGTGCTCACCTGGATTTCTGGATTCACCCTCGTTGAGTTGGTGCGATATTAAATGGTTGGAGTAATAAAATCTCGATTTTCAAAATGTGTCCGAAATAGAAAAGAATTGGTTCATGAAACCTAATCGATGGAGATATTGAATTACATATATAGTTTCAGATTAAGATTCATGTCATAAGATTAAATAAAGTTTCGTGATAGTTGACAATGTGCAACCATCCTTTCCTTACTTATCCAAGTTTTGGACTGACTACGAAAACACGGATGGAGCCATGCTAGCTAGTGATTGCTAGTGAATTGGTTCAACCCCATTGCAGAACTCATTGAAGCAAATTTAGCCAGTTGTTCTGGCAAGAAAGGATTGCCACCTTCACCTCCCATGCCAAGGAAATCCCTGGTGAGACTGTGCTCCACACCATTCAAGTTTACTGAAAATGCTTGGCTTTGTGTTGCACTTGTTTGCGTCAAATTTGATCCTCCCATCATTGAATCTCTAGCTTTGCCGCTTAAATTCTTTGGCTGTTCGCCAAAAACCTGGTGCAGTTCACTTCTATTTTGAGCTAAAGAATTAGCATTCGGGGAATTAGATGAAGAAGAAGAAGAAGAATTTAACACCCCAAATGCATTGCCAAAGAAAGTTTGATTGCTTTTGGTAGAGCCCATCTGCGCTGCCTTCTGCAGAAGTGCAGTAGCTGACATTGATGCCGAAGAATTCGACTGGTGTTTTTTATTATCGGAGTATAGAGAAGCAAGGCTTTGATCCATTGTACTCCTTTTGCCAATTACTTCCTCCTCCATTAGGCCTTGTCGATGTGGCAACGCATAATTCCCCAATGAAGATGCCATTTGATGCATATCTGGTAAACCTGTTGAACTTGAAGGAATGAAAAGACTTGAATTGCAATTCATGTCTATGAAATTGAGCTGATTAGAATTAGCTTGATCCAACCAAAGTGATAGTCTTGGCTTCTGTTGATCTCCAACAAGAGAATTCCCAGAAATCACATCATTATAATCCGACTTGAAAACAGCTTCAACTTGAGAAATTCCAGTGGAAGCATTGAACCCATGAGGAAAATTAGGGTTCATCATTGTACCATTTAGATTATCATTTCTGAAGTTCAAATTGTTAGCTGAAACAGTAATCATTGATCTTGCACTCTCTTCTCCTAAGGCATCACAGAAAGCTCTATGTGTGATGAAACTATCTTTCCTGCATTAATGGAAGAAGGAAAACCTCAGATAAGAATGTTGAATATAGTACTGAAGACTAAAATTTAAATAAATTAATTAATTCATCGAGTTTCTCATAACTGGAAATTTTTTATACGAAATAGTTCAACACAATAGCAAAGTAGTACTGTTCCGAGATGATGTTTCGTCGTCATATAAATTATGCAAAGACTAAATTCTAAAAGCATAATTTTTTGTACTTTTCTAATAATTGAATACATGTTTAAACAGTTAAAATCAAATCATTTGTCAGCAATAAATTCATACTCAAAAAAGAAATTAAAGCTTGTGGCTGTTGGCATTTATTTCTTAGAACAAATATTCTCAAACAAGAACGTGTTTTCTGATAGAATTAAATACCTGGAAAAGAGTGTACCACAGTCACATTTGTACTCTCTAGTTCCACAAGTCTTAGAATGAGCTTTCCAGTCAGATTGTACTGCATATTTTTTGGAACATTTTTCACATTTCCATTTCTTTTCACCATGCTTCCTACTGAAATGCTTCTTGATGCCGGTGAGGTCGCCGAGAGCTCGGGACGGATCATGGTGAACACAAGTCTTTTCTGGGCATACGTAAACCTTCTTTATTATCTGATCTTTGTTAGCCCTTTGCTTAAGCTTCCATGGAAGATTGTGTCCTCTTCTGTGAAGCTGCAAATTCTGGTCCCTTCTGAAGCCTTTGTTACAAATTTCACAGATGAATCTGTTAGTGGTCATGAGTGTTGTTGGTGAAAGAGCAATAACTTGAGCATCTGGATCTGTGCCACCAGCACCACCCCATCCCACCATGAGAAAAACAAGAACCCATCAAATTTGTTAAATTATAACTTGAAACTAATGAAATTTCGCACAAGTATAAATGATTGTTCATAAGTGAACTAGGTAGTAGACAACATATAAAAAAGAAGTTCGAGTATGTCCAATACTGTGTACCAAATATAAACATCAAAATTCACCTGGGTTTCCTGGTGTTCTCTTCTTCTTTGCAGTAGGGTTTGAATTTGATTGAGGAATACGGTTCGTCTCTGGTTCTTGAGGAAACATGTTGGCAATGGAAAACTCATCAACAGACATGATTTCAGTATCAGTTGAAGGTGAAGGAAGCTCGAGCTTTGCTTGCTTGAAAACAAAAGAAAACAAAGAGTTTCTTCAAATACAAACAGATAAAACCTTGGTGTTATTCACATCTTTAAATTATAATCAGATTATGCCAAAAGAATAAGAAAGATAAACCCAAATTCCCAAACAGAAAACTTGAATGAATAATTATTAAAACACGAAAAAAAAAAAAGAACAATGATCTTAAACATCTCGTACTCTTGTTGCAGAGATCTGATGAAGTGCTAGCTTTGTTTGGATTTCAATGAAAGCAAAAGAGAATATTTCTCTTTCTCTCTCTTGCAAGTTTCTTCTTCAACGTCTTGTCGTCTTTATCTCTCCTATGAATTTTCAAAGTCGGTCAGCCATTGATTTAGCTGCTGGACCAACCCCTCACCCCACCCCACCCAGTTGCTCTATCAATATTTGTACGTATGCATTGGCTGTATATGCTTGTAACCAGAATGTATAGAGCTGTGTGTCGTTTGTAAACAAGGAATAAAATAATATGGTAAAGAATTTGAATATGTCCAACCATATCTAATCAAAAATAATCTGATTATACAATTTGTTAAATTTTTGTGATTTATATCAACAGGAAATTTTTTAACCTCTTAGTCGATACACGGATTGGGAAATCTTTCTCGAACAACTAAAGTTTGGAACGGTAACTAAATTGGACTAAATTAAAATTAAAATGTTGATTCGTTTTTCAGTCCCAACTAAATTCAAGATCTAACTTTTAACATAAAATAAAGTATGTTTGGAAGTGATTATAAGTTTTTTTAACTTGCGAATATTTGAATTATAAGTATATTTGATCAGGTGAATAATAAGTTTTGCCAAACATGTTTGTTTGTTTCAATGGAAAAATATTTGAAAGCGAGTAAAAAGTGAGTTGCCTTTATAGGTGATTTGATGATCGTGTATAAAATGATTACAACATAATTAAAGCCAGACCTACAAATTACTGCAGGATAGGGAACAGTTCTGGCAGAAAGAGTTTTGCAATTCCCGAGGGATTTCAGCTACCCGTGACCCTTCTGCCTGTCTTCCTCTTTATGATACAGTTGTCTGAATGTGCAGTTTTATGCAGTGATTTGAGATTACTTTTTCTGGGTTGATTAATCATGTGATTAAACTCTTCGTGTCGAACAGTCAAAAGTCACATGCATGTTACTGAAATTCATCACACGTATATTTTATAGCTGTTTTATGGGCTTTGGTAAGGATAGCAAAAAAGCTCGTCGACTCGAATGATTCGGGCTTGGCTCGGAAAAAGCTCGAGTCTGGCCCGGCTCAAGCTCGGTTACAACGAGCCAAGGCTAGGACCGAGCCTCATTTTTTTGGCCAGGCTTTACTCGGCTCGGCCCAAAAAAAACTCGGCACAAAAAAGCTCAAGTTGAGCCCGAGCTTTTTTTTTTAATTTATAATACGTATAAACCGTAGTAGATTTGACATTAAAAAAAAATAAAAAAACTGAGTCGGCCCGGGCTCGGGTCGAGCCTTATTTTTTTTTATCGGGCTCGGCTGGCTTGGCTCGGCTCGGCTCGGGCCAAAAAAGCTCGAGCCGAGCCCGAGCTTTTTTTTTTGGCTCGGGCTCGGTTCGGCTCGTTGACATCCCTAACTTCTTGTAAAATTTATGTCTATTAAAACTTAGATTTCATTTTAAATTAGTGATGGTATGATATTCATATAGGAAGCGGACATCGTGGTGGCGGCTTTGCTAGTTTCCTTGATGTTTTATTGGGTGTCTTGACATGTTTTTGAGAAGTTCTTATAGACGTAATTTGTGTCACGTTATTTTGATTGTATGCACTACACCTATAACATGTCAAATTCATCATGTGTAAGCTTATGTAAGGCATGATTTATTGAGTTTAATGTCGCGAAAGCGTGTTAGCTTCAACTTATCATTAAGTCAGAACTCATCAAGTTGTGAGTGTTTCTGCCATATATGGCCTTCATATATGACCTCTATGTGGCTCAATCGACCGTGCACTATATTTCAACATCACCTATTGACTACCTTAGTCTATGTTTGGCTCATGTGTATAAATTGTTTATAAATATTTTGAGTCACTTTTTATTTATATATTTATAATAAACCAAAAGTATAACTCGTGTATTCATCACTCATTTCTATCTATTTATAAATATTTTCTAAACATGTTATTAATACAAGTTTGGTAAGGGGTACTATGTCGTTGAATCTCTTAGCCAAAGTTTTGGTTAATTCCCTAAATAGTTACTGAACTTTTCTTAAAGTTTTCATGGGGTCACCAAACTTAAAGATTGTCCATGTCGTCACTTAACTTTGAGAATTGATACTCCATTCATCACTACGAAAATGAAGCTTACAAAATTGAAAGGAATTGATGAAACGGTATGGTATACGCTGTACACATTTGGAAACTAACAGTATGGTATACCTGGCACGCATTTGGAAACTATATATCATATTTTTACGTAAATCATGTTACAATTAGTTAGAAACTTAATTCATAAAGTTTGTGATATTCAAATTTCGAAAAGCTCTACATTTCAATAGAAACATGCATTCAACCGTCATTAAATAAACGCTCAAATATGCATTGAATGATTTGTGAATAAAAAACAGTCAAATATTTGTAGACTCATGCTCAACGTCATCAAATCCTTCCAATTTTGCAAGCGTCGTTTACGCAGTGATTGATGGAATACCAATTTTCAAAATTAAGTGACTAACATGGACAATGTTTCAGTGACCATCTCAAAATTATAAGCATAATTAAGTAATTTTTGCCACGTCAAATAGACAAGTCATGTCACAATGTCAAATAAGCATGAAAATCAATTCAACATAATAATAATGAGGTTTAGAATGAATTTCTCTATCCTATCTAACTTGCTATATAAAAAAAAGAATTAGGTCCATATACCCCCAACATAATTTAGCAACAAAATTGGGAACCATGTCTTGAAGTCAAACAAATAATAAATTTCTTCTACTTTTCACTTGAATTATTCTTGACTTCTTACTAAATCATCACAAGTTACAATACTTGTTACCTATAGAATCAATGTGGGAGTTACAATAATAATATTTGAATTATATGCTTTTGGGTCCATGCACTTGGATCCTAATACCAAGTGAATTATTTCCTCTTGTTCTTCCATATATACCCAACATCTATTTTCATATTTCCATATTTGTGAAGTATTTTCATTAACGACCACATATTCTTATTTTAAAAATCATAACATTTTGTCAAGAACGACAGTTACCACTACGCGCAATCGAGATAATAAATTATACTTCATAAATTTACAATCTACATATAAAGCATGTAGAGTACACAATATAAAGAGATGTGCTACTGGGACAGGCTCAAAGCCCGACCAAAAAACATGGCGCCCCCCTATTTGAGGTCCAATAGGGGGGCGCCACGTAGGCGCCCTGTTTTTGGGTCGGGCTTTGAGCCTGTCCCAGAAGAATTTTTCCAATATAAAAGAGAAAAATTTAAGAACGAATACCTTTAATCAAAGGCAAAGAAAACTATCATTCACATGCATATGTAACACAACGGTCCCACAATAAGTGAACCATAGCTGACTCATATACCACATTTGTTGAATCCATCTTTGCATGGATTCTATTAGATAATTGAAAGATATAGTTAAATTGGGATAGATGGTCGAGTGACAAAAGATATGAAATTTACGTGGTAGGTCACATTGACAACATTTTTCATCTTATGTACATTTATGCAAAATCAATTTAAGAGTTATTTTAATTTTATTCTGTTCTAGAATAAAACTTGAGATTTTTGAAAATTGTTTGTGATTGCTGCACAAGTTGATTCGATTGTTGTATCTTGAAGTAATTGTCCAAAGATATCGCAGAAGTTAACGGCAAGAAATTTTATTTTAAGATATCATGCTGTCATGAATGTCGATTGTTTGATAAGTATTCTTCCTTTCTGCATTTTGTTGTTTGGAAAGGGTATTTACAACGAATTTTTGTCTTACAGAGTCCTTGTGTGAATAGAACGATTGTAGTAGTAGTGTTGGCTAGGATTTCCATTAGATTCATAACAAGCATCATTAGTTGAAAAAATCACTCTCTTTTTCAAGATGCCTATAGATTCTATACATGTATTACCAACCCTAGTTCGTTTTTTATGCATCTATAATGAACTGATTATATTAGTTTTTGTAGATTCACAATGTAACTCACAAAGAAATCTAACTTATTTCTCTACTATAATTTTATCGGTCACCATCTCAATTTCAAACGAGTATTAACCGAATCAAACTCGAGTCAATCTCAACAAAAACTAATATGGGATAAGTTGACTTGGAGGTTGATCGAGTGAATAGAAACATTATAATTCGGTGTTTTTCTTTTTTATTAAGAGTTTGTTTGGTACAACTTATTTGAAATTCTACAAACTCATTTCCATCACATATACTTCTAATAAAACAATTTTACGCGTGGGTCTATAAATTTTCCTTACTTTTAAACCACACATTCTCAAAAACGTTATTTTTCACTTCAAATAAATTTTCACAGACGCTAAGCTCAAGTTTGATACATATTCTTTATAACTCAATTTTTCAGTAACTCATATTAACCACACATTATTCAAATAAAATAATTTTGCGCGCACAAACTTTTCTAAGCTTTTTATTCTCACGTTCTCCAAAAAAAAAAATTCTCTTTTCACAAAATCATTTTTAAAACATCCACGTCAAACAGGCTCTCAAGTGTCCAAACATAAATTTTTGTCATAAGCTCTTTGGTTTTTTCACATGACTATTAACTGACTAAAAAATTGCACAAGTTGCCCGTTGTCCCACGGCAGACAATTCCATTTTGTTGGGACTAACCACACATGGGCCTGTCTATTTACAG
Source organism: Fraxinus excelsior (assembly GCA_019097785.1). NCBI lineage: Eukaryota > Viridiplantae > Streptophyta > Magnoliopsida > Lamiales > Oleaceae > Fraxinus > Fraxinus excelsior. The sequence goes on along the minus strand of CM032643.1, from coordinate 6,417,029 downwards.
AACATGGTATCCAATGTCGATCATTTTATTAAAAAAGAAAATATTTTTTTCTTTCTTCCGTTTTTTCCGAAATTGTTAAGGCAGAGGGATAGAGATTGTATAGCTAAAATGGTTAAATGTGTCAAGTTTTCATCCTCTATTTCTGTATATACCCATACGGAATAAAAATTTCATATTTCAAATGTCACTAAAGATGTAACACACTTGAATACAAGTATCAATATAGAGCGAAAGGAGAATCAAGAAATGTCACTGTAATACACAACGAATTATCTAGTATTTCCAAAGCAGGAGGCATGTTTTGCACACGAAAACTCATGAACATTATAATCTAACAAAATATACAATTAAGAACACAGCAACATCTCTAAATGCAGAAGAAATTGAAACCGTCGTACGGTACCATTTGGAAGCTCTTGAAACCAATACGAAAAAGTCGAATGGTAATATCTGGTAGGTCTTGGAACCACTTCTTACTTCTTCAATACACTGCACAAGACATAAATGAGCATTAAAACTGATCTAGGCAGGTTATATGTGCAAATGGCGGTAAGGGTTAGGTGTTTTGTTCTGTTCTGTTTTGTTTTTGGATTTCTATTTATATAACTAGCGAAAATAGAAAGAATAATGTTATTTAGCCTCACTTATATTTAACACAAGTTTAGATGGCGTTAAATGATTGATTCATTTAAATGCAATGACACGTGACTCATTTAATTACACCTATTAAGTATGGTCACCTAGTGTTCTAGCACCATTGGGGTTAGATATCATTATTCAAATAGAAATTTTACAATTAGGCGTAACCCACTTATTTTTTTGGTTTCTCGAAATCTCCAAAACGTGGTAATTTTGTGTTACGAGTTTTTTTATCAGTAGCCAGCAAACTAACTGCCTCTTTTTCCCTTCTCATCTCCCTTCATCTCCTCATTATGTCTTCTTCTTCTTGTTATGCGTCTTCTCATCCTTGAAAGTAATTTAACCTTTGAGTATATTTTTAACATTTGCATTTGATACTTTAGATAATTCATTTTCTAAACGGTACCTATGACAACCAAACATATTAATTTAAAAAAGGAGCTTCGAAATAGAAAAACTACTTACAGAAATTTAATAATTGAAAGCTAAACCAAATACAACAAATATGGTTTGAGGTTTCAACCTTAAAAAGTAGTCAAGCAGACGATAGAGTGCAAATTGTTTTCTTGTCAGTTAAAATAATTGTTCTTTTATGTAGAATCGTATACAGTAAACATACTCGGGCAAATTGTGTTCTAAAGTTACCAATATGAAAAAGAGAATAGATGGAGTTTTTGATGTATGCCAAAAAGTTATATCACCTAAATTAGAACCGAACTGAGAACTTACTTGTATAAATAGGCTGCAATGCCAAGAATAATGCACAGCAAAATGATGTCGATACAAAAATTTCGACTAGATCGCAGCTGGTACAAAACCGAAAGCTCCATCAAACACAGTGACTACAGTGTGCAGCATGCAGCTAGGTTCCATCCATAAATAAAAATAACGAGTTGAAGCTCAACTTACCTGGTTAACAGTGTCCTTGAGTCTAACATTGGTATTTTTAAGGTCAGATGTTGCCTGGTCCACCTGTAAGATGTGAAGAGAACAGACGCCATTGGCTAAGAATTATTTCACACAGTATTAATACTGTGCAGCTATATGCAGAGTTGCAAAATCACATTACATACCCGTTTGCAATGTAATAAAATTATGTTAGAAGAGTTGCAATTGGCAAATATTTTAGTGACAGACAACTGACATAGCTGTTGGTTTTTTGTTAATGAAACTTGATTCTTCTTTTTCCCGATGAGTAATTTGATGAAGATCAGATACTAGAAATTATGTATCATCTTAATTAATAACAATGTAAATGAACTTAATGGTAATAAATCTATTATGGTCCAGAAGGACATGATGGAACCAATTACATAATCAGATTTCCACTATTAACGTATTGATAACTGCCCTCTTACTTTTAAATAATAACAAGATTGACAAAATTCCTAACCTTGGTGTCAATCTCATCCATCAGAGGAACTTGTCTGTCCAATTCCTGCATGCAATACACTGTATTTTGTTACTATCCATAGATAGCGGAGAAAACAGACAAAAATCAGGAATACATCACCTCATTCATGTCATGTGCCATGTTTTTTAAAGTATCCAGACCTTCTGCTATGACATCCAAACCTTGGTCCTGCATCAAGATGAAAGTAATTGTAAATTAAATCCAGGAGCACGAAAGGAACACATTGTAATCAATTGAACATTGGTAAAATCTTTGCCAAAACAAGTCTACAATATGATATTCTGAAAAGGCTCAAACCTGTCGCATTTTCCGCATTTCATACTCTTGTCTGAACTGACTTGAGTCTTCAGTTTGCTGAAAATATTCACTGTCGAACCGTCCATCTAGAATTCATTTATATTGCACAAGTTAACAACTAAACAATAGACTGAAGGCTTAGAAAAAGATTTGAATACATATAAGATCAAACCTATGACCTGAATCAAATTTAATTTCTTTACGAGGAGCTGAGGTGCCCCATCCTCCTGATTGCTTGGGTGCAGCTACACCGCCATCTGGTATGGCTTGAATCCTATCAGGCAATGCAAGTGCCAAATCGTTACGGGCAGCAATTTCTTCCGTTGAAAGTCCCTTAACCTGCACTTGAGAGAATAATTATTACACAAGCAAACTCTGAAAGGTCAGGCTCCTGCTTGGTTGCCTCAGGTAAAAATACAGTGTGAGAGCAGAAATAGCAAACAGGGAAAGAGAAACCAGCAACTGTCATGTGGCAGTGAAATTGGGAGGACTTCAATCACAAATCAGAGAAAGATAAGTACAAGCATTGCAGATACGGCTAAAACTATCATTATTGAAGCAACACTCTTAGTCCAACTACATATTCACATTAAAGGTGCAGGCTGGCATAAGAAAGTCAATAAAATTAGCTTTCAACTATGAAGCCAAAAGCATCATTGTTAAATCGAACACTGATCATCATATTTCCAAAAGGCCAACTAACTTAACAGCATTACAGCACACTTGGTTCCGATTAATGTTCCATTTCCAAAATTTCTATCCCAAAGACATTCACCCATCCCACTATCTAAACGTACATGATCAACAAATACTTAATTATGCGTTACAGCACATATTAGCATACAGTTCTAGATATACTTACATACAAGTTTATCATGTATACTACTGAATTCACATGTTCAAACATAGTAGATGACTATGTTGCTCGGACTCTGCAAAAATGGAGAAGTATCCGTATCGACACGACATGACACAAATACGAACACAGGATATGGATCGGATCCTTGGCTTTGCACTTGGACACGGCAGCAAAAGGGAGAAGATGAAGACTCGCGGAGGCGGAGAAAGACAGAAACAAAAAAAGACAGATTGTTGCAGATAAAACAGAGAAGACGAGCAGTTGCAGCTGGGGAAGAAAGCCCTAATTGGGCTGTGGACCCACTTTTTTAATGTTTTATATGGGCTTTGTAAAAATAGAATTGATAAAAAAAAATTTGTTTTATTGGGATGAATTGTAAGATCCAACCCATTTAATTTAAATTTATTTTTGTATTAAAAATTTTATTTTTTATATTTTATTTGTGTGAACTTTGTATTTGCTAATTAAAATAATTTAATGTTATATATTTTTTTTGTATTAAATTTAAATTTATATCTTTATAATTATTTTTAAACAATATATAAGACATTGAAATTGATTTTTTTCTTTGAATTTTTTGGGAAAAAAAAAATATTTTGACTCTAAATTTAAATTAATTTCAAATTATAATCCAATTGCTTAAATTAATTTTATGATAGATTTTATTTTTTATTTTTATTTATGTCAACATTTTATATAGTAATTATCACAAATTCAATATTATTAATTATAAAACTAAAAATACTTATACTACAATAAAATAAAATAATTGTTTTGTCATTTTTTTTTTAAAAAAAAAATATTTTGTAAGACGTATCCCCGTACCCGTATCCAAAATTCGGATCTTTTTTAACCGTATCCTCGTATTTTAATTTTTAAAATGAGAAGGGTCAAACTCCTAGATATGTACCCGTATCCGACACTCACACCCTAATCCGAGCAACATAGGTAGATGACATTATAAAGGTTTTATGTCCAGAGGAAGCCAAGCTTATCAAAAAGTAAATCTCAAATTATATCAATTCCTTCGATGTTGCAACTTAGATCCAAATATGGAGGACCAAGGCTACAAAGCTTTTATAGATGTGGATTTTTATGTCCTAAGTATCATTAATGTTGAAACTTGTAGAACAAAAAGTGCTAGAAACAAAAGTAATCAAGTGCAGAAGCTTTGAGATTTAGCGGTTATAAGTAATTTTATAATGAATTCCAAGGCCCATATGCTACACATCGGAGTCAAGGCTGCATTGGAATTTAAATTAAAAACAGATGAAATATATATGGACTACTTCTTCTTTGTTCCTAAAGTTCCTGTATAACTGGGTACAGCTCTATCAAGCTAAATTAAAGACTCTTTAACCCCAGGCTATACTCATCCAATCCATCAGTGCACTAAGAATTTAGAAATGTATAAAGATTTATAATCTGCAAACAAAGATAGAATCAATCTTTCCAAATCTTTCCTTCATGCACTATGATTTGTGATTCCAGCAGGAGCCACCACTCCTTGGATTGCTCGCATATCAATTAGTGAACCAAACAGTTGTTAGTTTTATCAAGACTACCCCTCTACTGGAAGCTTGAATGAAATACTAAGATTTTTCTTTCCGTATTATGACTCCATGCTTTTGGGCTGGGGTGGGGGGGTGCTTAAAAGAAAGCAACATGGAGAGGATCGGTTAAAGAAATGTGAAAATACAAATGAGATTTGCACAGGCATGGTTTACTATCAGCTAAGACAACCTTAACTCTCAAATACATCAAACCATGCATATAATGCTAAATTAAATAAAAGACCATTGAGAATCCGACAATTGCCTTCCATTAAAGGTTCTTTGTGCTCAACTCGGATGGTTGCATTTCTAATATTAACAAATATACATATACAAAAGCGAACTCATACTCAGTAAAAAAATCAGTAAATTGTATTATAAACATGACAAGGACAAGATGGAAATAAATAAAATTAAACAAAAAAGATGACAAATGCAGTGATTGAATTCAATATAGCTCCCCAAATTGAATAAAAAAAACTTGGGAAACAGAATCCACTAAGAGAATAAAGAAATCACGCTGAATCTTACCTTCTTGACAGCTAATCTCTGCAATTTAGGGACCTCCTCCAACAACCGGGCCTTCGTTCTCCGAATCTCCGCATTGATCGCCACAGCTGACGCCCTACTCTTCTCCTGCGAAGCAGTCTCCGCTTTCTGCCAAAATCAAAGTAATAAAACACAAACAATCAAAATTCCAGCAGTACTTTTCAAACAGATTCAAAAGAAATTGAAAATTTAGGGATTCTATTTTAATACCTGAAGAGCAGCCTCGATGTCGGACTCTACGGCGGCGTAAAGGCGGGCGAATGCGTCATCGCCGGCGACGTTGGAATCCTTCTGCTTTTCAATGTCGTATTTGTCATACTTCTTGCAGATCGCATCCACCCGAGTCAAAATGTCGATCACACTCATTGTAATTTCACCTTTTTCTTTCTTTGTTCGGGAGGTTCCTTTGAGGGGTTAAGTTATTGAAAACTCAGCTCTTCGAGGAGGATTGGAGAGGGCTTAGGCCGGACTACAGCTGGATTTTAGTTGTTCATTATGTCAAAACCTTTGAAATAAAAAGGGAAGAAAATTGGGGGAAAGAAAATGAATTTCAAATAATGTAATTATCTAAAAATTGTTTTGTAGAGAATTGTTAATTGATTGTATTTGATTGGTATAATTTTTCATCCCGAAAAATTTTTAAATTTTATGTTCGTTTGGCTTTGTTTTACATAAAAATTGTCTATTGAAGTGATAATTTTTTCCACAATTGGTTACAAAATTTGTTTTTATTGCCAAAACGAAAAAAAAAAAATTTCCCTAAAAATACATTTTTTTCATCAAAAGTTTAATATTCGTTTGACTTTGTTTTACATGTAAATTGTCCATTAAAGTAAAAAAAAAAAAAAAAAATATTTACAATTGATTATGAAATTTGTTTCCATTGTAAAAAAAAAAAAAAGAAAAACCTGGAATCAAAATTTCCTTGAAAATGAGGAAATGGTGCACATGTACTGTAGCCATAAAATGGAAAAGGAATTCCATGGAAAAAAATGGTATCAAACATGAAAAATGTTAGAAAATGGAATTTGAAATCTATCAAACACAGCCTTAGAATTTTTAATCTTATGCTTTATGAATTTTTTTATTATAATTTGGGACTGAGTCATGTTTGATTTGGGTTTATTTTTCATGAAAAATGGAAATTAAATTTCATTTCCACATTTTTGCATATTTGATTTGCTAAATTTTTCATGAAATTGATTTTCCACATTTTCTTGATTTTTTAGGTGTGAAAATCCTTTCTAGGCAACCTTTTTTAAAAAAATAACAATAATTTTTTTTAGCAATGGAGAGAAATTATATCGTCAATTGTAACAAATTTTATCCTTTTAAAAGAGAATTTTCATACAAAACAAAGTCAAACGAACACCAAAAAATTCAAAATTTCAATATTTTCCAAGTAAAAAATTATATCAATCAAATACAATTAATTGATAATTCCCTGTAAAATAAGTTCTAGGCAATTCAATTATCTGAAATTCATTTTCTTTCTAACAAATTCCATTCTTGGAATCCAACGGATCCTTAAAAGTAAGTTGACTTCTACCACATGTGTTCGCGTTCCCCAAGACACCACTCTCTTTCAAGAGGATTCGCGAGCACGCAAGGCTTTGAACCCAAATACATTGCCTCGTGAAATTAGGCAAATAAAATGCTCGCTTAAATTTTAGCACCCATTAATTTTTCAAATTTTTTTCTCTTTCTTAAATACAACAACACATTCTTCAAATAAAATAATACTACACACAAATCTAAAACTTTTCATTAATTTTCAATCACACATTCTTCCATCAATCACTATTCTAAAGTTTATAATTTCCCCAAAATGGGTATCAAACATATGCTGAGTTTCTCAGCGATTATCGAAGATTCATTAGCTCAATAATATGCTTACTAAAAAAGTACAATTTTTTTTCGTAGGACAAATCCGAAGATGTTAACAAGAATGACAATGGCGGTGACTAAATTTCCAGGATAACAACATTCTTAGATTTCAATGGTTCGTCATTGTAAGTTCTCTCCTTCAACGGATTGATTCCTCAAAAAGTGGGATTGAGGTAAAGCATTGTGAACCTTCAATCTGTATTCCACTTTATTAAATAATATTCTGAAGGGAAAATTACTCAAAATCTTACATCTAAAGTATACTATTCAAAAATAAGGAGGATTAGTTTTAAATTCATAAATTAGATAATAATTTAGAATTATTATATATATATATATATATATATAAACATTATAGAATTGTTTCCTATATTATCTTTCATTTCCCTTCTCCTTCTCCTTCTCCTTCCCATTCAGCCCAACCAATGTTTCCCGCTATTGGCTCAATAATATGCTCGCTAAACAAGTCCAATATTTTTCATGAGACAAATCCAAAGATGTTAACAAGAATTATGATGACGACGACAAAATTTTCCAGGATAACAACATTCTTGGATTCCAATAGTTCCTCATTGTAAGTTCTATCTTTCAATGGATTGATTCCTCAAAAAGTGAGATTGAGGTCTAGCATTGTGAACCTTCAATCTGAATCCTCAAAATGGAATCGAACGCTAGTTTACCAGGCATGCTACTCTATGCCCTCGAAATCGAACCTATTTATGACTTCTGATCTTGAATATGTATAATGAATGAAAACGAAATCGAACGCTATCAATTTGGTTTATGATGTGTTTGATGGATATTATTGAGGAAAGATTCAAAGAATGTATTTTAAATAGCGATATGATGTGAAATACGAGATTAAAAAGTAAGGAAAAGTTATTGATGTGATGAAAAATATTATTTTATTGAAAAATGTGCGATTAAAAATGAGTTTTGAAAAAAAAATAAAAAAATTGAAAGGTGTATACCAAATAAGGGCTTGATTGTGTTTTAAACTACGATATTATAAACATTCATTTACTAGTGTTATTTTTATATGTTTAATTATGGTGATCTCAATTTCTAATCAAGCTTGTCATTTTGCAATAATTTTTTATGTTTTAATTTTAATTAGTTTCTTTAGCAGTATTTAGACTAGATAAAATCGAAATTTTTGACATTTATTTTTACAAGATTTTTGTTTAAAAATATTCTAGTAATTGGACTTCTAATACAGGCCTTAGCCTTGGTATAGATTGACTCTATTTGGTATTGGGCCACAACAAAGCAGAGGCCAGTCTAAGCCCAGAATTAATATAAGCGGGCAATGCAAAATTGAAAAATTAACAATGGGGGCATTCCGAGAATTGAACTCGGGACCTCTCGCACCCTAAGCGAGAATCATACCACTAGACCAAATGCCCTTTTGTTGGAACAATTATTGTAAATTGTAAATTAATTTAAACTATGTTGGGCCCCATTTTTCTTCCACCACATTTTTCCATCAAATGATTTCACATAAATCGAATTTTTTTTCTTATTTTTTAACCACACATTCTCTATATAATCACTATTTCAAACACATATTTTCTTACAAAATTAGGGCTCAAACAGGAGTTTAATTTATGGGTGGAACATGAATGAGTTTGAGCTTGAATTCATAGATATTTGTCATCCGATGGATCAACAGAACAATGTAGCCCGGGATGTTGGGGCCTCGGGGTTCAGCACAGGATTGATCATCCTAATTATTGTTGGTGGGCTGTTGCTGCTATTCCTTGTTGGAAACTATGCACTCTACAATTATGCACGTAAAACCCTTCCTCCAAAGAAGAAGAATCAGCCTGTCTCCAACAAGAAGCTGAAGAAGGAAAGGCTGAAGCAAGGCGTTTCAGCACCAGGATTATAGATTTTCGCGAGTGCAATTTCCTCATGTTGGGAACTCAGTTGTGATGGGAATCATAGTAGAGATAGTATTTAATTTAGTGCCCAACTTTGATGTAACATACTTAAGAGTTTTAATTTAATAGATATTATACTAATTTCCTACTCCAGTTAAATTAAACCCTTTTCTTAGAACTAAGGTCCGTTTGATTGCAAAGGTGGAATTTGAGTGAAGAGAAAATGAATTACAGGAAATTAAATTACCTAAACTTTGTTTCACTGGAAAATATAATTAATTGTGTTTGATTCGTATAATTTTTCACCTGAAAAATATTAAAAGTTTAGTATTCATTTGACTTCGTTTTTCATGAAAATTATCCATTAATGCGATAACTTTTTTTTACAATTGGATCTAGAATTTGTTCCAATTGCCAAATAAAAAAAAAAAAAAAAAAAAGTTACTTGGAAAGCCATTTCCACACCAAATTGGTGAGAATTCATTTTCATCAAAACCATGGAAATTGTTACCTTGTGAGGCCAACCAAGAAAATCAACTCCATGAAAAAAAATTGCCATTAAATAATGCTAAAGTGGAAAATGGAATTTATTTTCCATTTTTCATGAAAAATTTTGCACAATCAAATAGAGCCTAATTTAAACTCTAGGAGAAAAGGGTTTATGCATTGTAATAGATACAACTACGTAATCATCAAATACACAATTAACGCATTCTTGTCACGTGTTTTCCAGGCAAAAGTCACAACACACTTTCCTTTTTCCCATAGGTAATCCTCGATACTACCTAATACATGTTTTAAACAAAGACCAAACAATAACATCACCATTCTCATGGCCATTTTTTTTTGACTAAGTGAAGACTTTCAAACCCGATTTTACATACTTCAGTTTAATAGTATTTATGATTATAAGTATCACAATTATAGAAAGATCTAAGTCGCGCGTGCTAAGAGAGATACTTAGGCCCCACGACCCATGGTCTGTGCACTGGGTGGAATCGTGACCAAGACTGGTTGGGCATTGAACCCGGGATGAGGAAGCCTACGGCGAACCTCACGACCTTCCTGACAAAGGGCACATGCATGGCAGAAGACATGAGTTGCAAAATCACAGGCTGATTCGCATTGCTCACGTTGAATTTCATCATCCACGAGGCTTCCACAGCATCCACAGGATCTGACAAGCGCCTCGCAGCTGCCCTGTTAATGACGATCAAACTGTTAACACAGATTTTAAATCCCTTCCTAATTTTCTACCGTGGAATACTGCAATAAAATCTAAAACCGAGCATTGACAAGGAGAATCATTACAACTCAAAATCATCTGAGTTCAGGAGTAGATTTTAATTAGAGTTTAAACATGGTCCCAACAAAACGGTAAAACATGGCGAGAGAGTTTCACAACTGACGCATGATGTAAACCATCCCCTGTTCTCCCCGGGGCCCTTTTCTTCTGTCTCTCTGTTCATAAAAGAGAAGGGAAAAGGAGAAGGCATGATACAGGAAGTCTTACATCTCTTGAGAAGGCATTCAAAAATTTTGAGTTAATATTTTGTCAACATAAAAAGGGAAAATTAGGGCTATGCTCCCCAATGTTTCCTCTAATGTGGTTCCAACTCCTCAACATTTAAAACTGAGGTTTTGGGTCCCTCACCTATTTAAATCTGTGAATTTGGCTCCCAACATCACTAAAACTGTTAGAATGGAGGTAAAATGTCAAAATTTCTTTAAAATGACTATTATGCTCTTCCTTTGAATTAATATTAAAAGAATAAAAAACAGAAACCAAAAAGAAAAAGAAAAAGAAAAGAATGGGACCAAAAAAATCATCTATCTTCTCCATCAACCCCACCCCACCTCAAATACTGCAATTAACTCCCCATTCTTAGTCGCTACCTAATGTAACCACCAACCGAAAACACCCCAAATCTCACAACTGGCTGAAAACACTCCAAATCGCAATCACCAGATGAATATAACCCAAAGAATGGCTGAGTCTATATTCCAAGACTCCAACTTTGGTCCTTTTGAAATAACTTTTTACAAGTATTGGCATAAATTTATGTGTTAAAAAGAACAAAATTGGAATATGAGCCCATGTTTGGTTTAGATAAAAATTAGAATTTTAGTAAATTTTGATAAAAGATCATGGAATTTGTAGGTCCCGTGAAATGTGTAGTTAATTGTTGGCTTTGACTTAGATTTTAATTTAATTTTTATCTAATATTTTTCTTATCATGGTTCTTAAGTTTCTGTATTGACAAACATAAAATGGGAAGCTTTATTTGGATTTGATATTGAAGTACAGAGTTGATTTTGTTGTACTGGGTGAATTATCAAAATGTTGAGACATCAAAAAAGTGCCAGACAATGAAGAAAATACGATGCAGGGTTCAGACTCAGATGAATCCATAAACAGTCAGCATAGAAATGAGAACAGAAAACAAAGCTTTAGAATGTGGAGGTGGTGGTGGCTGTGCCCTGGTGGCGGTGTGGGGTAGATGGGGAAGAAAGTGAGTTTTTTTCCTTTTCTTTCGTTTTGGTTTGACAATTTTTTTTCCTTTATATTTTTATATTCTTTTAATATTTAATTCATAGTAAGGACACAATGGCCATTTTAAAGAATTTTCGACTTTACATGGGGCGCCAAATTTACATATATTTAAATAGGTTGAGGGCATGGAACCTCAAATTTTAAAGGATGGAGAGCTGAAACCACGAAATATGAAAGGTTAGGGAATGCAGCCGTAATTTTCCCAAATAAAAAATACAGAAAAGATATATTGCATGCAAAAAAAAAATGTCATCAATGTGGAATAATATACATGAAATCATGGTTTCAACTCAGTGACATATTGTGATATAAACGTCCGTCAAAATAATTTGAAGAAATGTAGAAGAATAGAGTGCAAATAACATTCTAGATCTCAAATATTACGGAAATGATATTCGTAAACATCAACCAACTAAAAAACAAATAATTCATTTGGCAAATACATTTGTCATTTGATATCGCGCCAATATCATTTTCTCATTGTCCTGTTTGGTTGCACTTAATAATAAAAGCCAAAAGAAATCATTCTTTTATGCATATGCACAAATCTGGAAATTTTCAGGTTTTAGCATTAGTTCAGAAGCAAAACTAGGAAAACTTTTATGGCATAATGATGATAAATTGATAATCATGGGAAAATAACTGCTAGTTTCCTAAGGAGCGTCACACAAATTTAAGAAGACAGCAAACCTCTAGGTTAAACTTCCGACGAATAGCTGTGCGGGCAGGATATGAAAACCAAGGCGCGAGGCAATTCCAGCCAAAAAACGAATTCCCAATAAAGTAAAGACCAGTGTAAGGCAAGCAATGATTGGCAAAAGTACCAGAAGCTGATCCAAGTCTCTCAACGTTGCTCCCATAGAGCACACATGGAGCCACGCTTCCTAACAAACCTGCTCAGTATCAAAATTGTAAGGTGGTAGAGAAAAAAAAAATAGACCATGGAAGCATATCAAGAGCAGCAATAAAAGAATTAGACCAATTTACAGTAAAAAATCTGAACACCCAAAGGAACTCCTCTTGAAACAACTTGAATGCATGAGCATTGAACCGTTCAAACTAAATCCATAAAATGAAGGGAATATGCTGCAACCATAGGTTACTTCATGAAACTTAGTGTATGTTGGCTACGAGGATATACTATTAAAGAATAAAATAAGCTAAAATCTTATTCCTTTTCATTCCTGTTATTGTACCAAACATGCGCTTAATGCGAAAGAACTAAAAGAAGATTCTATCTTAACTTAAATTTTATCCATTAGCATAAAAAGTCAGAAATTATCAGTCTGAACCGTTGAAAGGTGATTACTAATTCCGTCCATCGTCGTTATTATTCACAGATTTCTCAATAAAAACTGTAAAACCAACCCACCCCAATACAACAACCATAAGTTTGAAAAATGAACCAATGATGCCAATAATAATCTTGTGCATCAAATATTATCCAGGAAAAGGAAAATAATTTATGAATTTCGATTTCTTTTCACAAACTCAATAACGGAGCCAGCACCCGGCTACCCGTGCTGGCTCATCTGGGAAATTTTTTTCCCTTATATTGGCCGGCCACTCAAGAGGTGTCTAGCTGCAGCTTGTGCTCCCCTGGATTCCTAGATCTGCCGGTGAACTTGATCGTATATGCGTTGTAAGCTCAAAATCTCAATCTTTCCCCCATCTAGATTATTCTCTACTATTCATGTATATATCTACCAATATGATTAAACTTTTGCCAATTTTAGATCATATACTATAAATCAAAAGAATTGAAATCTAAACCCCCAAAACCAGATCCAATAAATTCACCCTAATTCTAAAAAAGGCCCCATGAATAAAAATAAAATCTATAACCCTAATTAAATCTCTTTGCCTCAAAAATTAAACAGAACAAAACTTACAAACTTCAAGATCGCTGCTGCAGAACTCATCGTTCCTTCCAAGACAAGAGAAGAGGCAGGAATCCCACTGGGCTCTTTGCTCCATGGGATCACCTATGAAGCTCAGAGGCACACCATCAGCAGTCCAGCCCATTGGCAGCGCAGGTGTCGACTGCTTCACCGCCTCCGCAGGCGGAGGAGCTGCACCGTGTTTGGCCGAGGTGTTGAATTCCTTTTCATCCTTCGTTTCTTGCTCTTGATTTTGCTTTGTCAAAAGGGGGCTAGATTCCTCAGAATTCGCCATCACTACAGGTACAATTAACAATTTATACTATCTATAAAAATACAGAATTTTAGATAAAATGATCTGGAAGTGAGGGATATTTACGACAGAAGCTAGGAAATAGGTTCAGATTGGTGTGTGTGTGTAATTCACACAGAAGAAACCAGAAAGCGTGTCGGTCTACCTTGAAATTTTCTCTCTCCACTGTCTATATATGTGACTTAAGCGTTACTATTTAATTACTTATTAAAAGGCTGGGGTCGAAGCCGTAGCGGATCAGGCGTTGAATGTTACCTACTGTTCTCTTTTGTGCGGTTCCTTTGTTCTTGAGTCTGTTTGATTCCCTCCATTTTATAGGGATGTAAGAATTTCTTTTCCATTTTTCTACTTTTGGCTTATTTGATTGGATTTATTTTTTCCCCCAGAATTTCCTTTCTTGCTTTTGCTCACACGCTTACAAATGCATTGATTTTGTGGAAAATGAATTATCACCATTTTTGTGGGAATTGTCTTCCCAGGTTCATTTTTTTTTAATTAAAAAAAATTCTAGATATAATGGTAAAAAAATTCCACACTTTTATTAATAATTAGGTTTAAGCAACGTGCAATGCACGTTTGCTTAGTTATATATAATTTTTTGGTTTATTAAATAATTAATGATGTAATGTTTATGTAATTGATAAATAATTACACATTGTGATATATTAATTTTAATTTGAATAGTGTTAAATTCTAAATTAAAATGTATAAGTTTGTGTTTCGTACTATTATATTATATTAAATTTTGTATTTAATCATGAACTTTTTATACATAATAAAATAATAGATAACATTATAATACAAAACTAAATAAATAAATATTTTTTCTTCATTGAGTTCAATGTACATTTCCAAATAAACTATTAGCATTTTTAAATTGATAATATCCACATCCATTTTGTTTTTTTAATTTCATTTTTTCCTAGTAACTAAAATGTAGTAGTACAAAGTTTTTTTGCATTTTCCATTCATTTATTAATAATGTTCTAAAATGCGTAATGCGTTGCGAGATGTCGATATTGAGAATCAAGAATCACAAGTTTAGGCGTGTCAATACGAAGAATAAACGTCATAATACGTTTCGTATTTTTAATATTATTTTAATTATTTTTAAGACATTAAATATATTTTTATTTTAAAAAATAGTCTTTTTCTATATTATAAAAAAAAATAGATTTTTTACTATATCATAAAATCATCTAATATTTAAAAATAATACTTACTAAACATTTAATATAATACTATAATATTGCTAAATGGTGTTAGGAGTTTTAATTTTTTTTATTAATTAAGGAACTAAACATGAACATTAATCATATGATTTATACGAAAAGTTTGCGGATTTGATAATTCCGATATCTGAAAATGGAGATGAATGATTTTGATTCACAATCGAGAATGATTCCGACGTGAAGTTTGTGGGAATTCAATTGGGGTCGAACCGAATGCAATAAATACATAAAAATAATTTAAAGTAAATCTATTTTTACTAATTAGATTCATTATATACCCTACAATTAGTCCCAACACTAAAAATTAAAAATAAATATGTTAAAATAGTTTACTTTGTTAAATTAAAATATTTTAAACTTATAGAAAATAATATCTAACATCAACATATTAATAATCAAGTGCAATTTAAATTAAATAAATGAAAGAATGAAATTGAATATTACAATTTAATTAGTTGTAATTCAAAATCAAATTAGTCAATTAGACATACATTTTAAAATGATTTTGATGAGTATTTTAACATTTTTTTTGTCACTATTGCACATTGGAAATTTATAAAACCATTGGAGTTAAGAGCATATATAAAATGCACAATCTCACATTGGAAGTTTATGAAACATTTGGAAAGAAGTGTATCTATAAAATGAGCATGACATCCAATACTTCTACATGGGCTTTAGAATTGTAAATTTTGAAACCCAATTATGGAGTTAAAATATTTTTAAATTAAAAAAATTCCGTTAGTTTTTCCGTTAAATCAAGAAATTCCGTTAGTTTTTCCGTTAAACCAACAAATTCCGTTAAATAGACACTTTTTATATATAGAAAGATTTGCATGCAAAACAAAGTCAAACGAATGGTATTCAGTATTGTTAATTTTTATTTTTTTTATTTTTTGCAATTGGAACAAATTCTAGACCCAATAGTAAAAAAAATTATCACTTTAATGGATAATTTTCATAAAAACGAAGTCAAACGGATATCAAACTTTCAACATTTTTCAGGTAGAAAAATTAAATATAATTAATTACAATTCTCAGTAAAATAATTTTTAGGCAATTCAATTCCCTGTAAAACATTCTCTTTCCACTCATTTTCCACGTTTGCAATCAAACAGACCCTTAATTTTGGGGATCCAATTTATACTGCGTTCGTTAACTAGTAAAAAAGTCGCGAGGGTATTATTACTTCACTAGAGAAAAAGTTATTTTGTTTTGATTACCCAAATATATTTAAATACCACAATGAGTTAATTATAATTGTGCTCTTTGTTCTTTTATGATTATGGTTTATTTTCCATAAATACATAAATAATTCTTATGAGATTAAGTGGGTATTTGGTGTGGATTAAAATTAAATTTTTAGTAGAACGTGATAAAAAAAAAATTGAAATGTGAGGTTGAAAAGCTGCGAGACTTATCAAAGTTTTCAAAAGTTTCAATTGAATACATCCCTCTTAGATTAAAATATGATTTTAATCCGAAACAAACAGGGTCTATACTTTTTTGGCCTTTTCGACATCATAATCGAAATTATATAGAGCTATCGATACCAGGATACCTATAGATGAGTTTGGACTCATCAAAAAGTTGACTTTTTATCTAGCAACTCGAATAACAATTAAAGAGCTCTCAAATTATATCTGGCACCTTAGTAAACTTAACTCTCAAGGTTAAACTTTTTGAACGAGTTGATAAATTAAGTGCACTTCATTCGTCTATATTTGTCATATTAGTACTTGTTTGGTAGTGCTTATAAATTGTGGAGATATGAGTGAGTTATAACTTATAAGTGTGGGTCTTATGTGATGTGTGAATAAAAAAGAATGTTTGATCATACAGTTTGATTTAACTAAAAATCAGATTTTTTAAGTGGAATTTGATAAAAAAAAAATAATGAAATGTGTTATTGAAAAATAAAAGTTATGAATATAAAAAATGGGGGACCAAATGGGGGCATAATTTAAACTTAGGAAAATTGCAACCACAGTATCAAACATTCACATTTATGTAGATTTTGTCCAAACCTTTCATTTGTAGCACCAAAAGTACCAAATCGCAGCTCCAATCCAAATTGATAGAAATCGTTACTTTCGATGTTAATTGACCAATTATGAAATATCTGACCAATGTTGATTAATTTTTAAATGATAAAAGGATATTTTTATATTTTTTTCATATAAAAAATTAAAATAAAATAATTTTACCATAAAAACCATAAAATAATTTATCCACCCCAAACCAGAACCCCCCAAAATGTCAGCACCACCGCACCAACACAACTCCGACGCCATCTCACAACGTAATTGTAGTTTCTGCAACACCTTCGCCCTAACCCCATCAAAAGCACGTTTCTTGCTGCACCTATTACTAATGGAAGTCCGAGGTACTTTCTTGTCATTTGGATCCATTACTTGACCATTGGGTATCCTCTAAAGAAAGAAAGTGAAATTAATGAAAATTGACCAAAAACGTTTCATTAACTGAAGAGCTAGAAATAGCACCATAACCTTTCATTTCTCTCTATCAAACCCATTGCCGCAGACAGATGATCCCCTCTCTTCAAAATTAATACATTTTGGAAACTCTTTTATTTCGTTTCTCCTCAAGTAAAGATCTGGTGAATTGGAGAACGATTCTTCTGTTTTTGAAGTTTCTAGTTGCTTCGTTTTCATAGAGGTATTATTTTTTCTTGATTTGTTTGCTAAAATTTTGTGCAGAATTATTACGAATCTGTATAAATGTGAGAAAGATAGGCTCTTTGGAGTTTTGGAGAGGTGGCATCAGAGTTGTGTTTGTGTGATGGTGCAAGCATTTTGGAGGTTCTGGTTTTGGGTTGGGTGGGTGGGTGGAGAAGATAATAGGTTTTTTTTTTTGATTTATTTATTTTATTATACTTTTTTTATATGAAAAAAATGTAAATTTAGCCTTTTGTTCTTTAACAATTAATTAATATTAGTCAGATATTTGATATTTGGTCAACTAACAAAGAAAATGACAATTTTTGTTAATTTGAAATGGAACTGTGATTTTTTTAAAAGTTTGGTGCCTCTGGTGTCACAGATGAAGGATTTGAACAAAGTCTGTATAAAGGTGAAAGATTTGATATCGTGCCCTTTAAACTTGCCAAACAAACATGTTTTTCGCGAAAGATTTAACACGAGTAGAACGTTTAACTCACAAAACATAGTTATTATATCGAGGACTAATGACAAACATTGATTACATCACAATTACAGACGCAAATTTTATCCACAAATCAGTAAATATAACACAAAACAAGGACTTTCCATTGACTGCAATCCCTTTAGCTTGTAATAACTACACTGATGACATACCCGAAATCTTGATCACCCGTGCTTTTTCTTACCCTGTAACATAAAACCTTAAATAAGTTAGATTTCATACAAGGAAGTACAGCAGTTAAGACATGTTTAACAAGTTTGAATAGATGATACTGAAATAGTGAATACCAAACATGTCCTAAATGAATCACGGGTTGAGAGACTCTTACATTTCGTCTTGCAGCTATATGGCGGCCGCGGGCTCGATTAGGTGGTGGTCTGTACCTATGAGTCTCTGGACCTCTATAATCAATGTCATAAATCTGTGAATCCATGTTTTTCGCGTATAACCCACCTGCGAGATTGAATGGCAAACTCGTATAAAAGTTTGAACTCTTAACTTCTGTAGGGAAGAATAAGTTATTTGTATCACCAACCTCTCGAAGTCACAGAGCATGGAGTAACGAGGAGAAGAACTAGAAGTAGAGTGCCGATGATGCTAGCCTTTGACTCCATGGCACTTCAAATTGAGGTGAATAGAAGCTAACTATTTCTTGTTCTTGTTGTGTGTGTGTGTGTGGAAAACAAAAATCTGAGAGATATAATTAACCAAGCCACGGGGTGATCGATCATAGAAAAAGAATGGCACTTTATTGTACAACTTTTAGCAATTGAAACTGTCCCCATCCACACAGCAATTGATTACAAGGATCCGATGGAGATGTGTTGGGTTGGAACATTTAAGTAGTGTAAGCCGACAGTAGGCTTGTTTGGATAAAGTGTTATGGAAGAAAAATGAATAGACGAAAATAGAGAATTTTTCTCCCTGTATTTCCTTCCTCCTCTGATAAGTATTTTTTTTTTCCATTCCCTTGTAATTTGTGTCCAAACAGAGTGCAAGTTGGGAAATCAGTTTTTCCCATTGGATGGGGAACGTCCGATCCAATCTAGTCCAGTCCAGTCCAGTCCCATGTGTGAATTGTCGAATACAGACATGGTCTGATTTAGCAGACCAGCCTTTGGCTTTACTTCACTACATAAAACCCGCCCTAAATTTGGAACCTGTCTCTCTGTCATAAAACGCATGGATTACATGCATGGGCAGGACATAACACATTGTGGAGATATATGCCCAATATTTTTTGTGAAGTAAATTTATATAATTATATATCAATTCTCGTAGTTTACGTAGGGTCCGTTTGGCTAAGCTTATGAAAAATGAAAAAAAAAAAAAATTATTTATGAGATTAGAAAATTATTTTTGAACATATTTGAATAATTTTTTTTAAAGTGTTTTGTCTGACTAAAAGAACTTTTAGAAAAAAATTAGTATAGGCTAGCTTTCTCAAAAAATTCCTCTACGAGAATCAGAATACAAATAAAAATCCCATTTCATGATAGTGTAGTGTGGCCTATCGCCTTTTGGACTTGAACATGAAGGTTTTATAGAGGGGATAGACATGGAGTAACCTATGAAATAGGTGAACTTTTATGTTTCTTGAATTTCAAGACTAACCGTGTTGTCTCGTTATGACATGCTCGAGTCACATTCTTAGATTTCCAAGTAGATCAAAATCTTGTTGGAGCTTGATGCAAGATGATGTTGAGATGAATATCTTATAGGTCGTGATTGTATTTGTCGAGTTTAGTATCTTAAAGCCGTGTTGGGTTAATCTTCCAATTGACTAGTTACAGACAGGAACGGTTCCAGGACCAGATTACAGGTCGGGTTAATATGTAAAAAATATATATATACACAAGAATATTTTTTCCTACTAAAAAGTTATAATGGACTGGGGGCTAGACCGTTCAGACATGGTTTCTAACATAAACAATGACCTTCTTGTCACGTCAAATTAGTTATTCATTTAATGTTGTATTATGTGCTTTGTTCAATTAAAATGTGAAATAATGTTATTCATTTAATTGTATTTTTTATTTAAGCCTCATTTGACTCCCATTATTTCCAATTAAATTGTAATTCATTTTTATCTCTCTTCTTATCAACCACACATTTTTTAATAAAATAATATTATACATAAATCCAAAAAAATTCCTTCTTTTTTAACCACACATTATCTGAAAAAAACTAGTATTTCTCTCGTTATAATGTGAAATAATAAGGCCAAAATGATACTTAATGCAACTTAAACTGATGTTGTAACACCAATAATTTTAAATAACATTACTCTAATTTTCTAAACTGCATCCCGCACGACCACACCACGTTACAACATTAATGAAGGTAGCGAAATCAGGCCTCGTAATGTGTCCCCACAAATTTCCCGCCACATTTATGAATTAGTGGTCAAATGAAAATTAGGACATTTTCATGTGCATTAATTAAAGGACCCCGAAAATGTAAAGGGGTTCATTGGATGGATATGCTCGTTTCAAAGTCGTTATCCAGTTGTATACGTTTGCCAATATTTTGAAAAGTCAAAAGTTATATTTATGATTAAAAAATTATTTTTAAACTTGTTTGACTTTTTTTTTTTTTTTTGAATATATTTTATTTAGTTAGAGTAGTTAAAAAAAGAAGGAAAAATTAATTGATGTGATGGAAAATATTATTTTATTGAAGAATGTGAGGTTGAAAATGAGTAGAAGAATGAAAATGAAAATTCTAATGTGTAACAAACATGGGCTAAATGATTGTTTGGATTTCATTATAATCATATATTCTATATATATAAAGTGTCTATGAAACAGAAAATTTAACGGAATTTATTGTTTTAACAGAAAATCTAATTTCACCGTTAGTTTTAGTTTAAAATTTTTTAACTCCATCATTGGGCTTCAAAATTTACAATTCTAAGGTCCATGGAGAAATATTGGATGTCATGCTCATTTTATAGACACACTTCTCTCCAAATGTTTCATAACTTCCAATGTGGGATTTTGCATTTTATATATGCTCTTAACTCCAATAATTTTATAAACTTCCAATGTGGGATAGTGACAATAACAAAAATATGTTAAAATGTTCATCAAAATCATTTTCAAATGTATGTCTAATTGACTAATTTGAATTTGAATTACAACTAATTAACTTGTAATATTCACTTTCATTCTTTAATTTATTTAATTTTCAAATTTAACTTAAATTGTACTTGATTATTAGTATATTAATGTTAGATATTATTTTCTATAAGTTTAAAATATTTTAATTTAACAAAGTAAACTATTTTAACATATTTATTTTTAATTTTTAGTGTTGGGACTAATTGTAGGATAATGATTCTAATTAGTAAAGATAGATTTACTTTGAATTATTTTTATGTATTTATTGCACTCGGTTCGACCCCAATTGAATTCTCACGGACTTCACGTCGGAATCATTCTCGATTGTGAACCAAAACCCTTCATCTCCATTTCCAAATATCTGAATTATGAAATCCGCAGACTTTTCGTATAAATCCTATGATTAATGCTCATGTTTAGTTCCTTAATTAATAAAAAAATTAAAATTCTTCTAACACTAATTAGCAATATTATAGTATTATATTAAATATTTAGTAAGTATTATTTTTAAATATTAAATGATTTTATGACCGTTATCCATCACATCAATCTATCAATTTTGAATTTCTATCTCTTGTGTGGGGTTCAATAACGACTATATTTTTCATTCTCATTCTACATTAATGAGAATCAAACGGAGCCTAAATAAACTCATCTTCTTACCCCTTAACATACATTGAGTTTTCTGTTTGTGATTTTGGGTTGAAAATGACAGAGAGAAGCACTTTATTTAATTATTTATTAATTACATAAACATTACATCATTAATTATTTAATTAACCAAAAAAATTACATGTTTATTAATAACAAATTAATTCTTAAACAAAACTAGTAAATATAAACTAAGCAAACGTGCATTGCACGTTGCTTGCACCTAGTTATAATAAATAAGGGTACTGATACAGGAAAATATCGATAGACCCGAGCTCGACCTACCTTACCCAAACTCTAGGCCCGATCTTGGCCCACTCCAAATAGGCTGATTCTGGGGTCGGGTCCATTATGAGATCAAGCCTAGGAATACTAGTCCTACTTAAGTACAAACCCCTAGTTCATTACAAATTTTACTCCTATACAAATTGTGCACTTCTAACACAATACAAGCACTAAAATAACTAGAATTACAGAAAATTCAGTCATTCCAGGACTCCCCCTCCAACATCTATAAATACATAACCTAGACTCATGATTAAGATATGTTTTACATAATATTACAATATACAATTTTTCACATAATTCTCTCTGACTTAAGCATTGGAGGGGCGACGAGGACACACCTCGACGCCTTTATTTCAGGTATTGGAGATTGGATCTGGTGAAACTTTTCCATCTGGCTCGGGTTGCTTAGGTACGATTTTTGACATCATCATTGACGCCGTCTGTGGGAAACACTACAAAAAGCCTCGGTTCACGATTATCACAATGCATTTAGTAGGTATGAATTTCAAACTATTAATTAGTATATGTGATTTTTGTTAACATAATCATTGTCATAATACAACAATGGGTATCAGAGCAAGCATGCTAATATTAGAATCTTTTAAACAAAAAACAAATTGAATTTAAAGTTTCTGGCTCTTCTTTCTCACATGCATGCCTTCCACAAATTCGTACATTAATTTTAATTAATTCACAATGGAGAGGTTGCGAGTAATGCTCTTCACAATTGCATGTTTCCTCAACACTAATTCATGTGTACGAGCTAACGTTATTTCTCTACTGAAATCAAGAAATATTAACAAAATCAGGTTTATGTGTCTCATTCTCTTCCCCAAAACTGTAGCCACCCGTCTGTGTGAAGCTGTGTGTGGTTGGGTAGGCATCTGGGTTTTGACTTAGTTTGTGTGAGAATACCTGTGTGCACTATTCCTCTCTGTGTGAGCAGCAGCGTTTACCGCTGCTCGTTTGGGGCTGCACCCGATCGCCGTCTTTATCTTCGTTATGGAGAAATTAAAATTCGTTTATGTCGGTCACCGTCTCCGTCACGGAGATGGAGTTCTGGACTTGCAATGTCGCAAAAGAAGGAACCTAGGGTTTTACCAAGAGTTTTCAATTGATTTGGGGACAAGGGCTTATCTACAATCTCCGACTCTTTGGGTGGTTTTGCCTACAATTTAAGAAAAATTGTCATTTTGCAATTTAAAGATAAGGATCTACTCTTAATTTCTATATTTTAAGGCCCTTTTAATAATTTAATTTTAGGGTCAATTTTGTAATTTTAAAATGAAGGACCTAACCTGTAATTTTTAAATTGTAAGGTTCCTTCCAATAATTTTAAATATAGCGTCACTTTGGAAAGTTTAAAGAAAATGACATATTTCGTTAGGTGAGGCCCTTCATTCATAATTTTAATTCGGGGTCAGTTTTGTAATTTTGAAATATTGACTTTAAATGAGATTTTTAAATGTGATCCAAATATTATTCAATTTTAACCTAAAATTAAAATTATATTTTAAATTGATGATTTTATATTTTTGTTGAAATAATTAAATGTCGTTATTATTTGTCCATTTAAATTTCATTTTCATATTAGTTGTAAATTTTCTCTCGTAATCGCTCATGAATTTTTTTTTTCGTCAGTTAATGATTGTGATAATGTTGCGTGATTATTATTATTGAATTTTTCGTGGACTTCAAGTCTATCTTAGTGCTCATATTAAAAGAAATATTTTGAAATAAAAGTGAGGATTACTGCCAAAGTGGCACACTCATTTTTATTTATTTATTTGGTTCTCTTAAAAAAAACGTCATGTTGAGTCACAAGTCCTGTTGGGCTACGAAAAGCTCTGTTGGACCACAACAAGCCCTGTCGGACTACAGCAAACCCTGTTGGGTCACAAGCTCTGTCGGACCGCAAGCCCTACTGGGCCACAAAAAGCCTTGTCGAGCCACAAAAAAGCCCTATTAGGGCCAAAAAGCTATGTTTGGTCATAAGCCCTGTCGGGCCGCAAGCCTTGTTGGGCCACAAAAAGCCTCGTCGGGCCCTTATGCGGCAATCACCTCAAAACATGTCATGAACACTCTCTGAGACAAACTACGAGCATGATCTCACCAAATCCCTGTCACGCACAAGCAACTTCGAGACATGCTATGGACATGATCTCACCAAAGCTCTGTCACGTGCAGGCAACTTCGAGACATGCTATATGCATTATCTCACCAAAGTCTTGCTACGTGCAAGCACCACAAAGCCTTACCACACACAAGCACCACAAAACATTGCCCCGTGCAAGCATCATCGCGAACACTTCGTAGGAAAAACTAGTTCTAAAAATCATCGAGCAAAATGATCGATCCTAAAAGCCCCAAACTTTCTTTCCTATATCTATGTACTTGGAGGCCTATCAACACATCAACCTAGCAACTCGAGCTACTTGGCCAAAACATGGCCTTGTAACACGTCTCGAGCTCCTTTAACATGACTCGAGCTACTTAGCCAAAACATGGCTTTGTAACACGTCTCGAGCTCATAAACAAACATGACTCGAGCTACTTGATCAAAACATGGCCTTGTAACACGTTTCGAGCTTCTTTAACATGACTCGAGCTACTTGGCCAAACCATGGCCTTGTAACACGTCCCTGAGCTCATAAATAAACAGGATTCAAGCTACTTGGCCAAAATATAGCCTTGTAACACGTCTCGAGTTCCTTCAACATGACTCGAGCTACTTCGCCAAAACATGGCTTTGTAACAAGTCTCGAAGTGATTAAACAAACAACACTTGAGCTACTTGGCCTAAAAATGGCAAAGTAAAACGCTTGAGCTATCTCTTACAAGTACTTGAGCTACTAGGCCAAAAATTGGCCAAGTAAAACGCTCGAATTGATTTCAAAACAGAACTCAAACTACTTGGTCAAAAAGGGCCAAGTAACATGCTCAAACTCATTATCAAGCTTATTGGCCAAGTAACAAGCTTGAGTTACTTATTTAATACAAAACTCAAGCTTATTAGCAAAAAATTGGCTAAGTAACAAACTCTAGCTACATACAAATTACAAATCGCACAAAGACTTACGTTTGTTGCACCTCACAGCTTGAGCATGTAGCTGCGACCTGGATACATGGGGGCCTGTGATACGGGAAAATATCAATAGACCCGAGCTTGACCTACCTGACCCGAACTCTAGGCCCGATCTGGCCCACTCCAACTGGGCTGATTCTGGGGTCGGGTACATTATGAGGTCGGGCCTAAGAATACTAGTCCTACTTAAGTACAAACCCCCTAGTTCATTACAAATTTTACTCTAACACAAATTGTGCACTTCTAACACAATACAAACACCTAAAATAACTAGAATTACAGGAAGTTCAGTCCTTCCAAGACTCCCCCTTCAACATCTATAAATACATAACCTAGACTCATGGTTAAGATATATTTTACATAATATCACAATACACAATTTTTCACATAATTCTCTCTCTAACTTAAGCATTGGAGGAGCGACGAGGACACGCCTCGACGCTTTTATTTCAGGTATTGGAGATCGGATCTGACGGAGATTTTCCATCTGACTCGGGTTGGCCCGAGTACGATTTTTGACATCATCATGTATTGTACCCCATAAAAATATGCGAATAATAAGTTGATAGTACTGAATGTACGATTATAATTAATGTTTGACATTTTAATGAAAACTCAAGCAAACACTAAGACTTGTTATCCATAATAAAATATCAACATTATTAAGGGTCTTTCAGTCATGACTTTTGTTTTTGTTTTCGAGTTTTTTTAGATAGCTACCTAAATATTCATTTGTGGAAACTGCTTTCTAAAAGATGTTCCTATTCCAAAAGTGTTTTTAAAGGAAATTACATTATTTTCTTCTAACTAGAAAAAAAACTTTTATAAAATTAGCTAAATGGGTCCAAAAATAGCCTCTGAATCTCAAAAGTTCAGTTTGACCTCTAAAAGTCATGTCAAATGGACCCCTAAGATGAGTAACTTAAGCTCTTGTACATTTATTAATTTGCCCTTAACACCAAAAGGATTCCAAACGCGTCCTTGACAAGAAGAGTAACTGGAGCTCCTGTATGTTGTTTATTAATTTGTCCTTAACTCCAAAAACGCTCCAAACACGCCCTTATAGAATGTTCATAATTGGGACACACACTTCTGATTGAGATGATATGCCCATACTCTTAATTTTAAGTGGGCTCCGTTTGGCTACATCATCGACAGCTATCTCCTTGTTGGACTGCCAGGCTACATCCTAATTTGCTGACTTCGACCTTTCAAACCCGATCCAAAATAATTAATGCACTCTCTTTTATGTGCAGGTTGGATTTATTTTATTTTTTTCCCTTTAAAAGTTGACGTAAATATTTTATATAAATGGTTGGCAATTGTAGGTGCTCTTAAATCTATTTTTACAGCTTGAAAATTCACGCATTCTTCGAAAATTCACTCAAAATAATATTTTTCCTAAAAAAATAACCACCAAACATGGGCTTAGTGAAATTATAATTTTGATTTGCAATATGTAGATATATAGCCCTTGTTTTATCCCAATTTTTGCAGGAAAAAAAAAAGAATTTTGAAATAGTGTTTTTTGGAGAATATATAGTTAAAAAATAAGATTTTTTTTTTCAATTTACGTGTAAAATTATTTTATTAGAGAATGTGTGACTGAAAATAAATTTGAAAAAATATTTCCTCAATAAAACGAGGCTTAAACAAGAGTGTAAGTTGTACAACAAGCATCGACGATGGTCTTGCTGCTAAAAAGCTTTGCAACATGGAAGCGTCGGTCCATACTTATCAATCCTCTACTAACAAAGTGGCATGACACTTATCCTTTATGAATCTTGCTATAAGTACAGGAAAATTATTCAAAATCTGTACAAGAATTTGAAATGGAAGGAATATATTCAAAATGGGAAGAGGGAAAACAACACACAAACGGACATGATGCTACCATTCAAATTCCTGTTAAAAATCTGTGAGTTATTCTTGTACTTGCAGCATTTTTGTATCCTTTATACCCTTTCTAAAACAGTAATTGATCTCGCTAAGAAGAATGGATAAGCCCTCTATCACAACACAGAAGAGCGGGCGGGAGAGGATGTGATGATGATCCTCGCAGTTTTATCTAGAACAAGACGTTAAGCCGTGTAAGTGACTCATCTTAGCCACTTTAGGCTTTAGCAACCTCGCCCACAACTCCGAGAAGCACTCTTTATCCACTTTCCATTTTTTGTGCGCCTAAAAGTCCGCTTTATGGCTCATGTATATAGATGATCCCATGTTCGACTTAGATAAAAATATTTTTTTTTTGGTAAATTTTTATAAAATGTGTAGTAAGCAGATTTTGATAAAAGTTGATGAAATATGTGGTTGAAAAATTACGTGTATTATAAAATGTGTAGTTTAAATATTGACTTTGACATTTTTATTAGATTTTTAATGGTATCAAAAAAGGATTAAAATTCGTTTGTTCCTTTCTGGCGGCAGGTATCTATAACAAAATCGATATGATTAGTGGTTTGCTTACAAGCACAGTGATTGGTGGATTAATCATGACCAAAATGTTAATTCAAGTTATCATTATTAAGGCCCATTTGATTTTGATAAAAATCAAATTTTCAATAAATTTTGATGAAAATTAATAAAATATATAGTTGAAAAATTGATAGACGTTGTGAACCTATAAGAAATGTAATTAAAATTAATTATTAGCTCTAACTTAAATTTTATCAATTTCTACGTAAACCAAACATAACTAAGCTAAATAAATGTGGGTTCGGTAGAAATTAAAATTGAAAAATTAGTCGTTATTGTTGACTTTTATTAGACAAGTGAGACCCAATAACGGCTATATTTTCAATTTTAATTGAATTTTAAGCCGTACCGAACATGCTCTATAAATAAATAAATAAAAAACTTACATTAAAGCAATCAAATACAAGAATATGTTGGTCAATTTCATGAAAAAAAATTGCATGACTGTTGACTTTTGTGAGAATTAAAATATTAAGCCCATGTTTGAAATAGATTAAAAATTTAATAAAAATAAAAAATTAAATTACTATTAATAACACATTATTTAGGGAAATTTTCAACGTTGCCTCCAAACACAGTAACTTGAAGCACATAGGTCCAAGCTTTTTTTTTTTTTTTTTTCACAAATCTCAATTTAGGCTCACTATGTCTTTTCGGGCAGAAGCGGTAAAAAATAATCAAGCCTTTGTTTGGCAAATTTATAAACAATTTAAATAATTGTACGTATATTGTTAAAATTAATATTTGATTTTAACTAAATTTTTAAATAGTTTATAATTTTGTATCCAAATGAAGGCTTATTATCGATTGACTTGAGCGTAACTAATTTTCTTTAAAAAAAAAAAGGTACAAAAAGAAAAAAAAATTGTCATTTTCTTCATCACAACCTGCACCATCGACCCACCATCGTCGGTAGCAATCACCCCTTCTTTTCAAAATATCATATCAAGGGGAGAACGGTAACGGTATTAGAATTAACGTGCGAGATATATGACTATTTAATTTTTTTAAAAAAATTATCATTTATAAATTTCAAAGTAATATGTAAATTGAAAGTTTTTAAGAATATAAAAAATCAAGAAAATCTTATTAGGAACCTAAGTACTCAAAACGACAATATGTCGAAACCCTAACTTCCAATTTTCCTGTAATATACTCGCTACAATTTTTCAAAAAATAAAAAATCCCTTATGAATTAATTAATGTTGTGAAGAAGACTCGACACCACCTAACCTTCTTTGCCTCTCACGAATTGGCTTCTGGCATTAGCCTTTCCCCTGTTCTTGCTGGTTCTGATTTACACCTTGTAAGTAGTAAAGGATGCATTGTAAAACCTCCGACGGTTGAACTCAATTTTTGAACATTATTCAACGAACCTTCAAATTCTCGACCTTCATGGCTATTTCTCGACTCAACGGCCACATTTTCGCAACAGGGGTTTTTTAATTCTTGAAATTCATTCTTTATTTTTGCTTCCCTCTCTGTTTCTGGTGTAGCTAATGGGGGAGAACCCCAAAACCGGCTGGCCAATGATGAAGACCTGTAGGGAGCAGATCTGCTCCTAGTCAAAAGCAAAGCGATCTTGGGTGGAGAAGAATGATCAAGAAAAATTCCTTTATTTTCTTGAATTTGGCCTCCAAGAATTTCCTGATTATTATCAACATGTGGAGAAGAGGAACCAAGAAAATCTCTTTTAGTTTCTTGAATTCGGGCTTCATGAATTTCATGATTATTATCAACGTGTGGAGAAGAGGGATCAAGAAAATCCCCTTTATTTTCTTGAATTTGGGCTCCAAGAATTTCATTAGAGGAACCAAGAAAATCCACTTCATTTTCATGAAATTGAGGTCCAAGAATTTCGCAATTATTACCAACATGATTTTTAACCTTATGACTTGTCTGAATTGGTTCAACCCCGAAAGAATCCTCTTTGGTATCACCTTTCTTGCAACATCCAGACCGGAAAAACAAATCCCATTTGACAAAAAACCGGCGGAGGGCCTTTGGTTTATGAAATCTTGAAGTACAATTCTGACACAGAATTTTCTTGAACCACCGGCAGGGGTGGGTTTGGTAGGTGGCGCCGCCAGCTTTCTTTGGCCGTGAGGTTTTAGAGGACCTTCGAACTCTGACTTGACCAATGCAAGTGACTTTGGGTGAGGATGGTTCTTGATCTGTTTCTATCGCTGCTGCATTCTTTTTATTGCGAAAGTAAAAGATTGGGCTTGCGCGGGACCTGCCTCTGCTTCTGCTGCCGCCATTGCTCGTCAAGAACATCATCAATGGTGGTGGAAATGTCTCTGCTCTGCTTGGACTTGATATTGGCTTTGATGAAATCTTCATCTTCTTCTCCTTCTCTCTATCTCTCTCTATATATACGTGCATAGTGCTTACGATTGTATTTTTCTACTGTTTATGGGTCACTCTTATATCTTCTGGGGTTTCTTTTGGTTGCTCTGGTGGGAGAAAGATTAGGATTGAAGGGAGGGTAGACAGCAAGCTATCTCTTTCATGTCGGCGGATAAAATCAAACATCGAATAAAGATGAAAATATATATCGATTTATAGTGGTTTGAATTACTCATCTTAACGAAATTAACCTTTTAAGATAGAATCTTAAATCTTAATATGGTATCAGAGTTCGATAAACTCCAATTCCAACGAGCGATTCAATCCGATTAAAACTTAAAAAAATTAAGCACATAAATAATAAATTTCAAAATTGATCTGCTCAAACGAGCCACCATCTTGCGAGTGACATAGACCAATTTATATGAGTTTGGATTACTCATCTTAATAAGGTTGACATTCTAAGATGGAATCTCAAATCTTAATATTTCGTAGCACCGTAATATTCTTACGAATAAATGATATATTTGGATTAATTTTTATTTGTGCAAGAGACATGTTATTTTGTTTTTCATTATAGATTTGCTGTGAAAATCTACCTTGACAAAGTGAACAGAACTCTTACGTTAAAAGAGTTATTTAGCCCTTCTTAGATTCAGATTAAAATCTCAAGTAAAAGTCAACAATTAATTTTAACCACATAATTTATGGAACCCACAACTTTTTAACCACACATTTCATCAAATTTACTAAAAATATAATTTTAATTTATACCAAATATGGACTTACCATATGTGCTTGTAACGTATTTTCGTTTCGTGGCACTAAATACTGAGCAGTGATTACTGGTAGGTGGAAACATCATGTGCAATTCTGCAATTGGCTTTCAATCTGGTCAAAAACTTACTGTTTTGGAAGGTAAAATCTCCAGCGCACAGTTATCAGAAGAGAGAATGGATGGTGCGAAAATTATGTTGGTTTCGTAAGATTTGATGGGTGATAGGTACTTCTTTTCAGAAATAACAGCATTATTACCAAACTTATTGATACTTCACCAATTTTGGTTATCTTGACAAGATTCATTCTATCAATGTCGAAGTGGACCATTCATCACTCTTCTATTGCACATAGAGTTAGAATCTTTATGGCGTTTGTAATAAGTGGATCAAACAATGAATAGGATTATTTGGTCTATTTATTTATCATATTTTTAACAAAATTTAATAGATTTGATTATGAATTTTTCAAGTAACACATATATGCTCAACAAGCGCATCTAAAGATCGAAATGCACCACTCAGGGCCCATTCGGTAGGAATTAAAATCAGAAAAATTGAAAAATTAGCCATTATTGTTGATTTTTATTAGATGAGTGAGACTCAATAACGATCATATTTTCAATTTTTATTGAATTTTAATCCATATTGAACGAGGCCTCAATAAATTCACATGACCTATGACATGTCATTGTGTCGGTTTTTCTCACAATTGAAACTTAGTCAATGACAAATTCGACTTCACAGTAAAAAGGCATAATTATGGGAAATTTACGTTCCTTGATGTCATTATGGACCTAAAATATATAATAAAAAATGAACCGGCTCCACATTATTGTAGAGAAAGTGGCTTCTTGGCCAAACAAAAAAAAATGGGGGACCAAACATAGAATTAAGAATAAAATGACCAAAATTTGGTTATTTATGTATAAGAGATATATACTCTTATTATTAGGACTTCAAATCAAATAGAAATTTTGTAGGGATGCATGCATTTCTAGTTTTGCCACCACAATTTCTTTAATGACATGCTACCTAGATGTGCCAAGAGGCATTGTCGGCACTCTAGTTCGATGGCTCACATTGCCATCGAACTTTGAATTCTTATCAATGACATAACATTGAGATGCATCGTCAAGAGATCGTGCTAGCTATCAAGTCATCACAATCTTGAAGTTTCCCGTGCAAGGCTATGCGTGAGTCAACACGATCCTTTTGTAAGTGTATCGAGCTAGGCCTCACATGCTTAAAATTATTTAGGCTTAGCAAGGCTTAATAAGAACTTCTTGGTTTACTAACTTCTGTTCTTATGCTTGAATTTTTTTTCCTATATGTATAGACAAACTTTCATGGATTAGTCTTAACAATGTTCACTTAGCTCTAGGAGCAAAGTGGCTGACGAACTGCACAACCCCTTATAAGGTAGGTCTATGTTTGAGACGGGCAAATTCTTCCCTACTAGACCATCGAGGTGCGAGCCGTACAATGACATATTTTTGCACCTCTACTCAATTCAAGATAAAAATTAAAGAAGAATTGAGGTCTTTCCTCAAATTAAAATTTATGAAATTTTTTAGGAGAGAATTTCAAACTACAAAGCCCTTTATTCCTTGAAAGCTTGTAAAAATGTGCAGTGCAGACAATTTAAAACATTCTAACCAGAGCCTAGCCTTCTATAGGTGTCTTCATGCAACAGATAAAGTGTCCCATCTGATGAAGAAAAGGTGAAAAATTCTGACAAACGCATGAATTATTTTTAAAAAGGCAACTCGGAGTGGGCTCATCTTCTTCACAAGGTCCAGTGTATCTGCCAATATGCAGCCTACGATTTGATATTTTTTCAAAATTACCAATGGGGCTTTTGTGTCAATTTATCTTACAATAATTTTAGCGTCGTCAACAAGAAAACAAAAGGTCAACTAAGGTTTCAGAAATCAACTCTGCTTCTGTGTACAGAAGCAGAAGCAACATAAGATCAATAAGGAAGACACGCGGTGGGATCTGCATTTTTTTTTTTCAAATACAAGGTGAGACTCGACATTCTGAGTATTCTAGAGACTTCCTGACAAAACCATTTCTGTACAAATGGTTTTGCTGTTCAAAAATCCCTTCTGTCACTCGAATAAGAGAGCAGGGAAAGGGGAGAAAGTCATTTGGCAATTATCAAATTGTTCATTGAAATTTAGTGAGAACACAATATTAAAACTCGATGCTTAATTTTTAAAGGTCAACATCGTTAATATGAATAGCACAATTTTTTTTTATAAGTTGATTTTCATCTTTATTAGATTCGGAATTTATCACTTAACACTATGTGCATACATTAGGAAAAATAAGTAGTGATTATTAAATAAGCAGACATATGAGATAGTTACTTTTTTATTTCATGTCTCTCTATTTTCTAAACAAAAAAAATAATGATAAGATTTCGCATTATTACAGAATAAAAAATCTTACAAAAAATAAATTACTCTGATCAAATTAATTTCTGTCTTTATTCTGAAATACTTTTAACTAATAAATAATATTTAATTAATTGAGTTTCCGTCGTGTCTTTTTAATAAATCCACTTGTACAATCATTAAAGTGTTGTAATTTTTACAACACCTCACATTAGAGTGAGATCCACAAATTAATTGTAATTTTTACAACACCTCACATTAAGGTAGGACCCACAAGTTAATTAATTTGTGAATCCCACCCTAATGTGAGGTGTTGTAAAAATTACAACACCTTAATGATTGTACACATAGCATTGTTGTTTTAATTAAGTAGCTTGATTATGTGACCAACTAGGGCAGTTACGAAGGCGGATCTAACAGGGGGCTGGGCTGGGCTCCAACCCAATGGTAGAGAAGAGAAATTTTAGGAAAAATACATAACTCATAGTTTTAAAGATCACATTTCATAAATAACAAATTTTTTAAAATATTTCAAAAATCAGGTGGTAAATAAATTTATTAAATATTAAAATATAATATAATATACATGAATTATTTCTATCTATGTCACCTCACCTACCACATCCTATCACCCCACTACACCACATTCCCTCCACCTCTCCATCGGAGACGGCCATCAGCTCCGACGATCACTCCTGGCTTATGCACTATGTAACACGTACCTTTCAATATATGAAATAAATTGATTTTCTCATCCTAAATTCCTCTCTTCTTGAAATTCCTTTTTCTTCATCAATTGTTTGTTATCAAATTATTGTAGACATTAAAAAAATAAATAAATAACGGGTTGGGTTAATTTAAATAATTAGCTCAATTAAATTTACTAAATCAAAGTCCAGACCCGTAAAATTCTAAAAACCCACCCTACTTTTTAATAAATCCATAATTATTCAATTATAATCGATTTAATTGTACTAATTTGGTGATTACCAAAATTGGCCACGAATTTTCCCTATAAATAGGGTCAATGGTTCACTTCATAAGGAAGGAGAAAAAGAATAAGAGAAAATTACGAAGTGCTGAAGAAATTCTCTCCACTCCAAGTCCGGCAAACTCGAAGAAGATCAAAAATCTTCTTCAAATCAAACAAATTCAAGAAGATCAAAGTCTTCCTCAAATCAAATCAAGACCAAGGTCAAGATAAAGCCCAAGCTTTCGAAGTGTAAATCCAAACTTCGAAAACAAGTCAAGCTCTTGACAGATCAAATCAAATTCACAACAAATCTCGAAATCTAGGATTCAAGCCACGTGGCCCCTCGTCTTCAAACACTCAGATTATTAATCAGAAGATTAATTGCAACTTTGCAATCACAAGAAGATTTATATCCATTTGTATTGTATTTTCTTTAAAATACAATTTGTAACGATTTTCGTATTTTAATATACGCGAAATCCGTCGTACAAATTTCTTGGCACGTCCAGTGGGACCTTCTTGTCCTCTCATCTTTTGATATCAGAATCTTCAACTTTCAACAACTACATCAACAACGGCAAACGAACAAGCGAAGCAAACCATGACTCATCTCGAAGAGATATTTGCTAAGCTGTTCCGGGCGATCAGAGCCCGAACAAAAAGTGGGAGAACTCAACCGGTTCCACCACTAAAAAAGTTCTCCAACAAGGGCAGAATGAAAATTGCTTTCATAAAGCCAAACTCTCGTTTAACAAAAAAGACCAAGAGTTCGGTGAAAAATTCTCGTTCGCGCTCCGTCTCCAGTGGCAGATCCTCGTCTGGGTCCCCTCATACTGCTTCTCTGCAAAGGTGGGGAGACTATAGTTCGTCTGAAGAGTCACTTGAGCCAGTGATGGTCACAGAAGCAACATCGGGCTCAGATGATCGAATCCAACAAATGGCTTTAGCCATTGAAAAACTAACGAAGTCACTAGAAGAGAAAGACGCACAGGTCGTTGCACTCATGCACAAGCTAGAGCTGCAAAATCTGGTGAAAGAAGATCAAGAAAATCCAAGATCTTCCAAAGCTAAAGAGTTGGAAGTCCAAGAACGCCACCAGAAGCAAGACATACATGATCGAACAGTTGTTCAAAATGTTTTGCGTGATACTATTCAACTCTCTTTGGCTCTCTGTCTGTCCACCAACTACAACATATGATTGCAGACACCATTCGTGCCCAATATGGTGGTTCAATGCAATCTTCATTGGTGTATACCAAGCCTTATAGCCGTCGAATAGACGAGATAAAGATGTCACTCGGCTACCAACCTCCAAAATTCCAGTGTTTTGATGGGAAGGGCAACCCGAAGCAACATGTTGCTCATTTCATTGAGACGTGTAATAATGCAGGTACTTACAATGACACTATGGTAAAATAGTTCGTGCGCTTCCTCAAGGGTGCTGCATTCGAATGGTATACCAACTTATAGGCTGGGTCAATTGATAGTTGGGATCAACTTGAAAGAGAATTCCTAACACGTTTCTACAGCACCGGCGGACTGTCGGCCTTCCGAAACTTGCTCTAACAAAGCAGAGCAAAGAAGAGCCCGTTGTAGAGTACATTGAACGCTGGAGGAATCTTGTGCTCAATTGCAAGGAAAGAATAAACGAAGCATCTTCCATTGACATGTGTGTGCAAGACATGCATTGGGGATTACTTTACAATCTCCAAGCAAATATGCCTCACTCCTTTGAAGAGTTAGTGACACGTGCCCAAATAAACAATTACCTTGCAGTAAGGCATGGGGTTCGACCAATCAAGCAACTTCAAAGGAGATTTCGACCAGAATTGGTTCCTCAAATTGAAATAGAAGTCAACAAACTAATTGAAGCTGGATTCGTACGTGAAGTCAAATACCTAACTTGGATTGCGAATATTGTCCCCTTCAAAAAGAAAAAAATGGACAATTACTGGTCTGTGTTGACTTTCGTGATCTGAATCAAGCATGTCCCAAAGATGACTTTCCGCTTCCAATAATAGAGTTGATGGTGGATGCAACTACCGGGTATGAAATCTTATCTTTCATGGATGAATTTTCTGGATACAAGCAAACCGAAAGATGAGGAACTCACAGCATTCCGTACCCCTAAGGGCATTTATTGTTATAAAGTTATGCCGTTTGGGTTGAAAAACGCGGGGGCAACCTACCAACGGACAATGCAAAGGATCTTCGATGACATGCTGTATAAGAATGTAGAATGCTATGTATATGACATTGTCGTTAAAACAAAGAAACGAGATGATCACCTACAAGATCTACGGGATGTTTTTGAAAGACTTCGACGACATAAATTAAAGATGAATCCACTGAAGTGCGCATTTGGTGTCACATATGGGAAATTTCTTGGCTTCATTGTTTGACATAGGGGCATTGAAATAGACCAATCAAAAATCGAAGCTATAATCAACATGCCAAAACCAAGAAATGTGCATGAGGTAAAAAGTCTCAAAGGAAAACTCTCATACATTCGGAGATTTATCTCTAACCTTGCCGGACGTTGCCATCCATTCAACAAATTGGTGAAGAAAGATGTACCATTTGAATTGGATGATGCTTGTCGAAGAGCTTTCCAAAGCATTAACCAATATTTGTCTCGTCCACCAGTACTTGCAGCTCCGGTCCTACGGAAATCATTAACTCTTTATGTTGCAATACAAGAATATTCTCTAGGAGCGCTTCTTGTCCAGGCCAATGATGAAGGAAAGGAGAATGCACTCTACTACTTGAGCCGGGCACTGGTAGGTGTCGAGATAAAGTATTCGCCTATTGAGAAAATATGCCTTGCATTAATCTTCGCGGCTAAAAAATTGAGACATTATATGCTATCACACACAACCAGTCTTGTTTCAAAGATTGATCCTTTAAGGTAAATAATGTCTAGACCAATTCTCTCTGGAAGAATTGGAAAATGGGCATTGTTATTGTCTGAGTTCGACATCAAGTTCATTCCTTAAAAGGCCATCAAATGACAAGCTTTGGCAGATTTCCTGGCTGACCATCCAATTCCAGCGGAATGGGAACTGCAAGAATACCTTCCAGATAAAGAAGTTTTGTTTACTGAAATCATACTATCATGGAGGCTATACTTCGATGGGGCAGCCCGAAGTTATGGTGCAGGAGCAGGAGTTATCTTTATCACCCCCATGATCTTGTCATGCCTTACTCGTTTACCTTAACAAAGAAATGTTCAAACAATGTGGCAGAATATCAAGCCCTTATCATTGGCTTAGAGACAACTATAGATATGGATATTCATCAGCTAGAAGTCTTCGGGGATTCTAAATTGATAATCAACCAACTCTTAGCTGAGTACGAAGTCCGTAATTCCGACTTGAAGCCATATCATGAATATACATCAACGCTTGTGAAGTGATTTGATTTGTTAAAAATCAAATTCATACCTAGGGCTGAAAATAGAGAAGCCGATGCCTTAGCTAATTTGGTCGCTGTTCTAGCCAGGTCAGATGAAGAGTTTTCCCACTCCGTATCAATTGCTCAAAGGTGGGTGCTTCCGTCCTTGCTACCCAATGAGATGAAAGAAAACAACAGTGTTGAAGTGACTGAAGATGAGGAAAAAGAAGATTGGAGACAGCCGATAATTGATTTCCTTCAACATCAAAAACTACTGGACAATCCATAGCGAAAAACCGAAATCAAGAGGCGTGCACCTCGCTTTGTCTTTTATAAGAGAATGCATCGATGATCATTCGATGGGGGTTTTCCTCCGATGTCTAAGTAATGATGAAGCAACACATGTCGTGGAAGAAGCCTACTATGGAATCTGTGGTGCTCATCAGTCTGGACCCAAACTCCATTTTCAAATAAAGAGGATGGGGTACTACTGGCCGACTATGGTACAAGACTCCATGTATTATGTAAAGAAGTGTGAAGCTTGCCAAGTTCATGCAAACTTCATCCATCAACTTTCGGAACCATTACATCCGACAGTAGCTTCATAGCCATTCTATGCATGGGGTCTCGATGTAGTTGGACTCATAACTCCAAAGTTTTCAGCTGGACACCCATACATCCTTGCTGGAACTAACTACTTCTCTAAGTGGGCTGAAGGCATACCATTGAAAGAAGTAAAGAAAGAAAATGTTGCAGATTTCATTCGTATCCAAATCATTTATGAGTACGGGGTCCCACGATACATCATAACTGACAATGGGAAGCCCTTTTGCAATAGCCATATAAACAATTTATGCTCAAAATTTGGATTCAAATAGTACAACTCATCCATGTACAATGCAGCGGCTAATGGGTTAGCGGAGACATTCAACAAAACTCTATGCAGTCTATTGAAAAAGGTTGTCTCCAAATCAAAAAGGGATTGGCATGAAAGAATTGGTGAAGTCTTATGGGTTTATGGAACCACCTATCGAACTCCAACACAAGCCACTCCTTATGCCTTAGTGTATGGAGTGGAAGCCGTACTTCATTCGGAGTGTCAAATTCTATCACTTCGAATTGCTGTCCAAGAAGATTTGACAACAGAAGAAAATTCCCTTCTTCGATTGGAAGAGCTAGAAACTTTAGATGAGAAGAGATTAGAGGCACAAATGCACTTGGAATGTTATCAAGCTCAGATGGCGAAGTCCTTCAACAAGAAGGTGCGACCAAGATCATTTCAAGTCGGAGACTTGGTACTTTGCGTACGCAGACCAATCATAATCACAAGAAAAACAGGGGGCAAATTCCAACCTAAAGGGGATGGTCCGTTTGTCGTCACTCATGCATTCACTAGCGGAGCATACAAGATCGTCGACAAAGATAGATTACAAATCGGACTTATCAATGGAAAGTTTCTAAAGCGTTTTTACGCTTGAAGTTCTTTATTTTATTTTTTCATTGTATTACTCCTGGCCCGCAGGAGGATAAACTGTGAACGGCCCCCACCCCAAATAAAAAAAAATTGTTTGTTCTTGTAACGAACTACGTTCGACTTGATCCCGTTTGGGTATGTAGGCAGCTTGAATAAATTATAAATTCAAGTTCAGTCACAAACAAGAAAATCATTCAATTTGTTTACCATTTTCTACAGTAAAAAAATGCTCAAGAAACAAGAAAAAGTTCATCGTAAAAAGGCGAAGAACGATAAAAAAAAATTAAAATTCATATGGTCTTAAAAGATCATAAAGTCCTAAATCTATCAAAATCACTCGCCGTTGATCACTTGCAGGAAACTATCTTCAAGTGTCTTCCTTCTCTGGTCAATGGATGTTACGCTGGAAACATCTCTAGTCAGTGATTCTTCTAAAGCGGCCTTTGCAGTTCCAATCATACTCTTCTGTTCCTGATGGTTTTGAAGTTCATCCCGGAGTATGTCCGGCTCGAAAGTTAGCTGACTAATTTGACCTTCCAATGAAGCACAAGTGGAATCTTCCACTTCCAACTGAATATTCAAAAACTTCAATTTCTCAGTCTTCTCATCGGTAGTTGGAAACTCTAAGTGATGCTTCCTTTCAGATAAATAGATGTCAACTTCTTTGAGAAACACGTCCATGCGTTCCATCAAGGGTGATGGATCTGTACGGAATGAGCTGGTAATCATGTTTTGAAGAATTAAATTATTCTCATCCCACCAGAGCGGATGTTGGAAAATTCATGCTTTAAGACATTCCTAAAACACTTCTGAAGATAATTGGTCATCGCTTCTTGCAAAGCATCTTTCAAGTAAGGAGACTCTTGAGTTATCCCAGGCGGGGGACCAGCCATAAAGGAACAAATTGGAGCTGCCTGATGATTATT
The DNA here is from genome assembly GCA_019097785.1 of Fraxinus excelsior. Taxonomy (NCBI): domain Eukaryota; kingdom Viridiplantae; phylum Streptophyta; class Magnoliopsida; order Lamiales; family Oleaceae; genus Fraxinus; species Fraxinus excelsior. The sequence continues at coordinate 6,376,866 of CM032643.1, read as the reverse complement.
TGTTTCCAAAGGCGGAATGTTAACCAAAGCCAATGAAGGGGTGGTAACTAGAACTCCTTGATTGACCTCTAAAATAGTAGCTTTCGCAGTCTCAGAATTCACTTCATCTTAATCTTGGAATGCATCTATGTTGAACGTCGAAATGCCTTCATTCATAGTATTCTGGTGTTTACAAGGTGGATCGTGAAAGTCATGAGTACCATCTATTCCTTGAAGCGCACCAATTCTCCCATCGTTCTCACCAGTCTGATCTTGCAAAGAATCTGAATTCATGGAGAAATTCAATCCTTCGGAAATGCTCGAAAAACCTACGAAAAAAGGGTAGAGATAAAAAGAATAATAATAATAAGAAAATAATATATATTAAAAAAAGGAGGGACCTACCCACGTTCCGTGTTCTAGGAGACATATCTAAAAAATCGACATTTGATGGTGTATTCGGGAGGCTGATGTTAATGTGAGAAACTCCAACGTCGTCTTTCGAAGAATTTGGAACAGCTTGAAGCGGCGTCGGTTTTACCGATCGTTTAATCTTATATATTCAGGAGAGTAGAGCCTGAAAGTGAAGTTCGTTGCATAAGCTAAATACAAGCGGTATGTTAAAAATAAATAAATAAAATACCCGATCTCCAGAACTTTCATCTCCCCGAGATAAAGTCTTGCCAGGTGTGTGGGATGCTCGATCTCCAGGACTACTGCGGTCTGGAATCAAAACTACTTCAGGCATTTTCTCGGCAGGCTCAGAGGTGGAAGCAAACTTTGTCGAGGGAACTTTAAATTTAATCTTCTTAATGACTCTGTCATTTCGAAGGTCCAATTCCCTCTTTCGTGAAATCTCTTCAGGAACGATATGTGGAGGATTTAACACTTTGGCTACAGCCCTGTTCGGAACTAGGTTAAGAACAAAGTCACGACTCTCGCTAGAAGACAAAACATGCACTTGAACCTTGGTCAGGAGCGGCAATATTCGATTATTCCCCCAAGTTCGGTACTCTAAGTCGACATTTTGATGTGTATCCTTCATGTACTCTGGGATATGAAATGTAGAGCCAGTCATCATTCGAGTCAAAGACAACCAGACACGATACATATCGCTCGCATTGAGAGCGATATCCAACTTTCTTGGTGAACCGAGAAGTCTTTGTTTGAAGCCAAGTTGCCTCGCGAACCTATGAGGATTATATGCCTCGAGGATGAAAGGAGAGTTTCCTCGACGGTAAGAAACAAATCCAGATCGAATGTTCACCATAAACTCCGAGGTGTCTATAGACCTTGGTTGGTCATCCACTCGTATATCGGGATGGGACAATGGGGGAAATGGATTCCAGCAAAAGTCATTGGCATCCATCGTCCCACGGATAAGATTCCGACATTCGACAACATTTTTCTCCCAAGACTGGAAAGCATTCAAGGTGCCAGCATATCTGCGGATTATAGAACGAGCGTAACTCTTGTCCACATTAGCATAAATACCTAGAACAAAATACGTTGCAGTCCAAGCATAAAGAAAATGTCTAGGAAATGAATGTGAAATCGAGCCAAGGTCCGGGTTCGACTGATGGTTCGATGTCCGTGTGCGTCCTCTATAAATGCTCGCTAATACGGGAGGAACTAGACTGTAAATGTACCCACCTGCCATTTTAGAAGACGCTTTAAAAGTCACAACTCTTACATACTCATCCCCAGATGGAAGAACGAAACGACAAAGCCACAAAGAGAGATAAGCGGCTATATCTAATTCCTTTTCTTCTTCTATAGACAAAGATATTGGCAAATCACCCCAATGACTCTGATCCCGGCGTGAAATATCTATTGGCTTGTCTACAGCCACAGACCTCCGTATTTCCTTTGAAGCTCTTTGCTGACGTCTCTTCAATGAATTTAGACTCATAACACTCTTGTAATTTTTGTGTTGTCGAGGATTCTGGGCACAACCATTCTCGCGAAACCAAAAATTAATCTATTCTTCGTGACTAACGCAATCAGATTCATTCGCATCCGCAATCAGTACAAAAACATTGAAGAGGTACAGGCATGACTTGGAAAGTTGATCTATCGCTCTGAAAGACTTCTGACTACTTCTTCATAGTAATCACCCATGATCGAAAGTCCACTTATCTCGCGGATGTCCCAAAGAGAAATACCGATTTCACCACATGAGGTCACAAAAGTTTTGGTCTCCGGGCACCAAACCTCACAAAGAGCTCTGTAGATAGAATTTGAGCGATGATAATCCCTTGCAGCGCAGCTAACTGTATAAGCTAACTGGCGAAGATTCCTTTTGAGCAGAAGTTTCTGGACCCATGAAGACCACTCCCAAAACTTTGGAAGAAAAGAAATATCTCCACGACTGACAAGTGCGCTTCCCCATCGTATTTCATTGTTGTTAATCCGTTCACAAATTACGGCCCTTGGAATACACTCCATGCTTTGAGAATGATGAGGTGGGAGACACAAAGAAGAAAAATGACTGCTGGAGCGGTTGGAAGTGGTAGCTTCTGAATTCTCGTTACATTCACTAATAATAGGTAGATGCAACTCTGGCAAAGGCTCCAAGAGTTCAGGAGAAAGATCTGTAGCTGGCTTATGAATGCTAAGTTTAAGTTTACCTCGTATGTCGGGTTGAGCATGATACTTCACATCAATATCTTTGAAACGAAGATAACTCTTGCCTTGGCTCTTAAACTCGATGATTTCGTGTATATCCGAATACGCACCATTATTAGAGCTCATCCCAGCCACTCCTAAAAAAAAGGAAGAGGAAATCAGTAAACAAAAAAAAAGGATTAACGGGGAGTAAATCTTTTAAATTCCTTGTGGTCTAAATCACGAGCCTCCCAAGTATATGGATGATCCTAAACACAAGTGCCTTGGACGGTCGAGTGAACAGTCATTGGTCCTAAACACAAAGTGCCTTGGACGGTCGAAGGAACGGTCTTTAGTCCCAAACACAAAGTGTCTTGGATGGTCGAAGGAAGGTCCTTGGTCCTAAACACAAGTGCCTTGGACGATCGAAGGAACGGTCCTTGGTCCTAAACACAAAGTGCCTTGGATGGTCGAAGGAAGGTCTTTGGTCATAAACACAAGTGCCTTGGACGGTCGAAGGAACGGTCCTTGATCTCAAACATAATGTGCCTTGAATGGTGAAAGATAGCAGTCCTTGATCTTCAATGTACATGAAAAAGTTGGCGATTTTAAGTGTTTCTGAACCCATAAAATAATTGTAGTACAACTTCTACTCTACATCAAGAAAATCTCCAACCTCAAAATCTCTGACTTGTTCCAAAAGTTAAACCCTTGAAAAAAAAAATTAATGTTAGTCACAAAAAAAAATATTACTATTCACGTGAACAGTCGCGACACTGTTCACGGAACAGTACCCAAAAAAAAAAAAAACAAGTCTTACCTTTTGCCTACAAATTTTACCTCTTGATCTCTAAACCTAATAACTTGTTCACATAAATAGGTAAATATCGGGTTTCATTTAAACCCAACTTATCCTCAAACATAAAAGCATGTTAAAACAAATAACCAGATAAATTGAAAATCGCGTAAAATAATCGAACAAAGATTAAATAAAAAAATTGAAGAAATAAATCGAGATTTATTAATTTATTTATTTCATAATAAATTAATAAATCTTGAGGGGGCATTTGTAGACATAAAAAATAAATAAATAACGGGTTGGGTTAATTTAAATAATTAACCCAATTAAATTTACTAAATCAAAATCTAGGCCCGTAAAATTCTAAAAGCACACCCTACTTTTTAATAAATTCATAATTATTCAATTATAATCAATTTAATTGTACTAATTTAGTGATTACCAAAATTGGTCACGAATTTTCTCTACAAATAGGGTCAATGGTTCACTTCATAAGGAGGGAGAAAAAGTACAAGAGAAAATCATGAAGCGCTGAAAAAATTCTCTCCACTCCAAATCCGACAAACCCGAAGAAGATCAAAAATCTTCTTCAAATCAAGCAAATTCAAGAAGATCAAAGTCTTCCTCAAATCAAATCAAGACCAAGGTCAAGATCAAGCCCAAGCTTTTGAAGTGTAAATCCAAGTTTCGAAATTCAAGTGTCGAACAAGTCAAGCTCTCGACAGATCAAATCAAATTCACAACAAATCTTGAAATCTAGGATTTAAGCCACGTGACCCCTCGTCTTCAAACACTCAGATCATTAATCAGAGGATTAATTGCAACTTTGCAATCACAAGAAGATTTATATCCATTTGTATTGTATTTTCTTTAAAATACAATTTGTAACGATTTTCATATTTTAATATACACGAAATCCGTTGTACATACGTTTCTGCATCAACTAATTTACGTTTGTCATTTGATGGATCAACAAAACAATGTAGCCCGGGATGTTGAGGCCTCAGGGTTCAGCACAGGATTGATCGTCCTACTAATTGTTGGTGGGCTGATGCTGCTCCGGTAACTTTATTCCAGAAAATTAAAAATTAAAAATCATACCCCCACCCCCATGGATCCACCTACGACCACCACATCCATGCATCCACCTCCTAAAAAATTACCGAAAAATTTTCAAGTCACTTTATATAATCAAGTTGTTGACACGTGACTATTTGTGACCAAGTTTGTATTCAATGTGACTAACTGTGACAAATTTGTGTCCGACGTGACTATTTGTGACCAATTGAATCTTAATTGTGACCGTATATGATCAAGTGACAATAGATCACAATTAACACAAAATTGATCACAACTAGTCACAGTACACACATATTTGGTCACAATGATCGCCACAAACCAGTATCACAATCCACTACCAGCCATCACCACCATCACCTCAAATGCACCACCATTGCCTCCTCCAACTCAAATTTATGACAATGAATTCCAAACTAATGTTTAACTAAAACTCTTCTCTACACCACCACTACCACCTTCAACTAAAATCAGCATAGATATTACATTCACCTCCAAACCGCACCTTTAAAGGATTAATTCCAGAAATTTGGTTATCAATTGAAGAAATTGGTTGATGATCCATTGTTATTCCATCTTTAATTGAAGATCACCTCAACGAATTGAGCATTTGGTGCAGCATGGATACGTCTAATTCCTTATACCTGAATTTTTTACACACGCCTGAACTTCAATCTCAAATTCGTCGAAGTTTGGGTGGAAATTTATCCTGACCCATGGTGGGGATGACATCGGCTTACCCTTGCAGTAGCTATGGCTCATGTCAAGTAAAAATCGTCGATACACCACATTGGTTCATCGCTGCGTTAGAAAATGGGGGTTAGAAATGGGGTGGGGTGAAAAGCCGCCACTGCTGCGATAAGCACCGCTTATATGCAGAAAAATATAATCAAAATTTGTGGAGTTGAGCAATCGTCGGACCACCATCAACTGCAATGCTACCAACAACAACCTCCAGACCTGTAGTCGTCTATGGAAGCGGAGACAGAGTTCCAATGCACAAAATGGGCTCCTTGGCGACGATTAGATGTAGACCTAGTTTGATGTCATCTCGATCGTCGTAAACGGAGACACGATGTAGCCTAAGCTTCTTTTGTAGAGAGAAATGGTGAGTGTGAGAAGGAGATGCAGCGTGTAGGGAAACATAGAGGAGAAAGTGGAGAGAAAATTGTAATATAATCTAATTTTTGATAAATAATTTAATTATAACCCGATTTGTGAAATGATAAACTTAGATCCCAATTCTTGAAATTGAAAGTTAAAAGCCAAGTTTCTCTGTAATTTCCTCGAAATTGTATAGTTAAATTTGCCAAAATGTCTATATTAGCCCAGTTTCATATTGAGTCCCAACCCAAGCCCAATTATCCAAATATTCTTTCATGATATTAATAAAATGTGAACAATTTTATTACACAACTAGATTTTTATTTAATGCATATTTTACTTATAATTATATATAAACTTTTATAATAAAAAAATAAAATTGTATTGATTAGAGCTAAAAGAAATTATTTATTTTTCTAATAAATGTTCGGTTAAGCTTAAAGTAATTAAATATTTTAGTTTTAAAAATATTTTCATATATAACTTATTTATGCTTATAAAAAAAGAAACTTACTTATTTTGACCATGAAACTAATGTTACTATCAAAATAAGTAATTTACATTATATTTAATCTTACAATAAAAAAATATTTATAAGAACTTATTTGTTTATAATTAATAAGATTATATGTACATCTGAATCAAATATGGACGTGAAAGAAATCAAATTTTTTTACCCTTGAATAGTTGAATTTTCTTGTCTTTTTTTACTTTGGGTGGATTCTTCACTTATGGTAGAATGTGTTGGTATAAAATATTGATACCCACATTAGATAATATTCGAACACTAGTGAGATTGAAAGATTTTTGAATGACTAATACCTTGAATAATAGCTTGCGGAACAAAAACATAAGTAATAGGAGTAGACATTTAAATAACGATAAACAATATTCTAAAATAATGAACTACCGCCAACAATTTCTTTCGGTGCGTTGAGTAACGACGCTCTACATTATTCAGTTTCGACTTTCATAAGCAACTGAATGCCCTTTTTGCATGAGGACTCTTCCGAGAGCAAAATCTAAAGCACCCATCTTAATTTCAAATGGTTTAGTTATATCCGATAAGGCCAATATTGGATTCGTCCACACCGACTTCTTCAATTCTCGAAAGCGACTTGGCATTGAGCTGACCAATCCCAAGCTTTTTTCCTTTTTCATTAATTCAGTCAGTGGCAATACAATTTCAAAGTATCCCTTTCACGAATCTTCGGTAGTAATTGCATAACCCAAGAAATGAACGCATATCATGTACGTTTTTTAGTGGTTGCCAATCCTTGATGGTTGTAACCTTCTTGGATCCATGAGGATTTTACCTTGTTAAATAACGTGACCCAAGAAACTGATAGAAGTCTGAGCGAATGAGCATTTGAGCTTTTTGACATAAAGCTCATTCTCTAGCAACTGATTGAAAACCTGTCTCACATGTTCCTCCAATGTCTCACTATAGATTACAATGTCATCCAAGTACATCACCACAAAGTCATGTAGAGATTCGCGAAGTACCCGATTCATCATCGTACATAACGTCGTTTGGGGCATTTGTCAAGCCAAAATGCATCACTTTAAACTAAAAGACCCTATATTTGGTTACCACGGTAGTGTTTTCTTCATCTCCCTCCTTAATCCGAACTTGCCAGCATCCGGATCTAAGATCAATCTTTAAATAATACTTCACCCTACTCAGTCGATCGAAGCAATCTACCACCAGCGAAATAGGATATCTATTTTTCACAGTGATCTTATTCAAAGCTTGATAGTCACGGTCATTTTTATGAAACAACACATGAGCTCCATGTGGTGACTTCACAGGCATGATAATCACACTCTCCAACATTTCTCCCAATTGTTTCCCATTCTTTTCAAGTTGAGGCTGAAATGTATGATAGGATGCCCTGGATGGAGGTTTAGCACCAGGAATAAGTTTAATTTCGTAATCAACTGCCCTCCTTGGCGGCAACCTCTTTCGCAATTCATCCATTATGACGTCTTCAAATTCCTGAAGAAGCCTTTTGACAAGCTTTGTAATAGGATCAATTGCTTCTTCAATCTCCTCTAATCAAATAGTACACAAAAATGAGGGTTCATTTACACTTACCAATTGCATGGCTGATATGCTCCTCTCACCTATTTTTTTCCAGCTTGTGTAGGGATGACACATAGAATCGAAATATGGTAACACTACTGTCTTAGTATTCCAAAAAAAATTACAATCCCAGAATAAGCTTAAAGTCATCCATTTGAACCGCAAATAAATTTGTCCTTTCCCACAAAAGGACCCACATTGATTTACATGAATTTAGCTACTCCAACTATTGGATGAACAGTTGAGTTGATTGCTTTGACCTTTCCATAACTTTTCTCCAAAATAAGTCCAAGTTGCACTACTTTGATACTTGCAAAATAGTTGTGAGTAGCACCAGTATCCACCATAGCCCTGATTGGCTTCCCATTGATCTTCACATCAAAGTACATTAGGCCCTTGGCCTTATAAATACGAATTTCCGATTCCTCCATCTTTACCTCTTTCGAGGAAACATTATCATTTTCAGCAAGTCCGGTGCGACAGTGAGTTGCATTGATGTGAGAATGCAACAACTACATCATTGTCCTCTTCGGAGTCGGTCCATTGTGACAGCTAGGTTACATGACATCTTGCTTTGAACTTGATTTGCCACTTTCTAGTTAACAATATGCATTTACCATTCGTTTTTGAAGACACTTTGACACCTTATGAGATCATTCACATAAAAAGCACATCAATTTAGAAACAGTATCAGATCTAACCTCCAGTGCCTTTCCTTTGTTTTAGTTGTTACCCGCTACCATTATAGTTGCCCTGACAGTTGTTTTGATAATTTTCCCGAATGTTACTCTAACGGATGCTTTGATAAGCTTCTCTCCTATTATAAGAGTAACAAACTCCTCCATTTGAGCTCGAGCTGGACCAAAAGGTCTGTTTCCACCTCCAATAGCTTGATTATTCCCCGAGGGCCAATTTTTCCTCAATTCCAATTGATAGTAACTTGCACATTCAACGACTCCCATGGCTGCGCTCAAGTCAGTGATCTTCTGCCTTGAAGTTCCGTCTATGTCTATAGTTTCAACCCTTCCATGAAGGTAAGGAACTTATTATTTCCGACATGTCTCGAATATTCAGCGTAGTCCTAAAAAGGCTTTTTACATACTCCTTGATTGAGTTTGTATGTTTCAATACCCTTAGTGCCCGTAGGGCCATATATTCCACATTTTTTTTGGAAAAAATTGTGATATGATTGCTTCATTAAGGAGTTCCAAATAATCTATTAGAACCCCGTTGACCTAAATATCAGTGTATTTTGTTCCCCACCATAAGTTTGCATCTCCACCTAGATACATGGTAGCTGTCATTACATTTATTGCTTCATCTTCAATAGAAGCCGTGAGAAAATAGTATTCCATGTCAAACAAGAAGTTCCTGACTTCCTTTACATCACGCGCCCCTCCCTAGGTACACTGTCCCGGGATTCTGAGCGTGGGTGCATACTCTTATATGGGGCTTGCCCACATCATGTTAGATTACTCGCAATTGAGCTCTCAACACTTTCATTTCATCAGGAATGATTGCAACAGTTTCAGTTATTGTCGTGCAAGCCTTTCGATTTTCATCCAGTTGGATGTGTAATTCACAAATTTTCGTCTCAGCTATCTTAATCTTTTCCTTGAGGCCTCACGGCATAGCACAAACTAATAGTTGTCTCATCAAGCGCATCCACGGGCTATTTAGTATTCTTCTTTTGAGGATCGCCCACTTCAGTGTCGTGTGATGTAATTGGATTCATAACTTTCTTATCGAAGGTCGTAAACTGCAGTTCTGATATAAACTTTCATGGGGTGTCTTTTTTCTTAACACCAAAAGGGACACCATGCGGTAATAGTCTGCTTCGCCATACTATCTTTCCACATTTTCTTAGTCATTTCAAGATGAAAGAAAATTTTGATTACAAATTTGTAGAAAGCATACAATAGAGAATTTGAATGTATTGAAAGTAAATTGATCATTGATTAATGAAAACTGAAAATCACAATTGATAAAAGCATAAAATTACACTTACTGGTGTGGTGGGTGGACACCAATGATTTTGAAAGATTTTTGAACGACTATTACCCAATATAACAACTTCTAGAACAAAAATCTAAGTGACGAAGTAGACATTTAAATGACAAAGAATTATATTAAACGTTTACAAATATTAGAGTTATTTTACAATTGAAATAAACTATTTCAACTTAAACTTGAAATAATATTTACAATGTGCGGCCAAAATTCGACAAATTGTAGATGCCCGTGTTTCAAGGGGCTAGGTAAAGTTGCGTTCCTTGACACTATGTCCCTAGGTGAAAGTCAAATAGCCAACCACTAGACAACAAGAAATTTACATTTTCAAATTTTATTATTAATACAAAGTGACGCACATTGGCAAAAAGTTGTCCTAATTTGGTGAAAATATTCGACACGTTCATAAATAATTATGTAATTGAAATATTTTTTTATAAAACCTTTATTTGATTTGGTTAATAATCAGATCTTTAATAAATTTTAATAAAAATTGATGAAATATGTGGTTTAAAAATGATAAAAGTTGAGAGTTCGAATAAAATAAATTTTAAAAAATTGAGACAAAAAATTAGTTATATTTAAATTATTTTAGCACCAACTAATCAAAAAGAGTTTTGTAATTCCTTTTGTGAAGAATATTATAAATTGTATATAATAAACTTATTTCTATTACAAAGTAAAATACCCTATTTATAGGGTTACAAATAACTGTAAAAGGAAATAAACATAAAAGGAAACTATACAATCTAAGGAAACTATACAATTTAGGAAACTTTAATTAAGCCTATAATTAAGCTAATTTGTATAACATTCCCCCTCAAGTTGGAGCATAGATATTAATCATGCCCAACTTGTTACAAAGATAATCAACCCGAACCCCATTTAGAGCTTTTGTGAAAATATCCCCTAATTGTTCTCCAGTCTTCACATACCCTGTAGAAATCAAACCTTGCTGAATTTTCTCCCGAACAAAATGACAATCAATTTCAATGTGCTTAGTTCGCTCATGAAACACAGGATTGGATGCAATATGAAGGGCAGCTTGGTTATCACACCACACTTTTGCTGGAACTGCAGTTTTGAGACCTATTTCTGTTAAGAGCTGATATATCCACATTATCTCACACACAGACTGTGCCATAGCCCTATATTCTGACTCTGCACTCGATCGTGACACAACGTTCTGCTTCTTACTCTTCCATGAGACCAAATTTCCTCCAACGAAAACACAATAACCTGATGTCGACCTTCTATCGATTTTGGAACCTGCCCAATCTGCATCTGAAAAACATTCAATATGAGTGTGCCCATGATTTGAATACAAGATACCACGTCCGGGTGCTCCTTTCAAATAACACAAAATCTGTTCTAACGCTGCCCAATGATGAACTGTTGGAGATGACAGAAACTGACTAACAACACTAACAGAATATGCAATATCTGGACGAGTCACTGTAAGATAATTAAGCTTTCCAACCAATCTTCTATATCTCTCAGGATCTTCAATTAGTTCTCCATCTCCTGTAAGGTGCATGTTTGGAGTCATTGGAGCACTACAAGGCTTTGCCCCCAATTTTCCCGTCTCAGTTAACAAGTCAAGGACATATTTTCTCTGAGATAAAAAGATACATTTTTTACTTCTTGTGACTTCAACACCCAAGAAATATTTTAGCATCCCTAAGTCTTTTGTGTGAAACTGAGTATGAAGAAAAGCCTTAAGAGATGAGATTCCCGTAGCATCACTTCCAGTAATGACAATGTCATCCACGTACACAACTAAAAGAATGATACCAGCTTTCGATTGTTTGTAGAACACAGAATGGTCGGACTTGCTTTTCATCATACCAAACTTTTCAACAGCCTGACTAAATTTTCCAAACCAAGCACGAGGACTTTGTTTTAAACCATACAGAGATTTTCGAAGGCGACAAACTCGCCCAGACTCCCCCTGAGCAACAAAACCAGGAGGTTGCTCCATATACACCTCCTCCTGAAGATCACCATGAAGAAAAGCATTCTTGATATCAAGTTGATGCAAAGGCCAATGATGAGTAGCTGCCATAGAAATAAACAACCGAACAGATGTCAGTTTAGCGACAGGAGAAAAAGTGTCAGAATAGTCCACTCCATAGGTTTGAGCATATCCCTTAGCGACAAGACGGGCTTTCAATCGAGCAACCGACCCATCCAGATTTACCTTAACTGTGAACACCCATTTGCATCCTATAGCCCGTTTCCCTGAAGGTAAATCGACCAAGTCCCAAGTACCATTGTCATCTAACGCATTCATTTCCTCTATCATTGCATGGTGCCAACCAGGATGAGATATGGCCTCATGAACAGTTTTAGGAATAGAAATAGAATCAAGAGATGCAATAAAGGAACAAGAGGATGACGACAAGCAATGATAAGAAACAAAAGAAGAAATAGGATAAGTACATTGGCGTTTACCTTTGCGTAACGCAATAGGAAGATCATCGCTCGGGACTGGATCTGATAACGAAGAAGCAGGTGCATGACATGAATCAGGAGCTTTGTGCCTGGAGTAGACGTGAATAATAGGAGGCTTGACAAGAGCTGGTTCTGAGACAAATTCGGAGGATGTGATAGAATAGACTAACAAATCATCATCCTCCTCCTGACGTGCGAGAGAGGGAGAAGACGAAAAATATGGTGTGTTTTCCATGAAAGTAACATCAATTGAGACAAGATATTTGTTAAGACTGGGACAATAGCATCTATAACCTTTCTGAAGACGAGAATAACCAAGGAAGACACACTTGAGAGACTTGGGATCTAATTTTGTAAGATGCGGACGAACATCCCGAACAAAACAAGTGCTACCAAATATTCTAGGATCAACAGGAAACAATGTCTTCTTAGGAAAAAGGATTTTGTAAGGGACCTCACCACGAAGAACGGATGATGGCATGCGATTAATCAGAAAACACGCGGTAGAAATTACATCGGCCCAAAAGGATTTAGGAACATTCATTTGAAATAATAGAGCTCGTGCAGTTTCAAGAAGGTGTCTGTTCTTACGTTCTGCCACTCCATTTTGAGATGGAGTATCAACACAAGAAGTTTCATGAAGCATGCTATTTTGAACCATATAAGATTGAAATAAAGCAGATGTATATTCCTTGGCATTATCGCTTCGTAAAGTACGGATCGAAACATTAAATTGAGTTTTAATCTCAGCACAAAATGCACAAAAAAGAGAAAACAACTCAGAACGACTTCTCATTAAATATAACCAAGTGACACGAGAATAATCATCCACAAAAGTAACAAAATACTTAAATCCAGGTTTAGACAAAATAGGGCACGGACCCCAAACATCAGAATGAACTAATTCGAAAGGAACACTAGCACGTTTATTGACTCTAGGACTCGAACTAAGACGATGGTGTTTTGCAAACTGACACGACTCACACTCTAATGAAGACACCTTACTAAACTGTGGACAAAGCTTCTTGAGCAAAGGAAGAGATGGATGACCCAATCTACAATGTGCTTCGAAAGGAGACATTACACCCGAGCAAGCAACAGACTTAGGTATTGATGTGTCAAGAATATAGAGGCCTCCAGACTCATGCCCTTTACCAATAATCTTCTTCGTCATAAGATCCTGAAATAAGCAATGATCAGGAAAAAATGAGATGCAACAGTTAAGATTACGAGTAAGCTGGCTTACAGAGATCAAATTAAATGATAAATTAGGTAAATGTAAGACAGACGACAGAGGAAGTAGAGGGGTAGGAGTAATCGTGCCAGACCCACGAACACAAGATGGTGACCCATCGGCTAGAGTAACGGTAGAAGTGGAAGTGTGGGACCGAAAAGTAGAAAAGAGACCCGAATTACCTGTCATATGATCTGTGGCACCAGAATCAATGACCCACTTGGAGGATGAGGAAAGAAGGCACGCATTTGGTTTACCTGAATCAGCAATAGCAGTGACAGAAGGAGATGAGTACTTTAGTGATTCTTGATACTGTGAGAACTTGGCAAATTCATTTGCAGAGATAAGAACTGATTTCTCATAACTATCATTGGTGGATGCAACATGGGCCGAGTGAGCTTTCTGATTCCTGTACTGACGCTTTCTACAATCACGTTTCGTATGTCCTGGCTTGTGACAATAATAGCACACAATTCCTCCAGAATCATGTGGCCGAGTTTCAAGCCCTTGTGAGCCTCCTCCTTTGTTTCCACTCTGATTGGTTGATCGTCCAGGCCCATAATTATTATTTCGACTTACCAAAGCACCATTGAGTTGAACCGGCGGAGTACCTTCTGTGCGGAGTACTCGACTAAATACTTCATGTAAGGAGGATATCTCAGAACCAGAAAGAACCTGTGACTTAGCAGTCTCAAAGTCAGAGGGAAGGCCAGCAAGGAAACTCATGATAGCCATTTGCTCTCGTTGGCGTTGCTGAACCTTCACATCAGGGCTAAATGGCAATAACATATTAAGCTCCTCATAAGTCTTCTTAAATGCCATAAAATAATTTGTAAGGGACTGATCTTGTTTTTCTGCACGGTAAAATGCTTTGCACACCTCATACATACGAGAAATGTTCCCTTTACCAGAATACAAGAAATCCAAATAATCCATCAACTCTTTAACAAATTCACAGTGATTGATCAAACCAATTACCTCACTATCAATAGAGTTCCGAATTTGCAGGAATAAGCGAGCATCCTCTCTAAGCCAAGTCTGCTTTGAATCATCTATAGGAGGATCGTCAGTCAAGTGAGTATCTTTGTCGATACTCCGTAGATAAAGGCGAACGGTTTTGCTCCAATCCAAATAATTCAAGCCATTCAGCTTATGGTCCGTAATTTTAGACATCACCTGAATCACATCAGACACGGCCACAGATTTCTTTTCCTCCATATTATCAAATATCAACCAAAGAACGAGCACAAATACACAACAAAGTCAGAATAGTTGACAAAGCCAAACCTGTCCCAAAAAATAGATCACACACCGAGCCAAATAATTAGGTGTTGACCCAAGCAGGTAGTAAAACGTGTTGTGAACGTCGAGATGAGCAAAATGGCGCAAAAATAACCAAATTCCGGACAAGTGGTGGTCGGAGCAGATTCTTCAGACGGCGGTGAGACCCAAAGGAGGCCGGAAGTTGGAGAAATCAAGAAACCTTAGTCGCGCGGTACTGTTCACAGATCTGAAAATTTTTTTTTTTTTTTTTTTTCAGCGATGCTCTGATACCATGTGAAAAATATTATAAATTGTATATAATAAACTTATTTCTATTACAAAGTAAAAGACCCTATTTATAGGGTTACAAATAACTGTAAAAGGAAATAAACATAAAAGGAAACTATACAATCTAAGGAAACTATACAATTTAGGAAACTTTAATTAAGCCTATAATTAAGCTAATTTGTATAACACCTTTCAACTGGATTCTCAATTTTTAAGTCCATAAGTTACTTGTTATGCAAGTGTCATGGGAATAATTACATGTTCTGTTTTACAATATGCATCAAATATGTTCATTTTTTTTACTGTATGACTTTATAATGTTGATAAAAGATGATGGATCCTATTAAATATGTGGTAAAAAAGTGACTCAAGGTTGTAGATTCAATTAAAAGTGCTTCAAAATTGAGTTTGACAAGTTTTTTAGCCCAAAAAAAAAAAAAAAGCTTTACCAAACAAGCCCGGTTTAATTTTGAAATAGTTTTTTTTTTAACACACAAATTAAGATTATTTCTAGTATTTCTGAAAGCTCGGTATTATTTGTCATTGTTGAATCGACATATATGTACAGAGGGTATGTTCATGGAAAGCTTATCGACCCTCACATTAAATGGGTCCCGATGAGAGACACACGTGATTGAAAATTGGTTCAAAATTTTCTTGCCCATCTCTATGTGTGTGATCTGTGGGACTTCTATGAAGCGGGTCATTCTGTAATGGTAGCAGGGCTCATATTGTATGGGAAAAAATCACAACTCAGGCTTTATCTATTCCAAAATCAAAAATCAGGTCTTAAGGTTTAGAAATGCAAAAATCAGGTTTTCCAACAATTAATTAATTATATTTCACAATTATTATATTAAATTAAATATTTGACTATAATATAATATTACACCACCCACCCCACCCCACCTCTACCACCCCCATTGCTTCGGCGACTACTCCGACCACCAGCGATACTCCGGCGACTACTCCGACGATACTCTGCGCAACTACTCCGACGACTGACGACTATTCCGGCGAGCGATCTGTCGTTGCTTAATTCCGGTAACTGCTCTGATTTCGAGGTCACAAATATTTTATTAAATAGTTAAATATTTAATTTCCACATATTATTTTGATGTCACAAATGTAAAAATTTATAGGTCACATTTAACTTCATTGGTCACCGATCACAAAAATTACAGGTCACAGATTTTTAATTAGTCACAAGTTAAAAAAATTATTTCATATTTATTGGTCACACGTTATATTTTTAGTCACATTTTCAGTCATGGAGTAACGAATTTTAAGGTCACAAGTCACAATTACCATATAGATGGTCACATACCCCCAAACACCAGTCCCCCAATCCCAGTGCACTACCAATACTTGGTCACAAATCGATATAGTTGGTCACATACACCCAACACACCCGTCCCCCAATCCCAGTACATTACCAATACTTGGTCACAGGTCACAGATCGACCAAATAGTTGGTCACAGACACTTTGTCTCATCCGTCACGCCCGTTCCCCAATCCTAGTAAACTAACAATACTTGATCACACGGTACAGATTGACCAAATAGTTGGTCATAGAGATTTCGTCCAATTCGTCGCACCAATCCCTAATCCCAGTACATCAACAATACTTGGTCACACGGCACAGAACGACCAAATAGTTGGTCATAGACACCCATCCGCCACTGAAATCCCTAAACCACCCACTAACAATATCACCACCAACCACCATAACCCAAACCACCATCGCCATAATAATAAAAAAAAAACAACTATCCCATCGCCGCCCGCACCAACACACCAAGAAAAACAGCACCACCGCCGCCGTCCCTGCCACAACACCACACAACCATCGCCACAACAGTTCCACCGCGCACCCACACACACACACACCCACACACAGAGATCAGGGAAAGAGGGTCGGGTTTACCCTCACTGGGGGACTGCATTGATAGTAAAGATTTTCGACTGTAGGGAAATATTTTACACTGTTGAATGGACTGTTGCCTTTCTTATAGCAAACCCAGATTCTCTTTTCCAGCCTTGCCGTCGATTCACAGTCGTCCAATCAATTTGGGAATTGATCGGAGGTCGTTGGTTGCGGTTGCTCGTAGATACAATAATTGTAGCAGTAAGTGTGAGTTTGGCGATTTGAACACGTCGCTCGAGCCAAGGACAGCAGTTGAGAGGTTCTTGAGTGACGATTCGCAGCAGAGGGCGAGGATGAGGAGAAGGGAAAGGGGCCCGACGCTGCTGCCCCGATTTCGCAGCAGGGGAAGATGAAGGGAGAGGGAGTGGGAGCGGCGGCTGTTGGTGGCGGTGGAGGCGACGGATAGATGAGGACGAGAAATGAAATGGATTAGGATTTTGATATGTTTATATTTAAAATAAATTTGATGGGGTAGATAGTGAGATGAGTATATAAATTAATTTAATTTAAAATATTATTATTTATATTAATTATAAAATTAAAACCTGATTTTTGAGTAAATAAACCAAAAACCTGATTTTTAAAAATGTCAAACTTAATGACTGGTTTCATATCCATGTTTGGGTCCAAATTCAATATTTAACCTACCTATTTATTACACGTCTATTCATATTTCGGGAGTGCTTCAATAATTAATTTGTAGGGAACAATACATAAATAAGGTATTTACTTTCACCCATTTCAAAAATACAAAAACAAGTTTCAAATTTCAAAAATAAGATTTTTTAAAATTTTTATTTATGAAATAATAATTATTAAATCAATTTATTATTAAATATTTAATTCTAATATAATATAATTAACTCACTCCCACCTCCACCACATTTACAGCTTCGGGGACTATTCCGACGATCTTTCCGGTCACCACTCTTCTCCGGTGACCGTTCTGGCGACTGCTCCCATTTCGACAAGTATTCTAACTTCGACGAATATTAATATATTAACGTCACAGATATATGCAATTTGGTTACAATTCAAAGATTTTCAGGTCACAATTCAAAAATTTCATAGGTCACAATTTGTTTATCGATCAACTTAAAAATTTAAAAATCATAATTTGTTTATCGGTCACAAATCACAGAATTTCTAAGTCACATTCTTATTTTATGGTCACAAACATCACATTAATTGAACATAAATTATATTTAGGTCACAATTTATCAAATTATTGGTCACAAATTAATTATTTTTAGATCACACGGCATGTATTAGTCACATATTGTTTTTTATTGGTCACAAACCAACCAAATTATTAGTCACAAACAACCAAATCATTTGTGACCACCACTTCGCCACCGCCTCCACCAGCAGCACCATCACCGTCGCCGTCGCCGCCCAATAGCTACATCAACATCTCAAATCCAACACCACACCCTCCCCAACACCACCCCAAAACCACCACTGCCACAACCACACAAAACATACAAATCAGACACAGAACACACGGATCAGCGTACACACAACAGAACACCGCCCAATACAAGTTGAAAATGCACAAAACAACCACCGTCGCAACCAATTTCAGATTAACAACTCACAACGCATGATCCACTACCAACACCACGACACCACACCATTTACGACCACCACCTCCAAAACCAACACCACCAACACGACCACATCACACACACCATCCCGCACCACGCACTAACAGAAAAGAAATGCAACCACAGTCAAAACCCTTCACCAAGCACACCCACAATGCACCACCCCACAACATCACCAAAATTGTCGTCGATCCACCATAGCCACCAACACATCTACCTGCACAACCAACAAAAATACCTAAAACTCCCCAACACTACTAAAACACCACAACCGCGCCCAACAGCAAAAAAAAAGGACGAAGAAGAAAAATAATGGATCAGCAAAGTCGCCGCCGCTGTTGCGCTGTAATTAGTCTCTGCCACCAATCAGTGCAATGTTGCTGCAAATGGTAGCGTCGACGGATTGCAGTGTCGCAACGCTGCCGTTCACAGCAGCGTTTACCGATGATCGCAAGTGGAGTAGGAGCGTTCACATTAGTGTTGTCGTTTGCCGACATTTAGAGACGAGAGAGTGAAGAAGAGTAGACGTCGTGGCGACGACGACGTTGAGAGACGGGAAAAGAGATGAGAGTGGAGAGAATATGAGTTCAAATGATTTTAAAGTTTGGTTAGATTATATAAATTAATTTATATTGTATATAGATATAAAAATAAAAATAAAAAATATTTTTAAATTATTATTTAAAACCTGATTTTTGCAATATGAAATTTGATTTAGGATTTATGAAAATGGTATTCTAAATCGAGGTCTAGGTGTAATTTCATCTAATTTGAATTAGCTTTGACCTAATTAAGAGAAAATTACTTAAAACACTTCTTTTCAAAATTACAATTCAAAAATAAGGAGATAAAGTTTTACAATTCAAAAATCAGGTGATAAATATGTTTATTAATTAATATTATAAAACTAAAAATTAATTGATGGTGGCATATCTGGAGGTGGCACCGACTACTTATCTTCTCTTCTCGTTGCTGACCCTCATCATCACAGTGGCATTTGTCTCTCTCCTCTCCTCCTTGTCATCAAGCACTGGCACGGCGGTACCGACCGCTCCTCTCCTCTCCTCTCCTCGTTGCTGATCTTCGCCGTCATAGAGGCGAACGTCGCCGTGATAGCATAAATGCTTTAAAATCTTCTCAAACCATCAAAGCAGCAGTGATAGAAGTCTGTTTGAGTTTTTTTTGGAAGTAGATTTTCATGATTAAATAAGAACAATTGAGGAAAGAGTTTCGTATTTTGTTGTATAGTTTTCACCTGGATTGAATTAGTAGTTATACCGATTCTAAAGATGATTGTGGATTATCCTATTATTTACTCTCTCTTTTCAGTGCTCTTTAATTGAACATACATGCTGCTGCTTTGTTAAGGAAGATGGTCGTCCATTGTTGATAAGATGACTAAATGCGTGTGAGTTGGTTTTGGTGTAAATTCTGTACTGATGTTGAAATGATTCCAATATTTTTTTGTTTAACCAATGAGTTTCAAAATTCTTTGGTTCTGATAAACGTGTCTGATGTTTGAATTGTTATGCTTCTAATTGGATCAAATTTCTTCTAATTTATTAATTTCGCGGTGCGACAAAATTGCAGGATTGCAAGCCAATGGTTTTTGAATATCCCTTTTCGGTGTTTTATCGAGCTCTTAATCCCATAGACCTAGTGGTTGTGCGTATTTTTTTGGCTACGGACAAAATGATTCAGAAATTCTAGAGTATGATTAAATGTTATGTTTTCAGAAGATAGGAAAACAAGCCAACAAGCGGGACAAAGAAAATAATTGCCACCTAACATTGATTTTTGGTGTGGTAGGTTTCTGAAAATACTTGAGGAAAAGTTGTTTCTTAATCAAAAAGCTATGAAAGAAAGTCTTCATTTGACTTCATTTTCTAGGCTAACAGATTGAATGTGCTTCTTTTTGTGGTTTTGGTGTTAAAATTTGCCTATTATCCACCACAGTACTTGCTTCAATGGTGTTGAGTTATTGCAATACTTCGTTTGTACTTGTAGTTATAATACTTTGGCTTCAATGTGTTGAATTATTACTATATTTCGTAGCATAATCCATAATTGTATGCCACCACATTTTGTTTATGTTTGATCGAAGTTGGTCTTCCTGATTTTCTTGATGGTGTTGCTCGTAAGTTTGTGTTTATTGTGACTGGTTATGACCAATTCTGTGTTAATTGTAACCGATTGTGATTGGTTGTTAACGGATACACGACTCGTGTCTTCGTGCCACACATAGACATGGTCATGTCTCCGTGTTACACGGAGGTCGTGTCTCCGTACTTAATTGTGATCGGTTGTGACTAATTCTGTGTTAATTGTGACCGATTGTTAACGGAGACATGCCCGTGCTCAATTGTGACTTGCTGTGACCAATTCCGTGTTAATTATGACCTGTTGTGACGGGTTGTGACCAATTATGTGTTGGTGGTGTGGTTTCCAATTTTTAATATCTGGAAATTTTTTGGAAGGTAAGGTGAGGTAATTTTCATATTTGAATTTTTGAAAATTTTTGGTGGGGTGGGGGTGGGGGTGGGGTGGTGGTGTGATTTCCAATGTTTAAATTTTTGAAATTTTTTAACTCGTTGGAGCAGTCGCCGCCTCCAATGGAGAGAAGAGGTAGGGATATGATAGAGAGTAGAGAGAATGAGAATGATTTGGATTTGAAATTTAATAAATTGGGGTAATTGTATTATATTATAATTAAAAATATTTAATAAATTGATTTAACACCTGAAAAAAGATTTTTGGAGTTTGTTAGTTTTAAAATGTAATTCTTATATATAAGATTTATGTATTGTTCCCTTTAGTTTATACCATTTTCTTCAATTTTCACCACCCAATTGAAATAATTCCCAAAGGACCCAAACCATTTAAATCCATGTCTTTCCACGGTTTCAGGTACTAAATTTGTAAATGTTTGAGTTTCAGCATAGTTTGGATAGTGTGTGGGTGTGAATGAAATTTGTAAATCTGTGTTTCTTTAATCCATTTTTCTATTTGCTAAAATCAGCATTGGTAACCTGTAACCCAGAACGGCAGAACTTGTGAGAAAAAGAGTAAGTTACGGTTTGTTCAAATTTTGTCCAATTGTATGATGAGCTTGTGTTCAATGAGTTGGGTTTGTTTTGTACTACTAAATGCTTAGTTGATAGATAATGTTTGGTAGATTACTGAGCCACTTTAAGCCCCTGTTTGAAACCCATTTTTAGAAGAATAGAAATTTTGGAATAGTGATTGATGAGAGAATGTGTGGTAGAAAAGTGATGAAAAGTTTTTGATTTGTGTGTAATATTATTTTATTGGGAGAATATGTGGTTGAAATGAAGAAGGAGAATGAGAATGAGAAAGAGAAAGAGAAATTAATGGGTGTCAAACGGGGGTTAGTATCTGCATTATTTGATTGAATGATTTTTTTTTTTCCAATTAACATTAAATTCGCTATGTTAAGAATTCAAGAGTCCAATTAAGTCTACTGTACAGTCATAGAGATACTCTAAATTAAAATGTCTCTTAAGAGTTTTTTGGCTCTCTGTACTGTATAATGAGTCTGAGTATTAAGACATAAAAAATTTGTGTGAATAAGAGTGATTATTATTAAAATATATTTACTATTTCAAATGAACCACCTCTTCCTCTTGACTCCAAGCTAAGCATGGTACATAATCCACTCACTAAGAGCAGACACCTAGTTCCACACCATTGTACACACACAACTCGTATTTGCCCTCGCTCTTCTTCTTCTTCTTAGACTTGAAACCAGAAATCTTGGCCATAAGAAGGCACAAGCATATGCTCTTAAATCTGAGAACGACCATAGGGTATCATTCCAACATAATGACAAGGCTTTCTTCTCCCTCTTGGGCCGGAAAATCAAGAACCCCAATCCCACATGCTGATTTCTTGTTTTCTTCTTTTTCTTTCCATTCGTCTTCTTCTTAGACCACCATTGTTCAAGTTCTCCTCAAAGGCCTCTGCCAATAAGCATGCATCTGCTACCAAAAAGCTAAACTTGATGATTTTATGAACGTCGATGCAAGTGAATAGAAAGAATTCAGTGTGTTTACACGGTTGAATAAAACGAAAAAACTTAAGTATATCAAAATGCACAGATCATGGAACCGGTCAACACGTAGAGGTAAATGCTTCAATCCTTCAATCTTCTCAAGTCCACAATTTTTGCTGATATATTAATGATGCTCAGAAGTTATCTATCAGTTCAAAACCGAGATTTAGCACAGAAATTATATCCATTTACAAATTAATAGCATAGGCAGAAAACGATATCGACAAACCAAATTCATCTTGACAATAACAAAAAAATTTCATTCCATCTACACAATTTAGCACCCACGGTTCTCGGCATTTCTACAAAATGAATCATCGCACTTTGTCTTGTTCGTGCCCTTCGCGATCTAACTTTCGAACTTCAATTGACTATCAGAGAAAATACAACTTTGGGTTCGTTTCTTCAGGATGGCCTTCAGAGACTGATTTGGGGCTTAGGGCTTAATTGGGGCCTCTGATTTTGGGTTCTTTTTAGAAAGGGAGAGGAGATGCGTGTTTGAAAATAATGATTTTGATGAGGTGTTGTCCATGTTGGCACTTCACTTAAATTTTGGACGGAGTTAATTGCCACATATGATTTCCGACATCCACGTAGATATAAATATTCAAACGGAAAACATTCAGTGAGTGATGGAGTGCAAAAACTTAAAGTAGAGTGACCAGTGAAAAACATTGTGAAGTTCAATGAGTAAGTCTTAACATATGCCAAAGTTGAGTGGGCATTGAAACATTTAACTCCTATATGGTCCCTGTTGTTGGACAATGCCCCTGATTGGGTATGGAATTCGGAGTCAAAGGATGAAGATGATGGCGTTGATGAAAAGTTGAGACGTGGACATAGAGAACATATGTCGTAAGGTCGAGAACAACGGTATGGTGTAGTTGGGCAGTCGATGGAACTTGGAAGCTCAAGGAAAATAGAAAGACTGTGATATGGTTAAGTTATTCTTGGAATTGAAAGTTGAATCGATGTAGATTAGTACTAGAAACCGCCAGTGTCAAGTTATCGACTTTCTTAAATTTCAGCCCTTGTGTCCTACATTCCTGGATCTATCCCTGGTTAAAGTGATGGGGTGTCCACTATGTGTAGTGCGGTGTGGTGTTAAGTTTGCAGGAGGTGGAGATGGAAAAAAGATGATTAAATTTTGCACACGTTTGGCAGAAATTCTTAAAAACTCAATCATACGTTATTTCAAATAAAATAATTTTGCACATTTTTTTTTACTTTTTAATCATATATTCTTCAAAAATATCATTTTTTTTTTTCTCAAACTCCATTCTCAAAAAATTTACACCACTCTTTTATTATTATTATTATTATTATTATTATTATTATTATTATTATTATTGTTGTTTTCAATTTATTTCTTTTCTATTTTTTGGATTTTTAATATTTTAATTTAGTATAATATAATGACACAATTGTAAAAGAAAATGTTAGGGACGAATCTGTAAATGAAAAAAGTTGAAAACGTTTGTGGCTATTTATGTTTCTTTGTTAATGCCATTTTATCCAAAATTCAGTATTGATTTCCGAAAGTTTCTCCTTTTTCTTGCTATTTATCAATAAATAATTATTCTCCCTCAAAATGACTTGTAATAAAACTCTTCTCAAATGTACTATAGCATCCTCTACTATCATATGCTTTATGCTTGACAAAATGCCGACAAAAACTATTGAGATGATTTATGGCTCATAAATAAGTAAAGAAATTGTTTATTCAAAAGAAGAAGATGAAATAAAGAATTGCATTGTTATTTTGTAATCCAGGTAGAATTTGGGAAATCCATGGGCAATTTATTGTTTATTCATTGGTTGTTTTTTCCTTCTCTTTTTGTGCAAATATTTTCATGTCGACGAGTTCCTTGTTTTTTGACCCAATGCATCACTTCATGTGCATATTCTGATCAAGTTTTTCTTTGATGCATTGTAGGTTCTGGTTGGGATTTTCTCAGAATCATGTGGAAAGTATATACAGTAGAGAGGAAGTGAAGCAAAGGAAATTTTCGTGGCTTCCATTGGTTTCCTGACAAAATGACGAAAGGATTGTGGCCTACGCTGAACTGTTCCTATGAATATGTTAGCCGTAGAATTCACGCTCTACATCTCCAGAACAAACAATCAATTAATGATTACTTAAGTTCTCTATGCAAGCAAAAGCTTTTCATCGAAGCCCTTCGTTCGTTTGATATTTTAGAAAAGAACTCAAATTGCCAAGTTTATCCGAGCACCTATGCTCATTTGATCTCCGCTTGCTCATCTTTGAGATCCACAGAGTATGGTAGAAAAATTCATAAACATATTTTGAAATCCAGCTTTCAGCCTGACGTGATCCTTGCGAACCATATTCTCAATATGTATGGAAAATGTGGGTTGATAAAGGATGCTAGAAAAGTGTTCGATGATATGCCAGAGAGAAATGTGGTGTCTTGGACTTCAATAATTGCTGGATACTCACAGAATGGTCTAGAATTGGAAGAAGCGATAAATTTGTATATTCAAATGCTACGGGCAGGTCTTATGCCGGATCAGTTCACATTTGGAAGTATAATTAGAGCTTGTTCAAGTATGAATGAGGTTGAGTTGGGAAGGCAGTTTCATGCCCATGTAATTAAAATGGAATTTGGTTCCAACCTTGTAGCCCAAAACGCTCTTATTGCAATGCACACAAAGTTTGGTCGAATTAACGAGGCACACATTGTGTTTTCTAACATCAAGTTAAAGGATTTGATTTCATGGAGTTCAATGATTGCTGGGTTTTCACAACTAGGTTATGAGTTAGAAGCATTGACCTGTTTTAAGGAAATGCTATGTAACGGTACATACCATCCAAATGAATTTATATTTGGCAGTGTTTTTAGTGCTTGTGGTTATCTTGGACAGTCCGGATATGGAAGAGAGATGCATGGAGCAAGTATAAAATTTGGTCTCGGAGGAGATGTTTTTTCTGGCTGCTCCCTCACCGATATGTATGGTAAATGTGGTTTGTTATGTTATTCAAAAACTGCCTTTAACAAGATAGAAAATCCCGATGTAGTGTCTTGGAATGCACTCATTGCAGCCTTTGCATATGGTGGTGATGCGAATGAAGCCATGTTGAATTTTTCTCAGATGAGATATCAGGAGTTGAGACCAGATGATATCACCGTTCGTTCTTTACTTAGTGCTTTCACAGATCCATCAACTCTCTGTCAAGGGAAACAAGTTCACTCGTATATTATGAAGACGGGATTAGATTTGGATGTTCCAGTTTGTAATACGATACTTTCAATGTACTCAAATTGCTCAGACTTTAATGATGCATATAAAATGTTCAACAAGATACAAAGCAAGGCAGATCTAGTCTCTTGGAATGTCATACTTACTGCATGCGTGCATCACAAGGCAGGTGAGGTTTTCTCGGTATTAAAAATGATGCTGCTATCTCATAATAGGCCAGATAATATTACTTTAACTATTGTACTTGGAGCTTGTGGAAAAATCGCCTCTTTAGTGATGGGGGATCAAGTTTATTGCTCTGCCTTGAAAACCGGGTTCACTATTGATGTCTCTGTCATGAATGGATTTATTGACATGTATGTGAAATGTGGATCCCTAGAAAGTGCTAACAAACTCTTTTACTGCATGGAAAATCCTGATGTTTTCTCTTGGAGTTGTTTAATTGTGGGATATGCTCAGTTTGGATATGGAGAAGAAGCTCTAAATCTATTCACGAAAATGAGGAGTTCGGGAGCTAAGCCAAACCAGGTGACATTGGTTGGAGTTTTGACTGCTTGTAGTCATGTTGGACTGGTGGAAGAAGGGTGGCAGTTGTTTAATACCATGGAAGAGGAGCACGGTGTAGTCCCCACAAGAGAGCATTATTCATGTGTTGTTGACTTGCTTGCTCGAGCTGGCCGCATCTATGATGCTGAAGCTTTCATCAATGAAATTCCATTTGAACCTGATATTGTGACGTGGAAAACTCTATTGGCTGCCTGTAAAACTCAAAATAATATTGAAGTTGGAAAACGGGCTGCAGAGAATATTCTGCAGATTGACCCCTCTAATTCTGCTGCTCATGTGATGCTCTGCAACATATACGCTTCAACTGGTAGCTGGAAAGATGTTGCCACAGCGAGGAGCTTGATGAGACAAAATGGCATCAAGAAAGTTCCAGGTCAAAGCTGGATTGAAATCAAGGACAATAGTCATGTTTTCTCAGCAGAAGATGGTTTCCATCCTGAAAGAGGCAGAATATACACAATGCTGGAGGAATTGTGGTTGCAAATGTTGGATGCTGGTTATGTTCCCTTGCGGGGGTAAGGTTTACCGGTGAACCATGTTTTCTCTGAATGATTTTTGATACTTCAATGTCCAAGGGTGAGAATTTAAAAGTAGTGTTATTACTGAATATTCCTTTTTCTGGATATTCTCATCACATTTTTTTTATATCTGATGCGTGTTGGCTATGTCAGGAGATCTCGAACAATTAAAGCGTAGCAGGCTTCTCCATCTTGCAAAGAGGTATCTGTTTCTCATGGTTTTGTTACTCTCTTAACTGTATGTACATATGAAGTTGAATTAAAATTTATGTCCATTCTATTTATTGGGTACCTGAGTGGTGTGGATTTTATATCCCTCATTTCTTATTTTACTTGTTATGCTGTTAGGAGGTGTAAAAGTACTTTTTACCTGAGCAATCAATTTTTTTTTCACGTCTTTTTTATTAGTCTGTGTTTACTTCTGGAGTTCTGGTCAGTCTCTCTCATTGGATTTGAAAACCTTTTTGGAGTAATTTGGGTTCGTGCTTATTCCTTTTTTTTTTTCTTTTTTCCCCACTAACATTCAAAAGTTAATATTTATTGATAGCATATATTTAACAAAAGATAAATTTATGCTATTGAATGCATCGTTACAAGCAAAATCACATGCTTTCAACTAGGCATGTATAAAAGCTTAGTTAGCATCAGTGGGTAACTTTTATGTAGTAATTTTTTTCTATTTACTCACACACACACAAAAAGGGATCATCTTTTTTGCATTTTCAAAATTTTATGAACCCATGAACCATTTGGAAGGAAGGAGAAATACCATGTGGTATAGCTCTGTTTTAATTGGTGGAATTTGCCTTAGTCTGTTACAATGATACTGCTTAACTCCAAGTTATGCTTTATTCCTTGTGTTATACTGATTAATGTTACTGCTTAACAGAAATATACAGTAAAGGAAGGGCAGGTCCCACTTTACTTTAATTGGCATTAGCTTATTGAGATGAGTTTTATATTTTGGTGTAATTCATATCCTTGGATGTACATTTTTATGAATAATCAGAGTACACTAACACCATGTATATAATTTCAAACCAATGTATATAATCAGGGCTTGCTAGTTGCTGGCTACCTCCAGTGAAGAATTCATTCCTCTACATCTTGAATGTTGATTTGTTCTCTTTATAATTGGATTCGTCAAATTATCTTCATGCTCTGTTTTCTTTTTCATAAACTGTTAAGCAGTGAGAAAAGAAAAGCATTATCAACAACAAATGCCACACCTGTGATTAACGACAGAGGCAGTGGAAGATGAAGAGGTTTGAACCTAAGCTGCTTCTCAGTTCAAGGATTTAAAAAATAATTTAGAAAGCCTTAAGCCATACTTACTCTAAACCCACAACAGAGTCAATAATAGAGTGGCCATATAAATAGTTAATGCAGTATAATTTTCTTCTGTATTTTTATTAACAAATGTGCTTATAATACCTACTTGGAACATGCCAAGGGGAATCTATTCAAAATTTTCCTTTCTACATGTGGAAGGCCTCTTGTCAAAGTATTATGGTCTTCATGCATTATAGTATACCTGTATATTTGAAAATGGGGTGTGACTAAGAGTAAGGTTGAAACTAAAATTACAGAGTTGAAAATTTTAGGGAAAACAGCAGTGAAGAAACGTTAATTTTCTTGGAAAAAGCTTGGTGGGGTTTCTGTATTATGAGTCCTACTGGGTTCTAATTATTGCACGAACCATTTGGTAATTAAAACAAGGCAAGTTTCCTTATTTTTGCTTATTTTTTGTCATGCCTCTCAAATCTCAATTCACTTGTTTTTTAATGAATTCTTTTGAGTAAAAAATTGCTTTTCATCTGTGAGGCATCTTTTTTTGCCTAATCCATACTTATTTGTGCAGGATACTTACAAATCCTGTTCTCCTGCATCAAGAAATTGCTCCCATTTTTGTATGAGAAAGCTTTGTCGAGTCAAAGTTAATTTGGACAGAGAAGTTTGGATGTGAATGTGGTATGCTGAGTTGCAACTACCGCCCCCCCCCAGGTCCAAAAATAATTAGAGCAGCTTTCACATATTTGATCTGTCATTCATGGTTTCTCTTCTTGTCTTGCAGCTTTTGAATTGCATAGAGATATCTTGGCAAATGTTAATCTTCAAGGAAACATCTATGTTAGAGAGAATAATTTCGAAATTGTCTTGATATTAATCAAGATGAATACACTTCCACAGCAACCTCTGCAGCTGGGAAGTGCCTGACGAAGGTGGCTGTCCAAATTTTGTTTGTTAACACAGGCGGCAACAACATGAATGGGGGAAAGAGATAGAGGTATGATATTACTCAATTGCAGGAAACTGGCAACTAATCTGTGTGCCATCAAATTTCCGCATTACCCTTCATGTATTAGCAAAATGAAGCAAATTTTCTTCTGCGACTTGAATGCGTAGGATTGGTAGACAGTGATTAAGGATTTTTGTACATCTCCAATGAACTATGTAAGATTGAAAGCATCTGGTCTGTAGATATTGTTTCATCTGTTATGGAAAAGTAGTGACAAAACCATGGAGTCATAGAAGACAATTAGGTCTCATTTTTGCGCTGCTCTAGTCATGCAAATTGATTGAATGGGTAGGATTGGTAGAAGTGATTTAAGGATTTTTGTACATCTCTCATGAACTATGTAAGATTGAAAGCATCTGGTCAGTAAATGTTGTTTTATCTGTTGTGGGAAGAAGTGGTGACAAAACCATGGAGTCATAGAAGACAATTGAACTAATTCCATCGAGAGCTACTCATTTTTTCTCTGCTCTAGTCATGCAAATTGATTGAATATTCATATTTACAAATAGCTTCAACTGAGAATAATGATCAGCACGGACCTGCTTTTTATTGTAAGATTTTCGCATAAGAAGTTGCATTATTGATCGTGCTTTCAGAAATAAGCAAGTGGAAAATAATTTTAGCATTTTAATCAGTACTCTGACGCACATTTGTCAATATTCATTCTGGAGCTCGATTCAATTAAGTTAAAAGCAAGTCCAAATCACTCCGAAGTAATTTCACTTTTTCTCAAATATAATTTTTTAACTTGAACAAATTACAGACCACCCTGAAAGAGGGGTGGGGGGATGTTAAGGCAGATATCACAATGATAAGTGCATTTTTTTACACATTTATTTCGGTTCATAAACATAGATATTTGTTGATAAATATGTGGAATATAACTTAATTCGATGTAATATGTGTTTGTAGGACAATACTGATGATTGCGGTGGAAATTAGAAGAAAAACGGAAAATGGCTAAAACGAATGAAAATCAAAGTTCGGGGACTAAGATGCAAATAGTCAAAAGATGATCAGATAGAGAAATTGAAGAAGTGAAGATTGTGAGATCAAATTGAGTATGGGGATTGCAAATTGGAGGAAGAAGAAGTGAAAAAAGAGGTCAAGAAACACAAAAAGAAGTTCGAGAACCAAAATGCAAGGATGAGAAAATTCCTTAACACTATGCGGTCGCATAGGGTGATTCAGGGAATTTCAGTGCCCAAGCCATCTCTTCCATGCGGTCGCATAGAAGGAAAATGTGGCGAGATTTTGATTTCCTAATTTAATTAAACTACCTATGGAAACAAGATCGGGACCACGTATTTAACCCTAAAAAATCCCAGAACAAAGGGTTACACAATATTAGAGAGAAAAGAAGCATTGAAGGGGGAGGAAGAAGGCACGAACGAGGATTCACTTCAAGAATCAAGATTTCAAGTTTTAAAGTGAAGAATTGGGTGATGTATTTTCTAAAACATTTTTGTTCTTCTTTTCTTTTATTCATACTAGACTAGATTTAAGTTGTGCTAAGAGAACGATGATCCTTGTAATGTGAACTTTTAATTCTTTATTTCGTAACTTACATCAAAACATGAATATTATCTGTTGAATGATTTATATGCAATTTAATTTCTCCATAATTATATGCATGTGATTGCGTGAGTTTGAGTGATTTATTTCATGCATTCGAAAGAAGAAAAGTAGATTCGATAAGGTATAACTCATCGTATGATAGAAATATACCGCTATGCCCTATGTGAATCTTTAAGAGTTTACAAAATTTCATGCATTCTTGTATATTTGGATGTCATAGAAATAGTCAAATGGTATGCGAGAATATGTTCAATACTATTCAAGAGAGATTATTAAATAGATTAGAAACATTGATTCTTCAACTAATTCGTCGTGTTGTCAAATTGTGAATTAGAGTTAAAAATAAACTTGTTTGATGATTCGCGATCTTAGTGCACTTTTCGTATATTAATTTCTTCAAACCTTTACACACACACACACACACACACCTTATTTTGCAATTAGTTTGTCTACATTCATATACAATTGCATCAGTAGTATAATTTAGATATTTTCATGTTTCAATCATATTGTTGGAATATTTAATTTCGGTTAAGGTCGAAATAAGTAAAATTAAAGCTAGTTCAATCTCAGCGGGAACGACATTCGGACTCAAAAATCCATTTTATTACTTGAACAATCCGTACACTTGCGGTGATCAAAGTCGAACACATTTTCAGCTCGTCACACGACGAGAGAAATGAACTGCCAATCATTTCTAGCAACTGAAAACTAGCGCTGAGCCAAATTGTGTTGCGATGTAAAAAGAAACAGTTGTTTTTTGAAAGTAATAAAAAGAGCTCAGCACAAATACTTCTCGAATCTTGCAACTAGCCATAGTCTATTCTTCCTCGTCTTCCAGTTTGGTAAAAATTGATTCCCTCTCTGGCCTGTGTTTCCTCCATTTTTTCTTGCGCAAGGACATGATCCATGAGGGTACCTCACAGCCAGAAGCAGTCATGACGTTGGCTACATTTCGTAAGAACGGAACATCGGCTTCTGTGTATAAAGTTATTGCCTCTCCACTCCTCCCAGCTCTGCCCGACCGACCTGTTTGGAAGTTAAGAAAACTGGGTTTCAGTAACCACCATAAACTGAAGCCAGCCAATCAATGATATTTTGAGGTAAAGAAAATAGGCCGGCAACTTAATATCCAAAATCACACTAGCGAGAAGTACTTCAAGGATAAATTGCATACCAATCCTGTGAATATAAGCAGCTGCAGAATCTGGAAAATCATAATTGATCACACAATTGACACCTTTGAAATCCATGCCACGGGCAATAACATCAGTGGCGATCAAAACCCATGTTTTCCCGGACCGGAAGTTATCAACTGCATTTTCTCTCTGCATTTGATTGAAATGTGTCAGCAGAAATTCATATATGGCCTGTTCAGTACGGCTTAAAATCCAATTACAATTGAAAGTATAGTCGTTATTGGGTCCCACGCGTCTAATAAAAGTCAACAATAACGACTAATTTTTCAATTTTAATCCGATTTTAATCTCTACCGAACAAGCCTATAGACGGGTGAAATTCAAATTGACAAGTAGAAGAAATGAAAGTAATGAAATAAGAATTAGAACTAAGAAAAAAGGAAACCAGTGTTGTGCATAAAATTTAACAAATTAAGAAATTGTGAATTCCAAAAAGAAAGTGTTCCCTATTTATAGAGAGAGAATTTTGGAACTTCCAGGGTTTATTCAGTAAGAAATTCAACTGGGACTTGAATAAAACAGATAGTCTTGTTCTTTTGAACAATATTAGGCTTTAATTTAATCTAACTAGTAAAGTGTCCTTATCTAAAAAGTTCGAGGCTCTGAGCAAATTCTGAAACCTAATATTGTCCAAACCTAGCACCACTACAGAATACTAGTTATTACTGATATCTCAAGGCAAATTCCAAATCTACTAGTTTGGGTTCCTGTCGAAGTATTAAGAATAGGCAAGATTACCTGTATTTGGGACAAATCAGCATGTATCACATCAGCTCTTATTTCATCATATTTCAATTCATTGTAGAGTTCCTTAGCTCTCTCCTTGTTTTGGACAAAAAGTAGCACTGGTGGATTCAAACTCTGCAAAAAAAAGAAAATATACAGAGAAAAAACCAGGTATCAATCAAGTATGCACGAGCAACTCAAGCAATATAACAGATTTATAAGAAGTATAAACTCCCACGATCAATTCACAGAAGAATTGTTACCTCAATATAATGTTCTACAACGTAAAGCAGGGACAACACTACAAGTTTTGTATTCGCAGAGATTCACCAATTATTGGTAAAACGTCACCAACAATCAAAGTAAACAAGCAGATCATCACAGAGGAAAATGGCATGTATGAAAAAAATTCATCATAGGAATCAATCAACTAAAATGAGAGAAAGATAGAAATCCTCATGATACTTGGTCACAGAATGAAGAACTGCTTATTCAAACAATTTTCTTTTTAATGGATTCCTGCCTTAATTGTTTTCATTGTAGTACGAGCGATGACCACATAAAACAATTTATTGGCAATATTATCACAGGAATTCTTTGTACAAAAAAGTTTCAAAAGCTAGAAGAGGATAGTTCTAAAATGTTTCAATATATGACTATATTTGGGATGAAAGGAATTCATTCAGCATGCTGATAAGAAATATACCTCTGCAAAGCTTTGACGAAGAGCAATAAGCTTACCCTCTTCACTTCCTACGAATATCAATTTTTGCTTTATTGATTCAGAAGCAGAATTTCTGTTAAAAAATTGTAGTCATTTGATCAGAGGTGCAAAAAAACATCAATAATATGTAGATTTATAGTCTTTCAATACAAAGAAATAATAATAATAAAAAAAAAACAAGAAGATTGTGTGTACATATAATTTTTGGACAAATGGGAATAATAAAATAAATAAGTATTCAATTAGCATATTAGAATAAATAAATCCCATAACGGAATCAAGAATAATAAAGAAATTTATATGCGCTAAAGCTCAAGAGAAATTCAGTTCTCACTTCCGCCCAATAATAACTCGGACTGCATCATGCATAATTGTACGTGCAAGCTCTTCGACAGTATCAGGTAAAGTAGCGCTAAACAATGAGCGCAAGATTGAAGGATTTGAGCATGCTTTCACCACCGCATCAACTTGCTCTACCAAACCTAACTCGAATAGCTTATCAGATTCATCCAGGACAAGAAATTCAACCCTGCACATTACCAAAATCAGGTGAAAAAATCATGTTAATTGTCATCTAATTCAGAGTATCAATAGTGTGGCAGGTTTTCCAATTTTCACATCCAGGCGTTCTATCAAATCATTCTTCAAAAAAAAGAGAACAATTAGTTTTATACGGTGGAGATTCAAATGATTCCTCCACTCACACATTCAGCTATTTGTTTCTCAACTGATTTATGTTGTACTTTTTCAGTACAAAAATCCAAAGAACCCAATTAAATGTTTGAAAGTATTTCTAAAAGAATTTATTCCTTCAATCTGTTTTCCCTTCCAATATACACAATGCAATTGCGATGTCTGGTCCATAGGTATTAAAACCAGCCCAGAACCCACCAAACCGGACAGAGAGCCGGTCCGGTTTGCACACTGAGAGTTTTATTTTTATCTACTTTTTTTATTTATAATTTTTATTTATTTTTAAAAAAAAATCATAATTGATAAATTTGCGTAATGTATGAGTAATGATAACATACTTGTTTGAGCTCCATTTTTTCAAAAAAAAAAAAAAAAAAAAGCATTCTTGAATAGTGTTTGACCTCGTTTCAACAACACATTCTCCAATAAAATAATATTGCACGCAAATCCAAAATTTTTCCTTAATTTTTAACCACACCTTTCCCGTCAATAAACTATTCAAAAATGCATTGTTTTGACATACATCATTTTCATTTTAAAAAGTCTTAAAAATATAAAATTTTCGCTTAAAAAATATTTTTTTGTTCAAATCTATGAATAAGCAATGACCAAACGGTTGAACCATTGATCCACCGGTTGAAGCAATAATCCGGTGACCCAATGACTTATCCAAGTCAATAATCGGGTCGGGTCTCGTAACTATGGTTTGGTTCGTTGATCACATTTTATTTGGAGTAGGAATTCCTATTATATTTCATGCATTCACGAAGTCATCTGACTATTAAACATTTTTTATTGTGCAGCAAGAGTAAAAATGTGAGAGACTGTCTTTGACACAGAAATAATGAGTACAAAATAACTATCAATATTTTTTTCATATCAACAGTTAAAGCAAGATGCTTGTGAGCACACTTAAAATGATTGCAAGTAATACACTGGTATTAGAGTAATCGCACTTGCTAGATAATAGGTATCTTACTTGCTTAAATCGAGCTTTCTTTTTGTAATAGCATACTGCAAGCGAAATGGCGTTGATATGAGTATATCACAGGGAAACTTTGAAAAGTCAGCGCCTTTAGCAAGCTGCTTAGTCATTAATTTGATATAAAACTTCTTTCCTTTAATCAATTTCTTGCATTCTCTTGCCGTCTGAGCAGCTAATTCACGTGTGGGACAAAGAATTACCACCCTAACACCATCCTTTGAAGCATTCTAATCATGCACGATCATTTAGCAGAGGACTTCAGAAAAATGATTCTTACAAAAAAAATTCAAAGTGCCGTTTCAATACCTTGAGTTTCATTAGTATTGGACAAACAAATGCGAAGGTTTTGCCAGAACCAGTTGGAGCACACGCAAAACACTCCCTTCCCTGGAAATATTTGTAAATAATCACTGAAATAGACAGATCCATCCAGTGGTGCAAAATGACAAAAAATAAAAAGAATATAACAAAGAATAGCTCAAATGAAAGATCATACAGATAATAAGACTGGAATAGCCTGCCTTTGGATTGGCGTTGGTTCTTTAAATCCCAATTCAGCCAAATTGCGCAATAGATATGATCTGCAGCTATATCTGTTCAGGATCAACCATATACTGAAACTTTAGTCACAGAACCACGGAGAGCAACAAATGAGATTAAAAATATAAGATTTAAATGAACACGGGGCAGAAGCACTTCTGCAGTGATGAATTAAAGATGAAAAATACATTTGCAACGAAATAAAGGCAAAATGTAAAACGACAAAATAATATTACAAAAACACATAGTAATGATAAAGAAAAGACAAAACACTGTATAAAGAGGTGTTTAGGAATCACTTTTTATTTCAATGAAATTCCTACAATTCATGTCATTGCAGAGAGACAGACAGAGACATGAGCAAATCTCTGTGCCACACTTAAAAGTTGATGTGAAGTGATCTTATTATAACGAAACAAACAACTTTGAGGTTTGGCAAGAAGGGAAAAGATCTGAAAAGTAGCTCTATGATACATGCAAAGAGTGGAAATACACAAATAAAAGGAAAACCAACATAATTTGTGTTTGAGAAATGCATACATTTAAAATGGATAACAGGATGAAATGAGATTTGCTGACAATTTGTTAGGAATAATTTAGCCATGTGATTAATGGAACTAAACACTCATTTGTCACCAGTGAAAAGCAAGACATACGTGAAAGGGTTGAAGCAACTTATATCCTGGTAATTCTTTCAGACATATGACCAAAAAAGACGAGTAGAGTAAAATTGAAGGTTACTAATCACCAAAGCCAAAATAGCAATAGGCTATGAACAAATGTAGCCAGAAAACATCCAGTCCACATGCATATCTGAAAAAAATGACCAATGAGTACCTTGATCTCAGCTCTGCAAAATTATGAAGAGGTGATGGGATATTACTCCCAGAAACATGAATATTATGCGTCTTTCGGAAAAGTGCATCCCTCTAAATCCAAAAATAAGAATGAGAAAACAAAAATGGCTTAGTATCTCTTTTCACTTTCTTTTCCAATAAAAATAAAATTTTTTAAAAAAAGCCAGTACTTAGCAATATATTAAAATTATGCATACAATTAAAATGGCAATGAATATATAAATAAGGAGAGAGAGGAACCTCTAGTTGCTGATGATATTCCTTCTTTCCCTGTAAAATTTCATCTTCCTGCTGGTCAGGTCCTTCATCTACAGCTTTCGATTTTGAACTTTTGAATAAAGTGAACCCTTTAACTGGATCTGAAAATAAATGCAATTGCAACGCAAAAAATTAATTCATATAAAAAGTTGAAATAAATCTAAGTGTACAACATTAGTTGACAACAATGATTGACAACCATATGTTGTCAAAATCCTACCATGTGATGTAAAAAATAGTATTTTAAAATGAATAGATATGATGATGCCAAGGCCAAGCAGGATGTTGTCAACCAATGTTGTCCACTAATGTTCTACATGTAGCAAAGTCCTAAAAAATATATATTTTTTTTTTTCTTACTCATAGCAACTCAAGTTTCCTTACTGAGGGATCAGAAAATGTCACTATTTGAATATTTTACACCAGCAATAACATTATTCCCCACCTGATCAGATGTCAATTACCACTCCACAGAAACTAAATCATATCTTGGGAAATTTTCACAGAAAACATCTAACTTTTCCTTACAGTAACAGTGCATTAAATAT
This sequence comes from Fraxinus excelsior, assembly GCA_019097785.1. Classification (NCBI taxonomy): domain Eukaryota; kingdom Viridiplantae; phylum Streptophyta; class Magnoliopsida; order Lamiales; family Oleaceae; genus Fraxinus; species Fraxinus excelsior. The sequence continues at coordinate 6,339,644 of CM032643.1, read as the reverse complement.
ATTATTTTAACTTCCATGAAACCTAAAAAGCTAAACTTACCTGAAAGAGGTGCCTTTCTCTTCCTCTTCTTAATGACAAGTGCCGATGTCCCTTCCTCTATCTCAGAATTTCCATTTTCAATCAACTTGGGATTTTCTACTAGATCATCACTTTCATTTTTCTCCTACACAGTAAATAATTTCAATCTGAATTGTCAACCGTCATATTTAAATAATCAAAATATAAAGAATATGCATACTTTTCATTGACTAAGCACATCGCATAACCACTATAAGCATATATGGGAAACAATCATCATCCCCAAAGTAAGAAAAAATATAAATATAAATATTTTTTTGTATTTTTACCTGGAATCTGGCAAAATCGCGGGCGAATTTTTTGCGGTCGAATGTAATACCAGCGAATAGAAAAGAGGTGTCCTTTTCCATTATTATTGAATAAATAAAACACGGAAGACTTCAAAGCTGCTATCACAGAGAACGTAATTCTTCCTTTAAACCACTGTTCATAAATTTAGAGCAGAATGTGAAAGCTACTCAGTATTACAAAGACCTGTTAATGAGTTACTGAAATTAGGGTTTAGTGATTGTTGTTTTGGGGTCGATGGGTTTTAGACGTTAAAATCTGAAATCGCGACTTTAAGAGTAAATCGAAGTTAAAACGTGCTCACGCTTCAAAGTAAACACTGTCGGAATTCGCACGTTTGGCTTAGCTTATTTTGAAGCAAGTGTCCGTTTGATAGAAATGTGGAAAATATGTGGAAAGAAAATGTTATATAGGGAAAAGATTTTTCTAGAAATTATTTTGCTGAGAATTGTAATTAATTGTGTTTGATTGTTATAATTTTCCATAGAAAATATTGAAAGTTTGGTATCCGTTTGATTTCATTTTTTATGGAAATTGTATATTAAAGTGATAATGTTTTCTACCATTGGGTCTAAAATTTGTTTCAATTGCCAAAAAAAAAAATTGAAAAAAAAAACATATCGAATATCTTTCGTTTGGCTTTGTTTTGTATGGAAATTGTCAATAAAAGTGAAATTCTTTTTACCATTGTATCTATAATTTTTTCCAATTGCAAAAACAAAAAAAAAATTGAAAAGTTGGAAATTATTTTCTCACCAAAATATCAAGAATTAATTTTCCTAAAAAAGGTGGAAAATTTGAAAAGTTGGAAAATATTTTCCGGGGAAAATTTTGTCAATCAAACACTACAAAAGTTGAAAAATGAAAAATATTTTCCATTTCCATGGAAAATGAAGCATATCAAACGGACCCTAAAAATTATATTGAAAATTATTGGTTTGAGTCAGATTCTAGTTCGATCAAATTCTAGCCTTCTAGGTAAAAATGTTCACCCCTACCTCCAAATCTGAAAACGAAAAAGATTTATTTTTACAGAATACAGAGACAATGAGAGAAAAGCCACAAAAGTCACAAAACTGATACTAAGCTTAAGCTACGGTTGCTACGCTACGCAGCCCACTTACCAGAAGACGCCAGTCGCAGTCGCAAATTACCAACAGCAGGAAGCAGACAAGCAGTCGAACGTCGCCGTTGACCTGATTCACCTGATGGCCTTGAAGCGTGAATCGCAGTCGTGAGCGGGCGGACGGAACTCGAAAGGGAAATGAAGGAAGAAGTCAAGAAGAAGAGTGGGAAAATACCACTCCGGCTCGGCGTCGACTTGAAGAACGGTTGAGACTTGAGAGTGGGAAGGAGACGGAAGTCGATTGTTGAATTTGTGATGTTTAGCTAGGTAAAGAAAAAGAAAAAAGGAAAAAAAAACCAATTGGGCCAAAATGAGAGGCCCTCTAATTTTGGGCTAGGCCTATTTTTTTAAAAAAAAAAAAAAAGGGAGGGGGGGTGGGAAATTTTTTTTTTAAAAAAAAGGGGAATTATAAAAAATCAGGTCCAAAATTTATTTATTCAAAAATCAGGTATTATATTAAAACCCTAATTCATAACCTAATTTATCTATTTACTCCCTTCCCCACCCCCTCTCTCTCACGCCTCCCTTTTCCACCCAATTAAAATCCTAATTCATTTTAACACTCCTCCTCCCCCTCTCTCGTCTCCCTCTCTATCCTCTCCCCAATTTTATTTGAACCATAAACCGAGACTCCCCAAGATGGTGGCGACGTACAGGCGACGGTGGCGGTCGCATAGGTGGTGGTCGTGCAGGCGATGGTTTGCAGATGATGGCGATCGTGAAGGCAATGGTTGTGTAGGAGATGGTGGCGCCACGCCTTGCGGAGGTGCAGCGCTGCAATCTGTTCCAGGGAAGCGTCGGAACCTCTGCACGCGGAGGTGCAGTTGCTGCGTAGCGCTCCACTACGATGTGTACTTTCCAGCTGAGTCCGTCACAGATCGTCGACGATCTGAGATTTTTATAGCAGCTCTGAGGTGCATCAGCTGAGTTAGATAAAATAGAAATAGCTATAGCAGTGTGCGGCGATCGACCAGATCTGGGTGGTGTTTTGTGTGGTGGTAATGGTGGTGTCTTGTGACAAGTGGAGTGTGTGTGACCAACAATTATACGTATGTGACCAACTAACTAGTCGTTTGTGACCAACTATTTAGCTAATTTGTGACTAAATATTAGGTGTGTGTGACTAAAAGTAATTTGTGATCAATATACTGTAACTTACGTGACCTATAGATAAAATGTGACATGTAATTTGAATGATATGTGAACTTGAAATAATATGTGACCTACAAAATTTTTGATCTGTGACCACGAAATAACCTGTAACCAATTAATTTGATGATATGTGACCAGTAAATAAATCTGTAACTTATAATTATGAATCTGTGACAATTAATCTCAAACTGTGACTTTATTGTCAATATTTAATAACTATTTTTAATTAATTAAATCCATACCTGATTTTTTAATTTTCAAACTATTTACCTTACTTTTGAATTGAGGTAAATAATACACCTTATATATGAACTTTTCAAAAACGGGGGGGGGGGGGGGGGGGGAATTAGGCCCCCTCCACTTTTGGACCCGAGGCGGGGGCCTCATTTGCCTCGCCTCAGGGTCGGGGCCTGAGGGGAGCTACTCACCTACTCAACTTTCCCCACTAGCGAGCCAAGCTGTGAATTTCTCTTGCGAGCCAACTCATCATAATGAATGAGAAATACAATTTCACGGCATGTCCCACCAAAGTTCAAGCTCACGATGATAGTCGAGCCACACTTCAATTCTATGAGCCAATTCCACTCTACCAATTTAACATCTCTATTTGTCTCTCAATCTTTTTGGCTATGTGCTTTTGCTTTCTTTGATTGTGTTCATGGAATAATTATTCTATAGCAAAACTTCTCCTAATGCACGATAAATTCATTTCTTATCACCTTGCCAATCTTTCCTAATTTTGTTGCCTTTTCCTTTAAGAAATTCAAGGTTGCAAACAGGACGAATCGCCTACGGGCTCATTGACTTGGTTCTTTCTTATTCGGCTCATGGGCAAACTGGGCGCGTTTGAGAGAAACCATGGGCTAAGCCAAAGCACTCTTTAATTTTCATTAGTTAACTTGTTTTGGACTCGTGGATCGACTTGTCTTTTAATTCATTTTTGGCTTATCCTACTAATTTCTATTAAAAAAATTAACCGACATGTCTTTTAATTCATTTTAAAGCCAAATCACTCTTTAATTTTCATTAGTCAACTCGTTTTGGACTCATGGATCGACTTGTCTTTTAATTCAATTTTTGGCTTATCCTACTAACTTCTATTAAAAAAATGAACCGACTTGTAGGATTGTGTATAGCTCGACTTTGCCCATGCGATCCACGAGTCAAATGACTGAATCAAGTTTAGTTTGTGGACACGAGTTGAGCTCGACTAGTCCATAGGGCCAAGCCAAGCCCATTGACAAATCAAATCTAATTCCACAATTAGATGTCTATTGATGTCATTCCTTTCATTTATGACTTAGCGGTTATTTGATAAAGCTTTTGATTTAAGTTTTAGTAGGTTTGATTAAAAAAAAAAAAAAAAAAAGCTGACGTAGCCCTTGTTTGATACACATCATTTTTAAAAAAAAAATCTCTTCTTTCCAACTACACATTCTTCAATAAGATAATATTACAAGCAAATTTAAAATTTTTCCTTATTTTTAAGGGGACTTCATTTAATTGGGCAAGTCAAACCAAGTTTTAGTTTAAAAAGTCCATCAACTAAGTTTTTTAGTTAGATGGCCTAAACATATGAAAAATGGAAAATATAATTTGTAAATGACTAGAATGTCCTTGTATACAAAAATACATTATTGCCCTAATTCTCATTTCAATTTCCATTTAAACCTAATTGAATTCTACCTTCCATTTGTTCTTCAAAAACTGGCTCTCTACAGGTATGCAATCCTTTCATTTTCTCATCATCATTTTTTTCTACTTAAAGAAACCATAAACTCTACATTCTATTTCCCTTAAACACTCATTTGGTTGAAGTGAGTAATATAATCTTTCAACATTCTTGTTGGACAATTGAAGAAGAAGAGGGTATTGTAAATTTTCAATTTTTGGGTAAATTTCTTTCTCCATTTTTTTGAATAATTTTTTATGTTGTTGTATATATGTTTATGGTGTTCATTTGTGAACAATGATTTTGAATTCATTTTAACATTGGATTAGAGTTTTGATATGTGTTACTTCCCAACCCATTTTCTCATTACCAGTTATTTGTATTAATTGGAGGGAAATGTAAGTTGGCAAATGTATGTTTGGCTATTCTTTTCATTGTTGTAATATAAAACGTACATTTGATTTTTTTTCTATACATAACGACTTACATGTCGTTTTATACAATCCATAACGACTTACATATCGTTATCAGTACTATGTTATGTTTGAAATTTGATGAAAATTTTATATTAAATTATAGTTATGAACACCACGAATATGGTATGGATATCAGTTTGTTATCCAATTGAATATGAAAAATCAATTGAAGGTGCATGGAAATGGAAATATGTAGCGAATGACAAAGGAAAAACAACTTCTATTCTTGTTTCGAAAACTATTTCTTATGTGGAGCTATATGAAAAAATCAAAGAGGTGTTGAACGTCGATACGAGGATGCACAAAATGGAGATTTCAACTCTTGTTCCTATAATATCTAAAGCTTCAGCTGCTCCGACCATAATTGATTGTGATAATAATATGAAGTGGTTTCTATCTGTTTGTAAAGAGACTTTTCTTTGTGTGACCCTTTCAAATGAAGGTGAAAATGAAGAAGTTTTTGGTGATGAAGGATATTTATTACTAACAGAGGGTGAAGAACAAATTGCAAATATGAACAGCGAGGAGGAATATGTTCGAACGGACAATGATGCTAACCATGACAACGGTGATGGAATATTTGTAGATTATAATGATTTTGATGTAAGTGAAGATAGTCCTCGAAGAGTAGATGGGGACGATAATTCTCCTGTCACAGATGACAATAATGTGGATTTACCCATGGATGAACTTTATAGTTGGAATGTAGTGAATGATAATGATGTTGAATGTAGTCGGATTGTATTTGCAAATGCAAGTTCGCTCCATTGTGAGACTTCAGTAAGAATTCCAAAAAAGGAAGATGTACAAGTGAGCCAGTTGTTTACATCGAAATATGACCTAATATCAAAATTGCAATTGCTAGCTGTAAAATGTCACTTTGAATACAAAGTTAAGAAGTCGAATAAGAGTACTTATACAATTGTTTGTATCGATGAAAATTGCAAGTGGCGGTTGTGAGCAACCAAGATCGCAGAAAGTCCTATTTTCGAAGTTCGAAAGTATAATGGTTATCACTCTTGCTCCATGAACATTCGTCGCAGAGATCATAGGCATGTTTCATATATGATCATTGGAAACCAAATCGCCCCGAAGTATCAAGATGCCAACCGAGTTTACAGACCAAAAGACATCATTAATGACATTCATCGAGAGTTCGGCATAACCGTAAGCTATACTAAAGCGTATATGGCTAAACATTTTGCTCGTGGACTGATCCGTGGAAAACCCCTTGAGAGTTATGTGAAATTATCTACATATTGTCATGTTTTGGAGATGCAAAATCCTGGTACGCTGACATTCATTCATACTACTGATGATCGGCGCTTCAAGTATTTTTTTATGGCATTGGGACCAAGTATACGTGGATTCCTCAACTCAATGCGAAGAGTAATTTTTGTAGATGGTACATTCCTAAAATTAAGAATGAAAGGCACTCTACTAGCAGCAACCTGTCAAGATGCAAATTTTCAAATATTTCCACTTGCATGGGGAGTCGTTGATTTGAAGAATGATGAATCATGGACTTGGTTCTTTCAAAAGTTGCGGTTAATAACAGGTGATACGGATGAGCTTGTGATTATTTTTGACCGTGCAACATATATTAAAAATGGAGTTAGAAATGTTTTTCAGTTTGCTCATCATGATAATTGTACATATCACATGCAAAAAAACTTGAAGACAAATTTTCCACGAAGTGATCTTGCAACTTTATTTAGGGCAACTTCGGAGGCTTATACTGTAATAGAATTTGAGTCCAACATGGCAGCTCTATGCAGTAAAAAGAATGGCGTCAAAGAGTACCTATTAGAAAAAGATTTCCATTATTGGGCTAGAGCACATTTTACTAGAATACGTTACAATATCATGACTACGAATAATGTGGAATGCCTAAATGGTTTGTTGAAGAGTGCTCGAGAATTTCCCATAGTTGGTTTGATTGAATATATTCGAGAGACACTGCAAAGGTGATTTTATGAAAGACATGTTGAAGCGGAAAAATGTGTGACCCACCTCACGCCACCTTTAGAGAAAAAGATGTGCATGAAATATAATGAATCAAATGGATTGGAGGTAAATCGGGTATCTCCAGACATTTATCAGGTTGGTGATAGTTTAGAACACCACTTTGTGGATTTAGATGAAAAAACATGTACTTGTAGGAAATTTGATCTAGACAAGTTCCCATGAGCGCATGCAATTGCTGCTGTAAGGTTTAAAGGAGATGATGGCTATAATCTATGTAGCCACTTTTATACTAGTATTTGTTAGAAGCAAGGGTATTATATATTCGTATACCCTTTGCCAAATGAGGTCGAGTGGTAAATCCCCAAGCATGTAATGGCTAGTAAAATATTTCCATCATTGGTACGAAGACAAGGTGGGCGACCGTCGAAAAAAAAGGAAAAGATCGGTCGGAGAGACACGTACACCTCGTAAGTGCAGTAGGTGTAAGAAAACTGGTCATGTTCGATCCACTTGCACGAGCCAATCAGCTGGTAGTGAAACTTAAAATTGTAACATTGTCCTGACTTGTAGCTGTATAATTTTGTACTTATCCGAAGCACAGGATGAGTTATTAAATCTTGTAAGCATTGTGCTATAAAAATGCTTTTGTACTATTGAAATGACATTACCGTCATTTTACGTTTCATGTTTATTTTATCACACGTTAAATGCAAACGACGTTAATATAGTCATAGCTGATAGTACAAAGATACATAATCATTCTAATCACTGAAATAGTTCCTGAACTACAAACGACATAGATATCGTTCCAATACGAAAATTGAACTAATTTTCATAACGATATTGACCTCGTTCCTATAACAAAAAAACGACCTGAATATCGTTTCAGTATGAAATACACACCGCTTCATTGATCTTCGTAACGATATTGATATCATTCATGTAACAACAAAACGACATACATATCGTTTCAATGTGAAATACACGCTTATCTTCATAACGATATAGACATCGTTACTATAATAAAAAACGACTTCAATATCGTTTCAGTATGAAATACACACTGCTTTACTAATTTTCGTAACGATATTGAAATCGTTCACGTATCAAACAAACGACTTAGATATCGTTTAAGTATAAAATACACGCTGATTTTCGTAACGATATAGACATCGTTCCTGTAATCCAAAACGACTTTAATATCATTTCCATATGAAATACACATTGCTTCACTAATCTTCGTAACGATATTGAACTCGTTCCAGTAATAAAAAACGATTTTGATATCGTTTCAGTATGAAATACACGCTAGTTTTCGTAATAATATGGACATCGTTCCTGTAATCAACAATGACTTCAATATCGTTTCAGTGTGAAATACACACTGCTTCACTGAGTTTCATAACGATGTTGAAATCGTTCCCGTAACAAAGTAACGATGTTGCAATCGTTCCAGTCAACATCGTAACTAGACGACATTTATGTTATTTCTTCTCATATGAAACGACGATGATGTCGTTGTGGTGTCAAACCCACGAAATAAAGTAATGACATTCATATCGTTTCAATACAAATATGACAAGTTTGAAATCGTTGCAGTTCAAAAAATAACTAGAACGACATTGGTATCGTTCCTTTTTACAGAAAACGAGAATTATATCGTTATGCCTAAAAAACGATGATTTGATCATCCATGGCCACCTGAAATGTCGTTACGTTAGTTTGGGGAGCTGATACATAACGACATCCATATGGTTTTAGTACAAAATTAACGATATTGATATCGTTTCAATTGAAATTAGAACTAAAACGACAATTATATCGTTTCCTTTCATATCAAACGACAATGATATCGTTATAGTGTTAAACCCAAGAAATAACATAACGACATCCATGTCGTGTGAGAACAAATTTGACGAATTTGAACTCGTTTTAGAAGAAATCGTGACTAAAACTCATTCGACCTCGTTTCTCTACACTAAAACGACAATGATATCGTTGTAGTGTAAAACACATAAAATAACATAACAATATCAATAACGTTTTGGTGCAACTTTTACGAGTTAGAAATCGTTACAATTCAAATAATGACAATAACGACATTGGTATCGTAATCACGACTTAGATATCGTTCCAGTGAAAATCGTAACTAAAACGACACTGAAGTTGTTTTTTTTTCCCACCAAACGATTTGATTGTCCACGATCATTCGACATACCTTCGATATATATATGATGATCGAAAGAGGGCATCAAGTGGTTTGATAACACTCAAATGGTTCAGAAAGTACGAACGGAGACACTTTTATTCTTTCTTATGCCCTCAAAGGTGATATACACTTTCTTTCTATTGAAACAACTCAAAGGTGATAGACAACTATAGAACACAAATGCTCCAATTAATTACGTTAAATGAAATCAAATTCGCTTAATGATTTATTTTTATCGTCTTCGATGGATGTATGTCGGGTGGCCATGGATGATTGAATCGTTGTGTCTAATCGAAACGATATGGATATAGTTTCAAACGTAAAGAAACGAGATCGAAGGCGATTTAGTCACAATTTCATCTGAAACGAGTTTGATATCGTCAAATTTGTTCTAAAACGATATGGATGTCGTTACCTTATTTCTTGGGTTTAACACTATAACGATTTCATTGTCGTTTGATAGAAAAGGAAACGATTTAAGTGTCGTTTTAGTTCTGATTTCAACTGAAACGATATGGATATCGTGTTTAATGAAAGAAAACGATATGAAAATCGTTTTCTTTTTTCAGGAACGACTTCAATATCATTATGTTAACCAGTGAAATTTTGGTATTAAAACGATATATATATATATCGTTTTGCGACACACGAACGATATCGATGTCGTTATAACAATCAGGGAAGCAGTGTGTATTTTACGCTAAAACGATATCCAAATCGTTTTATATTTCAGGAACGATTTCAATATCGTTTCAGTAATCCGTGTAATTTTTGAATGGAAACAACATTGATATCGTTTTGAGACACATGAATGACATCAATGTCGTTGTAGTTTGTTCAGGGAAACAGTGTGTATTTTACGCTAAAACGATATCCAAATCGTTTTCTATTTCAGGAACGATTTCAATATCATTTCAATAATCCGTGCAACTTTTGAATGGAAACGACATTGATATTGTTTTGTGACATAGGAACGATATCAATATCGTTCTAGTTTGTTCAGTGAAGCAGTGTGTGCCGAAACGATATTGAAATCGTTTTGTGTTTTAGGAACGCTTTCAATTTCGTTTTTCGAATGAATGCATTTTTGTACTTGAACAACATAAAATACTCTGTGCCACCTGAACGTGTACAATATGCAAACTTGAAAGATATGTAAATTTCAATTATGTTCAACATCCATAATCATTACAATTATCAAAATGCACTAACTAATGGTTTGGCAACATCCAAGAAATATCGATATTTATAGGAATAACAACTAATCCAGCAAAAAGAACAAGGTCCAACCACAAAATGTTTTCAAAATAACAATATATATATGTGAAAACACAATCTAAGGCTCGAAATTCCAAACCAATAACTCTGCAGCCAATTTCTTCCGCCATATTGGTATATAATCCACTCGAATTGCATTCACGTCCATATTCGCTTGCATAAATTCTATGTATTTCAGTGTGAATATCCCGTAGTCAGATCTACAAAATAGTTGTGCAATTATTGTATCCATTTTAAATAGTTTAAATAATATAGTACTACCAATTATGAAATTAGTCAATCTTACCCATTCAATTGTTGGGGAACGTCTCTCACTTTCACAAATCCGAACTGTTCTGTACTATAGTTGTCATCACTCGTGACATAAAATTTGATCAGTAACGGAATAACCTCTTGTAGAGGCTGAATATAAAATTCCAACGCTGCCCAACGAATGTGAATCTTTAGACTGTCGAAAATAAAAATTGTTCGTTCCTCCAAGTCGATTTGAACTGCGAACCAATGGCTGTTGGTAAAGCAAGACATATATAAATATCTGCAGTCCTTCCAAGGTTTACCGAGCTCCAGAGTAGTCCCTCTCACGTAATTGATAAGACTCTTACTAAAACTGAGCTCTTTACTCGGTTGCAACTGGCCATGTGCATTGACCACAAATTGATTAAAGAAAGTATTTAATATGCAACAATCTTATCGGAATAAGTTAGGAAAATTGAAACCCTTTCTTGTATTTGGTACAGGGCCTCGTTCATAATCTGCACAGAGAAACTAGTTAATACAAACTGAAATCACGTGTAACATTATCGTAAAATCATTAAAGTTGTATTACTTACATTGCCAGTAATCCAACCATTCTCATTCAAAATGTCTAACAAATTTATTGTTTGAACATCGTAAAAGCGCAAAGGTACAATGTTACTGCACATACAACATCCACACAAAGTTATATTTATGTAATAATATTATTACTTCCACGTGTCATTTCAACTATGTGTAATAATTTACCTGGAAGTTGAAGTTTCCAACCATTTGTGAAGAGCCTCGACCTTCACAGGATCGACTTCTCGATAAGGATCATATACATCAATGTCCGACAACTTTCTCCTCTTTGTCGGGTCCGTGAAGGGAGAACACAATAAACGTGCTTTTCTCTTTGGATGATACCCTCGTCTTTTTGGTGATTCACATCCTACCTTCTCGATTTGTACATTGTCACCTATATGTTGCAAGTACCAACAATTACAAAATCAAGAATTTGTTTAATTTGGAGATAATAATATGAAGCTGAACATCAATCTGTATACTGTCGCCTATGTATTGCAAATACCAACAATTAGAAATCTAAAATTAATTTAATTATGATTTTGTAATGGCATAAGTTTGTACATCAAACTAATTTTTACGTACCTGGAGTGGATTCCTTCGCATCCACTTCGACTTTCTTGGGTGTCACAAAATCAGGGGAACATTTCTCCACATCGAGATGCTTATCCTCTACCATTGTTTCTTTTTCAACATCCCCTTCAACCATTTTTTCCTTTTCTTGCTCCTCCATATCATCCCCAAATCCAACTTCGGTTTCATTCCATCCTACAATCTCTCCTTTGACCTCCTTTTCCAACTTTAGGTCATTCACAAGCTCTTCCACATTTCTTTCATCTACAAGTACATTCATCGCATTATCAAGTCCAACCTCATTTTCCAACCCATCATTCGGTTCAACTTCTGGAACATCAGCTGTGCCACTAGTGGTACCATCAAACGTACTAGTCCCTGAATGAAATCGACCTATCATGGCCAATTCAATCAACATGTCAACTTTTTTCTCCACCCGATCAAGTTTAGTTGATATGCCTACTTGTAGCCTTTTCTCGAGTTTTTCCATTTCGGTTCTCAAAAAATCCACTATGTTGAGCTCATGAGAAACATATGGAGGTTGAGATGTACTAGGAGAGTGCTGGTAGAATGCATGATGTGGATCGACATCATGCTCAACCTCATCTCCTTCGACATGCTGTGAAGCATTATCATCTTCTTCCACAATTGGGGTCAACGTTTTCCAGAACACCTCCTCTAGTTCGGTTTCGGTAGGAATCAATGTAGAAATAACCTCTAACTGCAAATATTAAATCGTGCAAATCATTATTCATTTGCTACGCTAATTCCACAATTTATCTTCACTATACTTTTTTTAAAAAAGGAAGAAGGAAATTTACCTCTTTTGATTCCAACACATTATCAATGGCGGCAGATGCTAACCTCTTCGGCATTTCCCAAGCGACCATTCTTGGATGCATTCGGATGTTTCGTAGAAAACTTCATTCCCAATTTTGGAATCGCTTCGAATGCCCAAATCTATTATAAAACAAATATTATTATCTCATAGCACAAAGTTTGTACATAAAAATAATACAAGTTAAGTGCATTGTTTTTTCATACCATTATAGCAAATGGAAAGCCGTGCAATGAATACCGACAACGTGACCATTTCACGTTTGAAGACGTTCATCGTGTATTTATATGAAAACTTTCCCCATCGATATTTCTCAAACCTGTCCAGATTATCTACCAAGTCCAACCACCATAGATCGATGAAAGTGTTTTCCTCCGTAGCCCACAAGACGTACGCCAAGATTACTATCAATCCCAACTTATACTTATCGCTCTTTCTTTTCTTGTAACATATAAATGCATTGTAAGTATCTCCCTTCGTAATCTTTCCTACATTTTTCTTAAAGTATTCTTTCACAATCCGACATTCCGCCCCCAATGTTTTGTCTACATTGTCATCATTACTAGCATTTAAGCCCGTCACCAAAACAAATTCTTTCAATCCAAATCTTGCTCGTTTCTCTCCTATTTTAAACCAAACTTCTTCTTTTTTTTCCGATCTTCATCTTCCTCAATAATAATTGATGTATAACTTGCGAAGCCAGCCTTATATCCCTCAATCTAAGGAGAGATCCAAAGCAGCTCTCGCTGAGCTTTTTTTGGTAATTTGTATCTAACTTTTCGTACACACCTGCAGTCAACATCTTGTTGTAATTGTGGCATCGACTTGATTCTTTTCCATTGCACTGCAATTTATAAAACATGTACAAATATTAGAACTAATGCCAGTAAAATACATGCGAACAAGATGCATAAGCTATATAAACCAAGTTAAGCATACATATTTTCGATAAGATAAAATAAATTTTGTACAGATTGTAAACACTGTAGTACTTCACAACAAAACATTTGAACTCATTCCCTCATTCAAAACATATCCAGTTAATTCATATGCAACTAATGAACTTTCTACCAACAGCAGCTGATAGCTCGATTATCATTGACCTAAACTATTGAGGAAATGATTAGTTCTAGATATATGTGTAGCCATTTGAACTCATTCCCCTTGTTGGAATTGAGCAGATGAAAAAAATAATTAGTAACTGAAAATGGTAGTGGTGAAGGGCTTCCTTGTTCAATTTTCTATTTGGTTATCACATTGGGTAATTTACAAATTCTCTTTCTATTTCCGTTGAGTTCTTGAACATATATGTGTACATTGGAGTGTAAACAGAAGGCTGATGGTCCTTAAACTTGACTTGGAGTTAGCTCATTAGTAGCTTGTTCAAAATTCAACTCAAACAACTGAGGACTCCTAAAATTGATTATGGTATTGAGCTCAGATTGAGCAGCCTAAAGCTCGACTGTAATCCATTAGTGTGTCTATATTTATACAAGATAGAAACTTTCATGTGATCTTAACTGAAATAAGCAAATATGAATTCATGTAGGTAAAAAAATGCTTGTCATGATGATGAAACATGCACAAATTGTTTTATATCAAAATATTTAATTTTCAATATAAAGTCAAAATCAATAAAAACTCAATAGATGGATTCAACAACAAGAAAAAGAATATGCATAGATGGAATTGAACGCGGTTTGAACACTATATAGAGAACTCATTATTGGTTTACTTACATTAGTTTTTCCAACTGTGAACCCGTCGTTTTTTTTTTGGAAACATGGAAGCTAGATTTCGAATTCGACCCCTGACAAACAAAATTGTTCACTTTAAGATTCAACACTATCTTCGACCTCAATGAGAAGTGTTTGGGAATTTGAAGAAGGAAGAAGAAGATTTGATTTTGTAATTGAGAATTTGGGGAAAGAAGAAGGGTTTACGTGAGTGTGAATGAATGAAGGGGAAAAAAACAAAATTGTTCCTTTATTTGATTATCAAAGGAAGGGTAAAGTGGACTTTTGCAATTTTTAAACAATTAAAATTTCTTTTATTTTTATGAATTTGGTCAAAGGCCTTTTGAACAAAAACATTCTGAGGTAGGCCAGCTGAGCTCATTTCCACTATTTTTAATCACACTTTCTCTATCAATTTACTATTTTAAATTGCATTCTTTCTGAATAATGTTGATAAAAATTTTAGGTTCAAGTAAATATATTGTTAAAATTGAAATTTTACCTGTTAAAAAAAACCTTTAAAATAATTTCGATTTTGGCAGCTCAACTTTTATTCCTATTAACTCGAGTCATTCTCAACATATTATTCTATTTGGAGCCTATTCGGCACAGCTTAAAATCTAATTCAAATTGAAAATATAGTCGTTATTGGGTCACACTCGTCAACTATTAGTTTTTCAATTTTAATCTCTACTAAACACGCTCTTGGGCCCTCGTTATTTTTTGCCAAAAATACATTTTGAAGGGCTAAACATAGAATGATGTTCGAGTGATTTCAAAAAGGGAAATATATGAAAATAGCCTAAAAAACAAGGTCATTTATTCATTTTGGCATTTGACCATTTTAAAGTTCCGAAGATACCCTCAATATGAAAGGTTTCAAAAACAAGTCATTTTATTATAAAATAAATTCTATTTCAGTCCTTAAAAATTTTTAATTTAGGATTCGACAAACTCTTTTGGAATTAAAAATTAAAACTTTCACCATCAACTCTTTCCACCTTAATTAAGTCCAAAACATTCGATATTGATTTTAACTAATTTTGTATTTTTGTTAATAATTGTATTTTTGCATAAACCCCCCCCCCCCCCCCCCAAAAGATGGTATCAGAGCCCTAGAGATCATGGAAATTGAAAATACTAAGGATATAGAAACTGAAGTTTATGAAGGGATAGAAGGATATGCCTTAAAAGGAAAATTTGATTGGGAAAAGTTTAGAAAAATTAATAAAGCAGAATTAAATCTTAAACCACCAGAAGAAAATAGATTATTTAGTATTTTAGGTTCAGCCTTTAAAAGGAAGAAGTTGGTTATTAATGAATATCACGAGATAGAAAAAGCTATAGATGTCAAACATACACAAGGAAAAATAAAGCTAAATTTAATAACAAAAAGAAATATTAATGAATTCCTAGGAAAATTAAAATAAGAAAAAAGAAATAAAATATCTTATATCTACCTTGCTGGAGTACAAATAATAATAAAATCATGTTTTAAAGAAGGAATTAATAGCCCTATAATACTTAATTTACAAGATGAAAGATGTATAACCGCAGAAAATGGAAATTTAGGAATAATTAAAGGAAACTTAGCATATAAAAAATTAAAATTTACTTGTTATCCAAGATATTGTGTACATATAAATGATAAAAATTTAGATGATTATCTTAGTCTACATTTTAAGATGCCTAATAAAATACTAAAAGATGATAATAAAGTTTTTACTATATTATATCAAGGATTATATTGTTATACAAATAGTAATTGTGGAAATATATATAAGGAAAAACCGTTTATAGAAATCGATGAAGAATTTAGAGATATAGGAGAAGCAATTCTACCTAGAGAACAAAATATAGAAGAAATAGAAAATTTTGAGATAGGACATGATGATGCCATAAGTATTGATCAACATTTAATACCAAAACAAATAACTTATAAAGAAAATAAGATAATTGCCACCACTTTGAAGAAATTATTGTACTTGTACTTTTGTGTTGTAAAATTTCGATTGGCTAGAAGGTTCTCGGTGAAGTGCAAGTCTATCTCTAAATGAAGACTCTTCTTACTTGAAGAGGCATGACCAAAAAATCCACAAAAAAGATATATTCTCTCAAAATGATCTTTGTAACTACTTTCTTTAAAGAGTAGAAACCACTCTTCGGAGTATCAATCTCTGTAAAAATCTTTGTATAATAGCTTTCTAGCAATCATCAGATCAATAAAGTCTTTAAGTTTGAAATAAATCTTTTATTACGCTTTGAGTGTTGTTCTACACAGTGAGTCTGTTTGAGAGTTTTGAGTGCCTATGTGTCCGTTTTGCTGTGATACTGTTGGACTTTGACCAACTCTTGTGACGAAGGTGACCAGGAACATATAACATTCTTGTTATTTTGCGAAGCGTGGTAAGACCCTTATTTTAAACTATGAAGATATTTATTGTCTGAAGATTTGTTTGAAAATTATTATATAAGAATTTTTATAGGATTGTATATTTTGAAGAACTTTTCATAATGGAAACTTACGAATTGTATTATAGACTTGTACCTTTTAGATACACTAATAGTATTGATTATAGTCACATAATAGATATCCCAAAAACTTATGATAGTTATACTAGAGGAATAAATTTTATAAAAAGAGACTCTAGATATTATCAAAAATGTCTTACAATTACTTATTTTGAGTTAAAAGAAATATTACCTAAAGAAATAATAAAAATAATTATATTTTTTTGGTTAGATAGTGAAAATAGTGAAAGAACATTTGAACATATAGAGCAATATGATAATTATAATAATATTGCTGAATTATATGATTTTGATCTTAGTTTTGATGATAAAGAATAGAAGAATTAAAAATATTCAGAATCACATAAAAAACTTATAAATGAGAAAACCCATCTCTAACAGATTACCACAAGAATATAAGAAGTTAAAATTTAATCTAACATTAAAATTTTATATATATATATAATTAACAATAAACTAGATATTGTTAAATTAAAAGAATATTTAGAATACACAACTATTAAATAAGAATAAAATATGCCTGGAATAACTAAAAAAAATTGTGATAATAAAATAAAAATTTTAGAAGAACAAATAATAACTAGAAGTAATAGAAGAGAAATTGAAAGAGAAATTTTTAATTAGAATAAAATTAAAAGAGAATTAATAGGTAATGAAATTACAAGAGAATTAAGAAGAGAAGAACAATTAAGGAGATAAATAGAACAAATGATAAATAATATAGTAATAAATCCTTTAAACCTACCAGATTAATATGAGTTTACCAACAAAAATAAGATTTGAAAAACAAGAAATCGAAAATATAAGACTACCAATAGGAAGTTATCAAACTAGAGGATGAAATACTACTATGTTTCAACCTTTAAGTTCATGGGGAAATACAGATGGATTTTTAAATATGACTACCAATTGGACTAATGCATTTTTATGGCAACAATTAGGACAAATAAAAACTAAAGATATAGAAACTATAGATGTAATTAATAACATAGATCCAAAAGATGAAATAGATAAAGAAAGATTAGAAGTTTTAAGTAAAAATATGTCTAAACAGTTTAATAAAATCAAAGAACAAATTAATAATTTAGAAATGCTTGATGAAGCTAAACTTGAAGAAATAAAAACCAAATATCAAAAATTGCACAGAAAAATAGTATTAATAAAATTGCAACTTTAGAAGAAAAACTAGATATTATTAATTATAAAATAGATATTTTATTAGATAAATTAGGATTTGAAAATATTAAACCACCTTGTAAAAAATCTAGAAGATGAGTATGAATGATAAAATTAATTTAATTGAAAAATGTATAAAAATAATTGAAGAAAAAATTACTAGAGTTGAAATAAGTTATGAAGAGGAAAAAGAAAAAATACAAAATAATTTCTTAAGAATGGAAAATCTAAACAAAGAAAAACCATTTAAACCAGATTATACTGAAGAACTTAAAGAAGTAAGAAAGAAAATTGAAAAGTATGAAGAACTAATAGAACTTGATAAATGATTAAAAGATGATATAGAAAGATTATTAATTGATCTTAGAAAATAAGAAGAAAAACTTACTAAAAAAGAAGAAAAATTAACTATTAAAGAATAATGAATGAAAATATAGAAAACCTAATATTCGATTGGGAAGATTTAAAGATTTGTGAAGAAATAACTAAAAATCATATGGTTGGAAGAACAGGAGGACCACAAGGAATTAAAGAAGTAGATTTTGGAGAAGCTGGACAAACTAGTACAGATAGATATGAAGCTGAAATAGATCCTAGAAGATATGTTAATACTAAACTTGATTTTAAAATTAGAAAAAATAAAATGTATAGAGATCAATTTAAACCAGTATTAAGAGAATCAGGACAAATGAAAATTACAAGATCATATTTATATCTAGATTGTGAATTAGATGTTAGAAAAGCTATTAATGAATGGAGTACTAATATGATAGCACACTTTAATTATAATCGAAGTAATACCGATAATAAAAATAGAACTGAATATTTATTAGCAACTTTCAAAGGAAATGTAGCTAATTGGTATGGAGGATTAGAAGATACAACAAAAGGAATTTGGAAAGATAGTATTGAAGCATGATTTGGAATTACCATAAATGAAGGAATAAATAAAGTTGTTACAAGAATTTATAGAGAATTTGTAGGAGAAGATTGGGTAAATGAAAGCACTAAAGCTAAAGTAGAAGAAATAGAAGATACTAAGAATAGAATAGAACATTTACAAATTTGTAATATGTGTTACTTTAATGAATATTGCTGTGAATATAGTAAATATTATTATATAATGTATGGAAATGGAGTAGATAAAGATTATTATAAAGAGGTTTTTATTAGAAAATTACTACCACCATGGAATAATTATTTTCAAAATAAGATTAGAGAAAAACAAATTGGAAGAAATGTAGAAGCCTATACTTTAGGACTTATAATAAGAACTATAAAAGATGAAATAAGTTTAATATGTAGCAATCAAATGGTTTATAGACAATCATGATTTGTACAAGATAGAATTTGTTGTCAAGACACTGAAGTATCAGGAAATTGGGGATGTTATGATTATATAAAAGGAAAAATAAAACATAAAACATAAAAAATATAAAAAATATAAAAAGTTTAAAAGGAAATATTTTAAACAAAAAAGGAGATATTTCAAAAGAAAATATAAATCTTATAATAAAAAATCATTAGATAAAAAACAATGTAAATGTTGGAATTGTAATGAAGAAAGACATATAAGCACTGAACGCCCAAAAAAGAAAGTTAAAGTACTAATTACAGATTTTGAACAAATTAGAGATGAATGTGAAGAAGTCAACTTTGAAGAAATAGAACTGATGAAGAGATTTTTGAAGAAAAATCAGATTCAGATGAAATATATAGTGAAGAAGAATAGAAATAGAAAAAATAAAACTATTCTAAGTTTGGGGACTAATTTTGTAATAAAAAAATCTATTTTATTAAGAGTAAAATTGACTTTTTAACAAAAACTTTAAATATTAAATGTTGAGAGACCATTTTTAATAATCTCCCTTTCAAAAAACATACACCAATAAGTCAACTAAAATCCGTCTCTTTATAGCATTTGATTAAAAAGATGAGCTTTTATGCTCAAAGACACAAAAGTCACATACGCACCTCGTATTTGAATTTCGTCAATGGCCCACTTTTTCAAAATAAAGGAATGAATAAGAGTGTGATGTACCAACCTGTACACACACTGACAGTAGCCGTTAGAAAATCAAGCATCTCGTAGAAGGAGAAAATTATCTTCAAAAAAACAAAACTTTTGTTTTCCCTTTTTATACCCATTCTTTCTGCAATAGCAACCAATTCAGGTAATCCCGGAGCACTCTTTTCGATTTTTCAATTTCTTGTTGAAATATTTCAGTTTCTGAATTGATTTTTTATTTATTTTTTTGTGTTCTGAAGGAGCTGAGAAATTGATAAGGAAAGAAAGAGGATGTCACTGACGCCGGACCATTTTCGTAAAGTGGGGACAGGGGTTTCACCATCTCCAGCACCGTTTTTTACGCCCCGGCCTGAGAGGCGCAGACCTGATTCAAGAGGATCTGAGTGGAATTCGAATCGTCAGGACAAAGATAAAGAGGTCAATGTGCAGGTTCTGCTAAGATGCAGGTGATTTTTTTTATTTTTTTTTCAGATTTTATTTATTCACCCTTTTAATGTTTTTATCAGTAAATTAAATAGAATTAGGGATTTCTGTTTTTAGGTCTTAAGTCACAAGCACGGAAATTTATACTTGATGCATATTTAAAATTATATATGTAAGTCAAGAAAGTTGAAATCCATGAGCAAAAATGTTTCCCACTTTGGTCGGGCCTAAATATGTTAGTAAATCAATAATGTTACAGATGAGGACTCCATTTGTGAACTTCTCTTTTCGATTTTGTTTAAATGGCTTATTTTGTATGATGTACTATGTTAATTGTTATGTTTTTAGGCCATTGAGTGATGATGAACAAAGGGCAAATGTGCCAAAAATTATCACTTGTAACGAAAATAAAAGAGAAGTCACTGTTTTGCATGGCCTGGCTAACAAGCAAGTGGACAGAGTTTTCACCTTTGATAAGGTGTGCATTATTTGTTGTAATGATTATTCAAATTCCGAGGCAGCAAAAATATTTATTTACTCTTTGATGTCTTTCTGAAATATTTGAAAGGTCTTTGGGCCAAAAGCACAACAAAGATCAATATATGATCAAGCTATTTCCCCAATTGTTTGTGAAATGCTTGAGGGCTTCAACTGCACAGTCTTTGCTTATGGGCAAACTGGAACAGGGAAAACTTATACAATGGAAGGAGGGATGAGGAATAAGGTATGAATATATCATCCTAAGAAATAAGGTATTTGTTCATGTTTTTCCTGATTGTCGTGAATTCAATAATGCCGCAATTGTCCTAGGGTGGTGAATTGCCTGTTGAGGCAGGTGTTATTCCTAGAGCTGTTCGACAAATCTTTGACACACTTGAGGCACAAAATGCTGATTACAGTATGAAAGTGACTTTTTTGGAACTTTATAACGAAGAAATAACTGATTTGCTCGCTCCAGAAGATAATTCAAAATCAACTGAAGATAGGCAAAAAAAGCCTATTTCCTTGATGGAAGATGGAAAGGGTTCTGTGGTTGTAAGAGGCCTTGAAGAGGAAGCTGTGTACAGTGCAAATGACATTTACAACCTTTTGGAACGAGGTGCAGCCCGAAGGCGCACGGCAGACACTTTGTTAAACAAGCGCAGTAGGTATGGTTTAACCAGTCCTCATTAATATGTATACTTTCACATCCTGACTAATCTGGGTAGCTAAAACGTTTCAAATGTTGCAGCCGTTCCCATTCTGTGTTTACCATAACTGTTCACATAAAAGAAAAGGCCGTTGGAGATGAAGAGCTTATCAAATGTGGCAAGCTTAATCTTGTTGATTTGGCAGGATCGGAGAATATTTCTCGTTCAGGAGCTCGAGAGGTGTGAAATTAATTCTTTACTTATTCAATGTTCATGCCTGTAAACACATAATTTTGATGAAGAGTGGTGACAAAAGTACTACTGTTCGAAATGATCCACAATGAAGAATTTTTTTGCCTTTTGCTTAGCCCTATGGCAATGAACTGAAACAATCTATAGCTACTGCTGCTTTTGACCAATTGTTTGCTGTAAAAATACTCCCACTGTCAAGGTCCTGTATTTCTAGAAATTAACATAATTACAAAGCTTTCTCCAAAGTCTGTTACCTCATGATGCCCATCTAGTTAGTTCTGTCTAAATGACCTTGAGAAAAAAATTGTCTTCAGCCAAGATTTTATCTTAGTTGTGCTCCACCTTTTTATTAAAAACTAAAAGTACAAAGCAGTTCATCACAGTGCTGCTTCTTAATTTTCAAGCAGAAGAAAAAGAAAGAGTGAGTTGATAAATGCAAACCAATAATCACTGATAAATTATGTATTTGATTTAAGTATCTTGTCAGTCAGAAGCAATAACAGTATAAGACAATGGAAAAATGTTCATGTTAGAATTTCTTGATACTGCATCAAGGAGATTCAGTTTTCTCTTCATTTTGTTTTGATGACTGCAAGGTTGATAGAGCTCCATTCTAATAATTAAGTTTTGCTGGTTTTAACCATCAAATATTGATTAAAATTCCACATTATAATACAGCTTCGTGCAAGAGAAGCTGGGGAAATAAACAAGAGCTTACTAACCTTGGGCCGTGTAATTAATACACTGGTGGAGCATTCTCTTCACATACCTTACAGGTCTGAATAAGTGGCAGTCATTCTATTTATTTAAGAGATAAATTATTTTTTCCTCCTTCATTTCCTTTTCTGAACCACTGTACAGGGATAGTAAGCTAACCAGGCTCCTACGAGACTCCTTAGGAGGAAAAACAAAGACATGCATCATTGCAACAATTTCCCCATCCGCTCAAAGTTTGGAAGAAACTTTGAGTACACTAGACTATGCTTGTCGAGCTAAAAATATTAAAAACAAGCCAGAGGTTTGTATATCTATTTTCTTTGCCTCAGTCTGTATATTATATGTTTCCCGATTGAGCTGAATGGAACTTATTTTGAAAGGCAAACCAAAAAGTCTCCAAGGCTATGCTGCTTAAGGATATATACTTGGAGATGGAGAAAATGAAACAAGGTACTCTGGCGTGCCTGCACATAGTGTTTTTTTACACAGTAATATAGTCTTGATTCCGAACTCCTTTCTATCCGAATTCAAATCAGACATTCGAGCAGCAAGGGAAAAGAATGGTGTTTATATTCCACACGAAAGATTTCTACAGGATGAAGCTGAGAAAAAGGTACATACGTCTGAGTGTGCTTCTGGTGCATCTCATCCTGGCAACTTTTTCTACTTTAGTCAAGTTCATTGTAAGAACTTTTACAACGAAATGGTGATTTAGCTTGGGTGAACAACTTTTATCTGTTACTTTTATAAAGAAATTCAGGCCTTACGTAATGTTTAGCCTAAATAAACCATAATAGTAAATCTTTTTAACCCTGTATATCTGATTTGTTTGAATCTTATACTGTGAGCTATACATCTTGCAGGCAAAAAATGAAAGGATAGAGCTATTAGAGATTGATCTCGACAACAGCGAGAAGGTAAACATTGCTTGTTCATCCTTTTCATGGTTAATAATTTCATAATATTGTATCTGTTCACTGACCTTTGCAACTTCACAGCAACTACATAAATTTCGTGAGCTTTATCTCAGTGAGCAAGAAGATAAACTGAACATTGAAAGTGAGCTCAAAGACTGCAAGGTACAAGCAGATAGCTGCATAAAAATGTCATACTTTTTGTGGTCGTTCATCTGATTTGCATTGCATTTTTCAGGAAAATCTACAAAATACATACAAGACACTGCAAGAGCTGCAAGAAAATTATAAGCTAGCCATTTCAGCATTAAAAGAAAAGGAGTCTACCATCTCCAAACTCCAGCATTCAGGTTACAAGAAAGTATTATCAACACAAGTCAAGCGTCTTTTTACATATCAATTATTAAACATACGTGAATCTTTTGTTATTGAAAACAGAGATTCGTTTGACTGACTGTGCAAAGGATTTACGAGCTAACTTGCAAGATGCACGCAAAGATATAACTGATCTTTTTGAAAAAATAGGTATTTCGGCCTTTCATTTAATATTTTTTTGCAATTATGTTTTATCTGATTATTTCTTTAGTGTCTATATGTTTATCTATTTACTCAAAGGTTTGTCTTTCTGCATGAATTTTACTCAATTAGTCCTCCATCCCTTTATATATAAATTGTGTTCTTTCTAGCTTAATTAGGTATTATAAGTTTCATGTAGTTTATTGACTACTGCCTATTAAAATATATTCTCAAATGGTAGTCACTTATATTTCCGAGAAAAGAAGGAAAAACAATCGGACCATATTAAACAAAGAAAGCTTTATGTACTCAACTAACACTAAAGTGCCTTGCAGATCATAAAGACAAAATTGAAGCTGAAAATCAAAGTCTTCTCCTTACATTTGGTACACAGCTTGACAAAAGTTTAAAACTTCTGCACGAGATCGTTGTGGGGTCAATTTCCGAGCAACAACAGCAACTAAGAAGTTTCGAAGATCATGCTAGCTCATTTCTTGACAGTAAATGCAATGTAAGACATTGAAGCTGGAAAGTTATGATTACTTTAAGCCTGTGTTTAGCAAATTTCATAATCCACTTATGAATGGTAAAATTTCATTTTCAACCACACATTCCAATGGAGCCACAAGTAGTATCCACCACTCAATTCTTTCTATTTATAAATTAAAACCATTGTATATTCTTCCAAAATGAAGTCTAAACTTGTCAAGTTTGTAAGTAGGCTGATCTGTTGCTTCTTTCCTTATCTATCAGTCAACCCAGGCCATGGAATCAAGGATTAAAAAACTGACAAAGACATACGATTCAGGAATCTTGGCCTTAAAGAAACTCAGCGACACCCTGCAGACGAAAGCTTCTTCTGATCTGAGACAAATGAAGTCAATGATATCCTCCCAGGCAACTACTGTGGAGAATGTATGAAGTTAATGTAATAAACTGTGGTTTAATCTGTTGCTGTGTCATAGTAAAGTCTAAGATATGGTGTTGTATTATGTATGAGCAGTTCCTCAAAACAGCATCCTTGGAGGCCAAGGATTTCATTTCTGATATTCAGAATTCTCTGGCTGAACAACGGCAACTGTTGGTGTTTTCTGCCCAACAGCAACAAGAGGTTGGTTGCTCAGGATGGTGATTGACTCGTGTTCTTCAAAATCCCTTCTATCTTTGCCAAGAGAAATCTTAATCTGATTCTTGTAAATATTGTAGGGATTACGCCGAAGTGTAGTCTCAGCTCATGTGATTTCAAATGCAACAATCACTTTTTTGAATGACCTCCACCGACAAGCTTCTCAACTTATGAAAGTTCTTGAAGAAAGCCTGATTGATAAATCCCATCAATTTCAAAATTTTGAGCAAATGTTCAAGGTCAAGTAGTAAATAAGTAGTGTATCTGCATGAATAATTTTAAGGTGGTATGGACATTCATGGTATCGTCCTTTTCTGCTTTTTACAACAGGAAGAGGCTATTAGAGAAGAAAAATCAGCCATGGAAAAAATAGCGGCAATATTGTCGTCTCTGACAGCTAGGAAAACTGCTATTGTAAGTTCAGTTTTTCATTCTGTTTGTTACTATTCAGGTAGACACGGTATTTAAGTGCTTGAAATATGGAAAATTGAATTTCAGGTGTCGGAAGCCTCAAAATCTTTTGAAGACTCGTGCACGCAAGAAAATAAGAGAGTGATGCAGGAATTGACCAACATGCAACAAATTTCAACTAAAGCGGAGAAAGAGTTAAACGAATACATAGAAAATGCTAAAAATAATTGTTTAGAAGACACATTCTCCTTAGCTGATTGCACAGCTACAATAGAAAATTGTCTGCAGGATTGGTAAGCTTCTAACCTATTGTACGTCTTGATTTTTTATCCAAGCTTTGAGGTTACAAAAGGCTAAGGATGGTATAGTATGCACACTCCAGATGTAGGTTTTGCAAATTTATGGCTTGTTTGGAAGGGAGGAAAGGATAGTAGCACTGGATATTATTGTACTGAAATAACCGGCTAAAATCTTAATTCATTATACAATCTAGTATTGCATGCCAAACATGCACTTGGTGTGAAGAGTTTCATATTAAAGCAATAAGCAGAAGAAGACGCTAGATAGTAAATCACCACTCAAAATAGATAGGAAAATACAATGTAGAACCGTATGATCATGAAATTTTTTTAATCTCATTAACTGTTGCACATTCTTTAGTTCATTAACAAATTACTGACAAGTAAAATTGTTTCATCCTGATGAGCAGTGCTAAAATGGTGGACTGCTGTGGTCAACAATGGGATAATGCACAATTAGGCATTAGTCGTGTTTCTAAGAACAATCTTGCAGAAATCGAATCAACTGTTCGGTAAGTTTGTTTATGGAATATTTTTCTTAGATGAATATTCTTAACTTATGCATTATTTTCATTTTGTCTCTTTGTGGCAGGACAAAAATTCTTGAAAATCATTCTATACATGACAAGCTTGTTTCCACTTCCTCATCTGTGAACGCAGAATTTCACGACCATATCCACAACTTGAATATGTCCATCAATGGTACTTATATTTCCTAAAACAGTTCTTTTCCTTTGAAGTCTCAAATAGAGGCCACTTAACTAGAAAATTCATGCATATGCAGATTCTTTGATGTTTGACAAAGAAAGTAAGAAGCAAATAGATTCGATGACTAAGATTAGCTCGGATCAGCTCAAGTCAACAAGTGTGAATCATGGTAAAAACGTATCAGATATTTGCAATAGAGCAGAGCAATGTCTCGGCAAAGATTATTTGGTACGTTTAATAACATGAACATTATTGACATTATTAAACAAAACATGGTTTGAGATGCATGTTTCTTTGAGTTCAGATGATAGGAGCTTTTGAATTATTATTTTGTCCAATCCAGTCTAGTCCAATATTGCATACCATACATGCCAACGAAGAATCAAAAGAAGTTGAAACTAGACTAATCCTCAGTTTTGAGCAATTGAAGTGTCTACCTACTTACAAATTTTGTAATTGTCAACAGGTTGATGAGCATACAAATAGAACTCCCAAGAAGCGAGCAATTCCAGTTCCGAGCTTGGAGTCCATAGAGGAGATGAGAGCACACATTGTTGAGGTTCATTCAGAAGAGATTTCAAAATTTGGCAATGCTGAAAGCAAGATTTTGCAGCCATGTTTAGGAGCATCAATGAACAGAACTCCTTTTCAGAATGTCAATTAGTTACTTCAGGGATTAGGGAGAGTTAGTAAAATCTTGACTAGTTATGTTGTATGTTCAGTGCATCTTCAATGCCATCGCCCGATCACTCGCTAATTTAATGAGTAACATCTCATTTTCATGCTAGAGGGAAAAAATTTATTGCCAATCCCAAATTAGAACGATACTTAGTTTGTTGTTATAGTGGGAAAAGCTTAATGAAGTCTGTTGCTTTAATGGATGCTGTAAATGGTCCATGATATTTTCTCATTTGTTAACTTGGTTTAGAAAATAAGCTCATCACCAACATTCTTCACGCCTCCCCTCAAACTGGAGCGGGTCTTTGCCACTCCAAGTTTGTCATGAAGAAACTTAAACTGTGAATGAGAAAGTGGCTTTGTGAGGCAACCCGTCGCTTGCTCTCGTTGATCACTCTGTCACTTGTAAAATGCAAATCAATGTCAATGTGCTTTGTATTTGGTGGGGGGTGTGCAACTTGGGTTTTGTTAGAAAGACAGGGCTAGGGCCGCACCTGGCACCCCCTTGCTGGTGTACGGACAGATGCCCAGCCAATAGGGGCGTCACATGTGCCCCTTGTTCGTCCAAGGCCACATAGGCTCTGTTCATGTGGCATGATTCTTTTGCAATATTCATCATATTGGGCCTTTTATTTTATTCTTAGGTTTTGTCTTTGACAATTCTTTTGAATCATCAACATATATTGATTTCGATTAGAATCGTCCAGTCATATTGTCGTTAATCATCAATGTCTTGATGGTGATTGAAGCATGATAAGTGATTTCCAACATCATTTACGATATTCTTATGAAGGTTTCGATAAGCATCAACAATATTATTGCTAGTAATTTCGTTTAGATAACTAATATATGTTGATTTCAGTTAGAATAACGACCCATTACACGGTCGACACATAGTATAAATAGCTCAAGTTAATTATATTAGTTGAACTTGCTAATTATACACCATGTTTGAAAAAAACGACAGGTTAGATTTATTTTTTAAATAAATAATTATCTATTTCAAACTTTGAAATAGAAAATTATTTGTTTTAAAATTTATGAATTGAAAAACGTAAAACGACAATCTTTCAAGCTTATCCATGAAATTAGAAATATTGTTAGTCAAGTTATGCTGTTGTTGCACTCTGGCAATTGAGAATTTGTTTTTCCTCGTCACAAAACTTAGTTTAGAAACTACTCCAATGGTAATATATTAAATTTCACGTCAAATTAGAATCATTATTTTGGACGATTTTATCCCTATTATAATTCAATTATTTCAATTATATCTTGTTTTTCGTTTTTCAATGTGTTTAATTTATTTAACCATTTAATTACATCAATAATGTACATGTACATTTGACAGATTTATTTCACCCATGTGCTTTCATTAATGTATGAATTCCTTATTATTAATTCTCAATTAATTAACATTCACCTTCATTTAATTAATATTCATCTTCGTTTATACATTTCAGTGCTACTAATTGTAATTATAAATTAATTAGAATTTCACACTAAAAATGCATTGCATTATTCACTTTCACGTATGCTAATTAATATCCAGTTTTACTTAATTAAAAATTAAATAAATGATTTAATATTCGTTGTCATGATGTTTTATGATATTAATTATAAATTAATTAACATTCAACCATATTTAAATATTATTTTTAGGACACTTATAAATCACTTCATAATAACGTATAACACAAGTTCAACGTATTAGGTGACTGTAATAGCACAAATACTGATGCGAATGAAATTATATTCATTGTCACGTATATATGATATGATATTAATTATAAATTAATTAACATTCAACCATATTTAAATATTATTTTTAAGATACTTATAAATCATTTTATAATAACATGTAACGCACGCTCAACGTATTAAGGGACTGTAATAGCACAAATACTGATATGAATGAAATTATATTCATTGTCATGTATATATTCTGTAGTAATGATTATAAATTAATTAACATTCAACCATATTTAAATATTATTTTTAGGACACTTATAAATAATGTGTAACACATGCTCAACGTAAATCAAGAGGATGTAATAGCACAAATATTGATGTGAATGAAATTGCAACTTTGGTCCTTGACCTTTTAGTGATTATCCAAAGAGAACCCATAAATAAATAATGTACTTGACGTGTTGATGCTGTCTCCATTTCCCCTGCATTTTATATAATTAGTGGTAATTGGGTCAAATAGGCTCTTCTATAATATAGTTTGGGATTTTAGCATTTGACCAAAAAAACATGTTTAAAATAAATATTTTAAATTATAATTTATAAACTATCTCATATACCATTATTCAACAAAACTAAATGAGTAGAAACGTCAACCATACGTTTAAAACGATCAGATGCCGTTTTGACTAACATGTCTCGATTTCACTCAAAAATTAGTTTTATCATAGTTTGAAACATCTTAGTAGACTTGTACGTGTTGAATTAACTAATTTATTGAGTATCTTATGTGGACACGAGGAAACATAAAGTGAAACGAATACATTTTTTGTTAAAACGGGATATCTATTTCACTCTGAAACTAGTAAAACAATGTTTAAAACATCATACATGACTCGTACACATTGAACGACTACACGTGCTATGTGTTTTGGATATTGTACTTGTTACTTAGTTCTTCTTTATTATCAAGTGTAATGTAGTTTACTGCCATAGAGTGACTCACTATAGTTTGAATAAATATATCAATGGACGTAATTAGGATTTCAATCTGGGGGGGGGGAGGGGCGAAAATACTGGGGGTGGAGGGGGCGGAGCCCCCGAAATTTTTTTTAACCAAGAGGATTGAAAACGACGATTTTGAGTACCAAAATAGGCCAGTTATATTGACTGACCAACAAGACAATCAGTTTATCGATACAAAAATAATATGTCCATCTATGTGTTTAACACTATACAAATTGAAAACATGAACGTTAGATAGACATCAAAAAGACAAAAAGTAAACTGCCTATCTATATAACAGATGGTAGAGATGACTTGGACATCTGAAATTAGTCATTCTGTAAAGGTTTTTAATTAGGTCGGCTTGAGAATTGAGTTTTAATTAGTTAGGTCTGGGAATTAGGAACTTAGCTTTTAAATTGGATTTGGGCCATTTATTTATTCAAGTAACTATTGGATCTTTTGTTTAGGTTTAAAATTTTTGTATGGTTGAATTTTAAAGGGTAAGTTATTGAGTCAATATTTATTAGTGGAAAAAAAAATTCAAAATTTTGCGGGGGCGAGTCAAATTTTTTTTTAGGGGAAGGGGGCGAAACTAAAAAATACATTACAAATTAACTAGGAATAATGGATCAACGGACAATGTTAGGGGGGGTCACCCCCCTTGCCCCTAGCTCCGTCATTGAATGTATCAATTGTAACGTCGAAATAGAGTTAAAACTCTCATCCCTAAGCTTTCATATGGTTACGGGCATGAATGAACCGAAACGAATACTAAATGAGTAGAAATGTCAGCCATATGTTTAAAACGACTAGATTCCGCTTTGGGTCATGGTGTATCGATTCACTCCGAAATTAGTAAAAGATGCTTTGAAACATCATACATGATTCGTACACATTGAACGACTACACGTACTATGTTTTCGATACCACACTTGCTACTTACGTTTTTCTTTATTGCCAAGTATAGTGTAGTTTCCTACCAGATTATGGAGTGGCTCATTATAGTTTGAAAAAATGTGTCGACCGCAACGTCAAAATATAGATAAAACTTTCATTCTTAAGCATTCATGTGGTTATAGACGTGAATGAATCGAAACGAATACTAAATGAGTAAAAACACCATACATATGTTTAAAACGACCATATGCCTTTTGATTTGCACAAACAGTGATGTTGTTATAGTTACCAAAAATCTTATAAAAATAGCTATTAAAATTTATAAAAAATAATCACAATTTTAAAATTAAATTCAACAATTAACATTAATCCATCCATAACAAATGTGAATAAATAGAACTGAACACTAAATGAGTAAAAACGTCAATCATACATTTAAAACGATCATATTCCATTTTAGGTTGCAGGGTGCAATTTCATTCAAAAACTAGCCGATCGTAGTTTGAAACATCTTAGAAGATTTGTACATGTTGAATTAACTAATTTGTTGAGAATATAATAAAATTTGTATTACTTACCTTTACTCGTAGTGAAGTAGAGTGTAAGTTACTTACAGAACAATAGTGTTGGTCACATCAGATGAACTTTATATCTAACTCGCCGTTCATATATGATAAAAACTTGAATTTTTTAATTTTTATATAAATATAAGTGAATATAAAGTGAAATGAACACAAAATTAGTTGAAATGACAACTAGCCATTTATAATGTCAGCATGTCATTTTGGGTCACAGAGTCTCAATTTCACTTTAAAATTGTTCGATCATATTTTTGAACATCTTAAAAGATTTATATAAATTAAATAAACTATCTTTTTGAATATCTTATCTATAATTGAAACATAATGAAATTTAGAATATATACCTTCATTCATATGAAGAATAGTATAGTTTATTCATGGAACAATGTTGTTGAATTAAAGCGGACATTAAATGAGTAGAAACGTCAACCATACGTTTAAAACGATCATATGTCGTTTTGGGTCACGATGTCTCGATTTCACCCAAAAACTAGTGGATCGTAGTTTGAAATATCTTAGTAGAATTGTACATGTTAAATTAACTAATTTATTGAGTATCTTATGTGGATATGAGGGAATATAAAGTGAAACGAATACAAAATTTGTTAAAACGGTACTTAGTCGTTTGAAAATGCATGTTGAATAATTACATGTTTTTTCTCTTTTGCCCTATACCCTAAAATCTAAACCATCTACCCTAAAACCTAAACCCTAAATGACAACCTTCCTTTTAAAATGATTAGATGCCGTTTGGGGTCACGATGTATCGATTTCACTCCGAAACCAGTAAAAATGTGTTTGAAACATCATACATGACTCGTATACATTGAACGACTACACGTGCTGTGTATTGGATATCATACTTGCTACTTTTTTTTTTGTTAAACATAGTGTAGTTCACTACCGGATTATGGAGTGACTTACTATAGTTTGAATAAATTTGTCAACCGTAACGTCGAAATGTAGTTAAAAATTTCATCCATAAACTTTCACGTGGTTACAGTCGTGAATGAAGTGAAACAAATTTTAAATGAGTAAAAACGTCAACTATATATTTAAAACGACCAATGTCGTTTTGGGTCACTGGGTATTAATTTCACTCAGAAACTAGTAAAATTGTATTTGAAACATCATATATGACTTGTACACATTGAACGACTACACGTGCTATGTTTTGGATACCATATTTGCTACTTACGTTTTCTTTATTGTCAAGTGTAGTGCAATTACATAATGTTGGTCATTATCGGATAAACTTTGTATCTAACTTGTTGTTCAAATATGGTAAGAATTTGAATTCGTTTAACTTTTATATGAGTATAAGTGAACATAAAGTGAAACGAATATAAAATTTGTTAAAACGATACTTAGTCGTTTAAAAATGCATGTTGAATAATCACATGTTTTTCTTTTTTGCCATATACCATAAAATCTAAAATCTAAACCCTAAAACCTAAACCCTAAATGACAACCCTCCGTTTAAAATGATAAGATGTCATTTGGGATCACGGGGTATCGATTTCACTCCAAAACTAGTAAAACGGTGTTTGAAACATCATACACGACTCATACACATTGAATGATTACACGTGCTATGTTTTGACTATCAAACTTGCCATTGTAATTTGAACTTTGTATGGACTGTGATGTCTACACTAGTTAAAACTTTTGTTCTTACAATTTCATGTGAAAACGAGTGAGGATTAAGTGAAACGAACACGAAATTAGCAAAAATTGTATACATACGTTTAAAATGACTACATGCCATTTTGGATCACGAGCTCTCGATTTTTCTTCGAAACTAGTAAAATAATGTTTGGAACATCATAGATAAGTTGTACATATTAAACGATTGCACATGCTATGTTTTGTATACATTTTTCTTGGTTGTCAAGTGTAGTGTAATCTTCAAACGGACGTATGATGTGACTCACTATAGTTTGAACTTTTTGTGGATGGTGACATCTAAATCTAGTTAAAACTTTCATTCTTACACTTTCATGTGAAAACGAGTGAGAATGGAGCAAAACAAACACGAAATTAGCAAAAATGATATACGTACGTTTAAAATGACTACATGCCGTTTTGGGTCACGTATTCTCGATATTTCTTCGAAATTAGTAAAAACAATGTTTAGAATATCATAGATAAGTTATATATATTGAACGATTGCACATGCTATGTTTTCTATACCATACTTGTTTTATTTACTTTATTTCGTAGTTAAGTCTAATGCAACTTGTTGACGTTGAAAAATGTATAAACAAAATTCAAGCCAACTTAAAGAACGAACACAAATTCAAGTGGATATTAATCAAAAGGGTTGCAAGATGGTTAGTACAATAATCTTTTTCTCTAGTTATAGAGGATATTTGAAATATAAGAGAAGTGTAAGAAGTTTGTATTTTTTTCTTAGAATCCCCCTCTCCCTCCCCCTTTTTTTTTTTACTTCAATGGCTTTATATAGGAGACATATGCATGCATGTCGTACCCTTGTCTTGTCAATCCTGATACTAAGTTGAATAAGTTCATATGTTGGCGCAACAGAATTGGTGGTCGAGCTCAAATCTGTCAGTTGATCATGAGTTACTGATACAAGTGGTCCCCAGCAATTAATGCATTACTTAGGGAGAGAAACTAAGATTTTTGATTGGAGGATAATATGGGCGCTGACGTGAGATCTTTACACATGCATCTGTCTGATTGGTAGCTTGTATATTCTGTCAGTGATTCTCAATCATTATTCACTATTCCGCCTTGAAAGACTACACAAACTTCTTGGATAAGTCTCTCGAGATCCGAGCTGAACTCACACATCCGAGCTCGCATTATCATCCCTTCATTGGATACAGTAATCCGAACTAAGTGACCTTGAAGGTCGGTGTCAACACAACTTACTTACGGAACAGTGGTGTTGGTTATTATCGAGTGAACTTTATGCCGATAAACGGATCCAAACATAATGAAAACTTCCATTCGTTCATTTTCATGTGCATACAAGTGAAAATAAAGTAAAGCGGATACGAAATTAGGTGAAACGACACCCAATCGTTTAAAACAACAGCATATCATTTTAGATTATGGGATCTCAATTTCACTCCAAAATAAGTCAATCATATATTAGAACATCATGTAAGATTTATATAAGTTAAACAATCTATAGCATGTTTGGTAGAGATTAAAATTGAAAAAATAGTCGTTATGTCGACTTTTATTAGACGAGTGGGACCCAATAACGATCATATTTTCAATTTTTATTGTTACCAAACAGACTCCTAATTTATTGAGTATCTTATCTCATAATTGGAATTTAAATTATTTACTTTTTTAGCGATATCATGTTGTTCTGCACGGCGGGGCCTCGATTTCACTACAAAATGAGTCAACCAAATTTGGAAAACTTCCACTCTTTCATTTTAATGTGCATACGAGTGAATAAAGTGAAATTGATACAAAATTAGTTGAAACGACACAGAATCATTTAAAATGGCATCATGTCATTTTAGATTATAGGTCTCAATTTCACTATAAATGTGGTGAAAAATTATATACGTTAGTTAAAATGTCACCAAACCGTTTATAAATACAACATGCCGTTTTGGATCAGGGACTCTCGATTTCCCTCAAAATATTGTTAAAACTTATTTTCATTCATTTTTATGTGGATACGAGAAAACATAAATTGATACAAACATAAAATTAGTTAAAACGACATTCAGACGTTTAAAACGGCAGTATGCCATTTTACTGTTGGTTTTAAATTACGTATGAAAAAAGTAGAATAAAAGTGGGGATTTATGTTTGGGGGATTTGGTAAATTTTTGTTTCAAATTGGATATTTTAGATATTTCAAATGAAGGGTTTTTAAGACTTTTAACACATAATGATATAGAATAAATGCTAGTTAATCAAAAAGTATTGAGATTGTCTATTTTACCTAATATCATTGTTGACTAGACTTTTTAACCAAATTGTCCTTTTATATTATTCAGTCAAACACTCACTGTGTTCCAGCATAAATAATGAGAACAAAGACCAGAAATTTAGGGGTATATTACTTATTTATCATGAATAACTTTTTTCATTTCTCTATCATTTGATACTCGGGGAACCCAATTCAATGTCGAAGCATCATATTGCATTTATTGTTCTGGAATAAAGCGATGAATTGATCTCTTGATATTTGATACGGTACTCTTGGCCAAATGTGGTACTGTTTGGAAGTTGGTGGAATATAAGGAGCACACCAATTTAGATCAGATTATAAGATTCCAGCGACAGAAGCCACGCCGTTGTACCGGAAGAATTATCCGGTATGCTCTGGTTTTGCTACTTGTCTCGTCTATGATTTCTTTATACTTATTTTTAAAAATAATATTCTGCTCTCTGCTATAATTGTAGTTTCTAATTAGGTTTGTTTTATAAGATCGATTGATTCGAGAAGTTTAAACTATTTGCTGCTTTTACTCGAAAAATATGCTGTAGGATGAATTGAACAAGTTAATTATATGATTTTTACCATAAAATACTCAATTTATTATTTTGTTGTGAAGATAATATGCAATGGTGCGAAAACTATGTTTTTAAGTTTCGGCAGCAGCTGAATTTCTTGTTTCGATACGATGGTTATCATCCAATCAATTGATTGATTGCATATGTGCCAAGCGGATAATTGGGATGATTTTGGTGATAATTAGTGTTTTTTTTTTTTTTTTGGTGATTAATCCTTAATCAGATTACATTGCCGGAAATTCTTTTTTATGGAGGCACGAAGTAAGATCTATCGGCCAAGATACGATCAGATCACACGACCGGTTACTGATAGTCTCAACCTCAGGTAAGCTTAGCAAGAACAGTTTTCTATCCTTGTCTCTTCATATTTTGACTTTTTGAATATATTCAGCATCCAGGGCATAAATCCTAAAAGGAAAAAAAGTAAGCTTTATTATTTTACCGTTTTGTTCTTATCAACTATATAGTCTTTTTGTTCATAGATTGCTTATCCTTTCTGACTGGAGGTCTTCTACAAGTATGCCCTAAGGATCCTTCTACTTTTGGTTGCTGGATATACATCTACGTTATTTAATTGTAAATGAAAAATACGCAAACCGTGTTTAGCTTCCCTGATACTGTGGTTAATCGCCTGTCGACTTTCCTTCTTTCCCACATATTGTCCAATCACAATAAATGCTATCAATCTCAACTCTGTTTTTGGATCAAGAAACATGGTCTTTTATTCTTTGTCGTTGGCAATCTCGAATATGGGAGTCCCATCCTATCGGTCTTTAGAATGCCATCGTTTTCTCCTTTTAGTTCTCCGTTATATTCATCTTCCTATTTTTAGAAGGTAGCCATCCATTCTGCAGATACATTTGCTTCACTCCCAATATGTGAGAGCTGTGACAATGCATTGTCATAAGAGGGAAGTATTTTCTCGCCAAAAATCCACAAGCCTCGCAGGATGTGGCGCTGAAGTTGGGTTTTCAGTTCATTTGCAAGGTTTTTATCTTGTCTTAGCTCACTGGTGAAAATCTTCCATCCCAAGAACCAATTTTTTATGTTGGAAAATCTCCACAAAATTTGCAGTGATATTTTTTAGAGAATTTGATCAAGAAAAGTTCAATTTTGGATCATAACTTTCAATACTGTTGAAAGGATCATTTGATAGAAAAAGCATGAATTGGCTCAAATGTATGTTGCTAATAAAGGGAAAATTATATTTGAAAACTATAATTTATATGAGGATGTAGGAAGTGTGCATGGGAATTTGCAAAAAATTTGTAACTGAGAAAAACCTTGATTCTTAGCGATTAAGTAGTGAGGAAACAGTGGAATATAAAGCAGAAAAGTCTCGGAGAAGTGGATTTTTTTTTTAAATCTTTCGATTAGTCATATGGGAAAACTATCTGCTCGCGTAGCCAACTGATGTTTTGCATCATGTAGCTTATTCCTGGAATGCACACATTCCTCCCATATTATTCCTACTTCAACCCACCATCTGCAGCCTCTAATTTGCAACACTTGTAGAATTGAGCTTGTATGTCATCTGCTTTCTCTCTCCAACTTAGAACTCCATGGTTTCCTTGCTGTAGTTGCTGGCCATGCAACCCAAAGATTTTAGCACATTTTTCATCTCATTTACAAGCTCATCCTGATACTAATCTAGCATGCACTCGAATCTTGATTAAGCGTTCAATCCTCCAAATGATTCTAACTGCGTTTAAATGATGCAAACATTTCTCTAATTTTGTAGGATGTTCGTGGGGACATGGAATGTAGGAGGTAAGATACCACATGTTGGACTGAACTTGAGAGAATGGTTAAAATCTCCTCTACCAGTAGACATATATGTGCTTGGGTATGCTATCTCTCCCTCTTTAATTAGTTCATTTTAGAATACAGAAAAAAAGTTATCTCAATGAATTTGTGGTAAATTATGTCCCTGTTTAATGGCCATTATTGTGTAAAAATAATGTTTTGAATAGTGATTTTTTGGAGGACACGTGGTTAAAAAGTAAAGAAAAATTTTAGGTTTACGTGCAAAATACTTTATTGTGTGAATGTGTGATTGAAAATGAGTATGAGAAATAAATTATTTTGTTTTAAAGGGAGTTAAACTGGGGTTATATCTCAATGAATTCGATCTTGGTTATATAAATAATTTTTTGTGCTATGTTCTACCTTTTAGTATTTACTGAAGGATATAATATTGGGATCACAACATTTTCGTAAATTAGGGGCTTTTCATGTCAATGCAGAAAATGTTTCTGCCGTCCTGTACTCCCATCCTAATTATTTCTGCTATTTTGACTTGTTCTCACCATAACGGTTCTTTTAACGTACCAAAATTAGAAATTATCACCATCTTCTAGACAAGAAACTAAAAAAATAATCTTCAAAATTATAATATCTGAATTTGGCAGAAAGAACCGCGTTGCCTATAGTTGAAGCAAATTCAGTGTATAAATAGATCAACCATAAAACATACAGCTGCCTATTCATGAATTAGCTTGAATAACAACTAAAATCCTCTGGTTTGAGTCCAATTTTGCCCACACATTTGAACACTAGTCTAGTGTTATAATAATACTATACGCGATAGACATACTTCAAATGAGATTCCTCTACTTCCTGCTCGGCATCGGAACTTTTCTTGATTGTTTTCAGATTGAACAGAAAAGGATACCTATCTATATTTCAGTAAGATGGTAACAATTTTTAACATGTCTAATGCAAATTAGGTTCCAGGAGATTGTGCCTCTGAATGCAGGCAATGTACTAGGCGCTGAAGACTGCAGTCGAACTATTGAGTGGCTTTCCTTGATTTACCAAGCTCTGGAAGGAAAACGAAATGACAACTCAGAGCAGCCTGCTAATTGCAGCAATACGACTAACTGGGACATGCAAAAGTCATCAGCCTCCAATGACAAACTGAATACAAGAAAGAGCCACTTGGACTCGATCCCGATAGAAGATCAGCATGATCGAAAGAGCTCAGAAATATTTAGAAGTTTGAGCCCCGATTCACGCTCACGTGAAGAAAACTCACCTGTGCATCATCGGTTCTGCTTGGCTGCCAGTAAGCAGATGGTAGGGATCTTTTTATGTGTTTGGGTTCGAGCAGACTTATATCAGCATATTAGCAGTCTGAAGACTTCATGTGTTGGAACAGGCATTATGGGATACCTTGGAAACAAGGTACAAATAAACCCACGTTTTTAGATTTCTAGTTATAATCCGCCATCTCTGAACCATGATCGTGTCTTGAATAAAAAATTCAACTCTATTTAAAAATGAATTTCTATTGATTTAGTTAGTACATGATATTTCTTAATTCTCATTACTGGATTTCTTGATATAATATATTTGTTCACTTGAATTTCAGGGGTCTGTTTCTATCAGTATGACATTGTATCAAACAACATTTTGCTTTGTTTGTTCTCATTTGGCATCTGGGGAGAAAGATGGAGATGCATTTAGAAGAAATTCAGATGTTATGGAGATTTTGAAGAAAACAAGGTTTTCTCATCCTTGTAAAATGCTAGGAAAACCGGTTCGACCCGATTGCATTTTGGATCGCGAGTAAGATTTCCTTATCTCCATATTGAGAAGAAAAAATAAGCAAGAGGCATTAATACTTTGGTTTTGTGTATCTAACTTTTCATTTTATCTTAATCTAGCAAGATAATTTGGCTTGGAGACTTGAACTATCGACTTGCATTTGTTTGTGGGGAAACATATAAGCTACTGGAAAAGAATGATTGGCAAGCACTTCTAGAGAAAGATCAGGTCACGTACTTATTTTGGATTCCGAAGTCAATTAGAAAAAGGAAAAAAAAAATAATAATAAAAAAAGGAAGATATGAACTATTTTTCTTTAATTAAGTCTTTAAAAAGGGGTGTTAATTATTATGGCAGTTGACGATGGAACGAAGAGCTGGTAGGGTATTTAAAGGCTGGGAAGAAGGAACAATAGATTTTGCTCCAACCTACAAATACCTTGTGAATTGCGATCATTACGTTGTCCAAGCGCCCATATCCAAAGAGAAGCAGAGGACTCCTGCCTGGTAAGATGGATTTCAATTTTGAGGCGGCATTCATCCTCCATGTATTCTGTTAGTACATGATTCCACGTGGCACAAAATTGTCCGACATGGATGCCAGGTTAGACCCACTCATAAACAAGGAAGCCACATGGCCAACCAAAATAATGTCACTACAAAATAATGGTAGGCAAAGCTTTGCCAGAATTGCTTCACAAGGGCAAAGATATAAAACCTGTTCTCCTGGGTTTCACCCGTACAGGGGCGAGCCTATGAACTTGTAGAACTCCTCCTTGCTAAAGGTAAGTGATTGGTTTGACTCGCCCCCAATGGGTTGAACCCCGATGACCGACCAATCACTTGAGTTTAATTGGATACTGGCAAAATATCCCAATTGAAGATACAGAAGTACTCAAGCACCTTGTCCCCCTAAAGAAAGGAAATAAATATCCTCTTGGCCATGTGGCTGCAAAGATAGCTATTGGGTGGCATAATGGTTAGTGAGCATATGAAAGGATGATATGAAGAATCTCATGAAAGGGAAAATCCAGCTAATGGATGAGTGCCATGCACTATGGATGGAACCAGTGGCGGATCCAAGAATGTTGGTGAGCTAGGGTGATCGTTGATCGTCGACGGCCGCAATAATGAGTTCGTTTATTAATGTTTAATTAAATAATATTTAAAATTCTTATATAAATAAACTAAACTTAAAAATCATATACAGATGAAGATATAATCCAATACAATATAAGAAAAAATTCATAGTGTAACCTCACTCTGTAATTTTAAGCTCAGACAATTGTATTCTTTGGGGTCTCATATTTTGAAAGCGCTAAAACATTGCCTCATTCTCATTTTTTTTCAAAAAATCTCACTCCCTGTACACTTATCAAATTGTCATTCAATCGATCATCTCTCATTTTATTGCGCAAGTCACTCTTGATTAGATTCATATCAGAGAATACATTTTCAACACTTGCAGTTGTCACATGTAATAGCAAAGCCAATGCGATGAGCTTATAAACCAATAGGAAATAATAATAATTTGTTTCAACCAACTTCTGAGCTACGCAAGAAGTTGGTTGAAACTTTGTCATGTTGAGGTTCGAGTAACGCAAGAAGTTGGTTGAAACTTTGTCATGTTGAGGTTCGAGTAATATGAGCTCTTCACTGGTGAAGTCTGAAGGATAGAATTGAGATAATAATTCACAAATTACAATTTCCAATTTTAAAATATCTCCAATTTTCAATTTCCGATTGCCAACACCAACAAGACAATAATTCCAATTTCCAAATCACAAAGCATTATTACAATTTGAATAAATCATAGATTCATAAATTATCATTCATCACAAATTACAATTTTCATAAATCATTACTCATCACAATTTACAAATCATAATACTAAATCACCAATCAAATTATCAATATATATAAAATATCACTTCAAGTTCTAAAAAAATGGCATGAAAAAAGAGAGAGAGAGAGATGGCTCACAGTCACTCGGCATCGACGATAGCTCCGGCGGAGATGAAATGCTGAAGCCTAAAGGTTCACAATCATGGTTGGCTGGGGTGGGGCCACGGGAGGGAGATATAAGAGAAATGGTTTGCTTTGCAGTTGCCATTTTGCCTTTGGAATTAAGGCAAAACTTAAAGTCTGTATATACATACTGTACACTAAGGCGGGCCTTTGGGCCAAATGTTTAAAAATTCTCAAAAAAGCCCGCTATTTAAAAAATAATAAAAAAAGGGAACACTGCTCCCTGACGGCTCGAGCGGTGAGCGGTTTGCCCAGCCTGTAAATTTTGGCGAAGCCATCACATGCGACTCTGCCGACTCGTCGGGTACTGGCTCTACCGATGGATGGAACCGTCTAGAACCATAAACTACTAAGAATTCTCTAATAACGAAGTGACGTGTCTAGGGATTTATTGGCTTCAAGTTTTCGAGGTCACATATTTCTTTTCTTCAAATAGTATTTAGACGTGGAATTGGATCATCTAATAAGATAACTACATGTGACACTACAGAGTACAGACATATAACGACATGATGGCATGTTGTCTTAAGGTAGTTATTTGTATGGATGAGACATTTATTTTTCTAGATAGGCATGTAGGACACGTCTAGTTTCAAGAGCCGTCCTGTTATGCATTCATGTTCTTTATACACAGAATTCTTTATTCTTGCAGCCATTCTTAATTAGTTCTGCCTCTTTCTGTTTCTGTTTGTTGAATAAAATAACAGGTGTGACAGGATACTGTGGAAAGGCGAGGGACTTGAGCAAATATCCTATTTAAGCGGAGAATCAAAATTGTCAGACCACAGACCAGTGTATTCACTATTCTCAGTGCAAGTAAGCAAAAGCCCACATCGATTATAAGATTAAACACGAGTGCATCTGTTCGCGTGAAATTCGCAAGCGTACGGGATCGTTGTACAAGTAATAAGATTTGTGAGTTAAGAGTATCGTTCCCACGAAGAATAAGGTCTAATATGTTGTTTAATAGCTACTATTAAATTCGAATTGTGGTCATATCAAAATAGATGGTTTGTATGATTTCTATACTAATCCTAAACTAACAAAACAAATAAAGTATTTATATAATACGTGAATGTTTGTATTGGAATCATGAATCCCCATATTTCCATCTATTTCAATTCTCAATAATTAATCTAGTACATTCATGCATTTTTGACAATCGATAAAGCTAATATATTAAATGTTCTTTTCCAAGATACACCAACCTATGACTAACACGAGACGATCCTATTCCTAGTCCGAATTCATATGAAAGTCATGCATTTGGTTTAGATTATCAATAAAGATTGTATGCGTGAAAGAGATTATTCCTAATTCTAACTACACATGTTGCTTTTACCGCGTTCTAGACTTATTGTGAGTATTCCTACACTACAACAAGCAACTAACTACTTAATTGGTGATCAAGCAATAAGTAGTGCAATGAGTATGTAAAATCAATCAACTAATAACACAAAAATCCTAAATTGATATCTTGAATTAAAATAAATGAAAATATGGTTCAAACATTCATCCAATACAATGAAAAACTAACCTAACATATTTAAAATTAAATTACAAAGGAACAATTGGAAAATCATCACCCGGAAAGAAGAAATAATGAAGAATTGGAAATTTTCCACGTTCTTGACGTGAATCTTGAATCCGGATGAAAAATCTTCAATATCCTATGCAATTCACCTTGATTCCACGTTGTTGGCCATGTTCTTCGCCTCCAAAATATGTATAATATAGAGATTTTTAGGTCTAGAGAGGTTCCCCTTATGTGTATCCCACGTTTTCTATTTATAAGAGCCAGAAAAATAGGTCAAAATCTCGTTCAATTTGGTTTCCAAAAGAGTTTGAATCGCGAAAGGAAACTAAAGATTCTTCTGCGGAAAAGGCATGTGCGCGCGCACCGTTATAAGTGTTGCCCGTGCGCCGTAGAACCAACTGACTCTCGGGTTAGGGAAACTAAGGCCGTGCGCGCGCGCCATGAATTGCCTGCGCGCGCGCAGGTTTGTCTCTGAACAGCTTCCGGTATTTTGACCATAACTTTCTCTACACATATCCGATTGAGCTGATTCAAGTTGCGTTAGAAAGCTAATTCAAAGATCTACAATTATTATAGAAATATCAATTTTCCAATTCGAAACATTTCTATGCCAAAATTACGTCTCAATGTGAGCCTGAAAATCCGAAGCATAACTTTTTCAGCTGGAAGTAGATATGTGATAATACTTGGACTGTATTTCATTCCTTTGGCTTCTTTCCTCATCTACTTGATGTCTAACACTCTCAAATATTCATCGTGAGGTTCGACATAACTTTTGAATATTTTCATTTCAGCCCCCGAACTTTGTATTTGATACAATGGACCCTTTTTCTGCTATCTTTGCATTTTTTTCTTCATTAAACATTGAGTTTTACCTATGCAATAAAATATAACACAAATTAAGCAGTATTTTATCCAAAGAACAATAAAATATCATTATTTAGGACCTCGAATAAGTGTAGAAACTACACTTATCACACCCTCAAACTTGATTCTTTGTTTGTCCTCAAACAAAACTAAAATCTATTAAACACACAAACACACAATACTAATTACCTAATTGGTGGCCGGTCAATCAAGTAAAGCAAAAAAATTTAGCTAGCTAACCTGACTTTTTATTTCATGAT
The DNA here is from genome assembly GCA_019097785.1 of Fraxinus excelsior. Lineage (NCBI taxonomy): Eukaryota > Viridiplantae > Streptophyta > Magnoliopsida > Lamiales > Oleaceae > Fraxinus > Fraxinus excelsior. Next base: position 6,295,595 of record CM032643.1, on the reverse strand, counting down.
TGAAATCATAATATCAGATCTATGCACAGCTTCAAAATCACAACACAGAAATTGAAATTTACTTCTCCAATGTAAAATCGATGTGTGTGTGAATAATTAAGCATAGCATTATGAATTCATGAATTGTTTCAATTCCCGACCCTCAATGGTCAAATATATTCTTTCATGACTCGTAAGATTCACATACCCCCAAACTCATTTTTTTCGCTCTTTTCAAGTGTATGAATTAAGGTTGAATCTATAATATCCTCACCTCTCTAGTTTAGGTAAATCTCACTAATTGCAAGTCAATGTATCAATAAATAAGGATTCTCCATTAAATTTGATTGCTTCAGTCTCTAGGATTTAATTAGGATAATAATCTCTGATCAAAAGTCAAACTTTCTTAAACAAGTGTTTGAGACATAATCAAGGTATTTGATGCATCTGTTTCATGCACTTGCTCTTTTTTTCTATATTTTTTTCTCTCATTTTTTTTTCAACACTTTTTTTTTCTTTATTTGCAGCATGCTCTCCCTTAAGCTTTCTAAATGACCCATGTAACAAGTTTTAGGCCGATGACTCCCAAGTCAGTTGACTTTAGGGCAACGGGTTTTAACACCCTTACAAGCTTAATAACTCGAATCATAAAGGCTACAAAGAGAAATTTTCAAATAAAATGTGTTTTTTTTTCTTGATTAGTGCAATGTCCCTCGTTAAACACCTATCCAAGTAAAATGACCTTTAACTTGAAATTTTCACCCAATTGCATCTCATTGACCTTAGACAATCCACACAAGATTTTAAATTTCACACATGGAATCTCTATTTATCTCAATATCTTCCTACAACTATGAAATTCCCCAAACTATTATAAATTTGGTCTAAGGAGGTAGAATTTAGTGGTTTTGGATTTAGCACATATGGTCCACTATTTCAACCTATCCAATTATGAAATCAACTCATTCCTCCGCAATGCTTAACTTAATTCATGTGCTCAATATATATCAGATTTCACATGGAAAAACAAAAATTAATCTAAGCATGCAACTTATTCACCATTCATAGATCAATTAATGATTCAATATATTTTTCATTGTCTGTCAGGTCAACTAACTCACACAAGCACACAAAAAGAAAATATTTTGAATTTTTTTCAATTTTTCAATTTTTTATATATATCTAAAGCAATAAAAGCACACAAAATGAAGCAATAAAAGCAAACAAAATAAATAAACATAAAAATGATACAAACACACACAAAATTGAAAACAAAATAAAAATGAAAATGAAAACTCATGTTTTCCACCCCTAAACTTAAATTAGACATTATCATCAATGTCTTAAATTATAAATCCGCATATAAAGGGGTGTGGAAGAAATGAAGAAAAGACTCCCCTGATATGACTCATAATCCAATGACTAGCTTCATCTTGCTTTCGTTGGCTTCTTGGTCAATATTGGTTTAAATGTTCCGCGACGTCATATTCCTGCACAATGCAATCAAATAAAGCATTAAGATCAAATAACTGGAACAAGTGTTATTTAGCTCTAACATCTAATAAATCAACTAACATATCGAAGACCTATGGGAAAACGTGATATGGATGATGAGTCCCTAAAATTGAATAATAAAAAAAAATAATCTAAATTATCTTATTTCTAGAAAGCATAATAAATAAAATGGAAGAAAAAATTGGGTTGCCTCCCAATAAGCGCTTTGTTTAAAGTCTTTAACTTGACTTTGTTGTTTCGGCATCATGGAATTTTGAAGAATGCTTTTGATGTCTTGCTTAGTTTGTCTCTTCTGACTTTGCCCCACTCTTCATTACTTCTACAAATTTTAACATTGCTCTCTCCAATGTGATATGATATGCCTATCTCCTCCGATTTGAATTCAACTATGTATACTTCTTCATTCTCTTCAGGCTTAATTACAAATTCAATGATAGGGCAATCAGTGAAATCAACAGAATGTGTGTTAACGTCTTCTTCATGAATTGCCTCTTCTTTGTTTTGTTCATTTGTAATTGATATTTCATCAATTGATATCTCCTCGGGTTGAATGGCCGATTCACAATTTAAATCCACAGGCAATGTAAACTCTTTTCTTTCAAACTTTTCGAGTGGTTTATATCCCCACCTTTTAAATTCAATCCAGAATACTCCATCTCCTATACACATTTTGTCTTCATCTAACTTGGCAAAATCAGTGTAGTATTTTGCAATTGCTTCCTCGTTCAACATGGAATGACCAAATTCCACAAACGTATCGGAATGGATGCACTCGCCCACAGGCATGCAGGCTTCAAAACATGTGTCAATTGCTAGTCTTCGACATCTTAAATATTGTTTAAACCGCAGAAGCTTGAGCTGAAAGGGTTCAGTGCATGTATTCACGCAGTAGCCAGTATAATGCACCCCATAACATAATTCACAATATATATCTTCTTTCTCGTCGTATATGTCAAGATTATTCATTGCAAAAATCTTTTCAACATGCCGCGTTAGAATCTTAGATGCATTGTTGAACGGCACCTGGATAGAATATCAAGTAAGAGAGATCAGGGTGGGTAACCAAAATCAATAAAAAAAACAAAAATTGAATTTAATATAAACTACTAAACTAAAATTAAATCATTTATTCTCCGGCAACGGCGCCAAAAACTTGTTCGCGTGAAACCCGCAAGCGTACGAGATCGTTGTACAAGTAATAAGATTTGTGAGTTAAGAGTATCGTTCCCACGAAGAATAAGGTCTAATATGTTGTTTAATAGCTACTATTAAATTCGAATTGTGGTCATATCAAAATAGATGGTTTGTATGATTTCTATACTAATCCTAAACTAACAAAACAAATAAAGTATTTATATAATACGTGAATGTTTGTATTGGAATCATGAATCCCCATATTTCCATCTATTTCAATTCTCAATAATTAATCTAGTACATTCATGCATTTTTGACAATCGATAAAGCTAATATGTTAAATGTTCTTTTCCAAGATACACCAACCTATGACTAACACGAGACGATCCTATTCCTAGTCCGAATTCATATGAAAGTCATGCATTTGGTTTAGATTATCAATAAAGATTGTATGCGTGAAATAGATTATTCCTAATTCTAACTACACATGTTGCTTTTACCGCGTTCTAGACTTATTGTGAGTATTCCTACACTACAACAAGCAACTAACTACTTAATTGGTGATCAAGCAATAAGTAGTGCAATGAGTATGTAAAATCAATCAACTAATAACACAAAAATCCTAAATTGATATCTTGAATTAAAATAAATGAAAATATGGTTCAAACATTCATCCAATACAATGAAAAACTAGCCTAACATATTTAAAATTAAATTACAAAGGAACAATTGGAAAATCATCACCTGGAAAGAAGAAATAATGAAGAATTGGAAATTTTCCACGTTCTTGACGTGAATCTTGAATCCGGATGAAAAATCTTCAATATCCTATGCAATTCACCTTGATTCCACGTTGTTGGCCATGTTCTTCGCCTCCAAAATATGTATAATATAGAGATTTTTAGGTCTAGAGAGGTTCCCCTTATGTGTATCCCACGTTTTCTATTTATAAGAGCCAGAAAAATAGGTCAAAATCTCGTTCAATTTGGTTTCCAAAAGAGTTTGAATCGCGAAAGGAAACTAAAGATTCTTCTGCGGAAAAGGCCTGTGCGCGCGCACCGTTATAAGTGTTGCCCATGCGCCGTAGAACCAATTGACTCTCGGGTTAGGGAAAATAAGGCCGTGCGCGCGCGCCATGAATTGCCTGCGCGCGCGCAGGTTTGTCTCTGAACAGCTTCCGGTATTTTGACCATAACTTTCTCTACACATATCCGATTGAGCTGATTCAAGTTGCGTTAGAAAGCTAATTCAAAGATCTACAATTATTATAGAAATATCAATTTTCCAATTCGAAACATTTCTATGCCAAAATTACGTCTCAATATGAGCCTGAAAATCCGAAACATAACTTTTTCAGCTGGAAGTAGATATGTGATAATACTTGGACTATATTTCATTCCTTTGGCTTCTTTCCTCATCCACTTGATGTCTAACACTCTCAAATATTCATCGTGAGGTTCGACATAACTTTTGAATATTTTCATTTCAGCCCCCGAACTTTGTATTTGATACAATGGACCCTTTTTCTGCTATTTTTGCATTCTTTTCTTTAATTCTTCATTAAACATTGAGTTTTACCTATGCAATAAAATATAACACAAATTAAGCAGTATTTTATCCAAAGAACAGTAAAATATTATCATTTAGGACCTCGAATAAGTGTAAAAACTACACTTATCAGCATCTTCAACAGCAGGATCTGTTTCCCTAAAACAGTTGTAGGCAGTGTTCACGTAAAGGAAAAATTGTTCCAAACCTGGGCACAAGCACAAAGTTTGACATAGAAAAAATGATGTCTTGTTTTGGAGTCATTTTCAGTAGTGTGTACGAAACATGGTACTTATGTTCCTAGTCAAGGTCCAAAAAGCAACCAAACCCAGTGTCTTAGCCGGTTTATCAATTTAAGTTGGAGTTCGCCATTTCCGAAGAATTCCGTCCCAAAAAATCACCAAATTATCCCTAACATCGATCCTAACAATAAATCTATCTCAAACCATACATTAGAAGCATAAATTCACGGAGTTTATCAAGATTGAACCATTCGTAAAATCATAAAATATAAACTATAAAAACAAAAACTAACCTTGATTAAATGTGTAGAAGATGATGATGGTGAATAGTGTTGAAGGTGATTTCTTCAGTAAGATTTTTTCCTCTTTTTTCCTTCATTTGAATGAAGGGTATTTGAGAGATTTTGTTAGTTTAATCTGGTCAGAGGCCATTGTGGAAATTGGGTTGGGTCAATCAGCCATTGACCACCTTTTCCTCAAAAAGCAACCAAACCGGTTTATCAATTTGAGATGGAGGACACTGTGGGTTCTTTAAGTATGGTATTCATCATTTGCACAACTCAAAATCCTTGATTTTGTGGAGTTTGTGTATTTGTGGCTGAACAGCTGATGATGACCAGTGCTCAACTGTCATAGTATTGATTCCAACTGCTCTTATCTTTATACCACACAGTGCCGACGCAGCTATGGATTTCTAATTTCCCTGCTTAATTATTAAACTAGATACCCATGGTTTAGTTCTAAGAGCAATATATTCCTTTTATTGAAGACACCAATAAAAAAATTCTCTCCTTTAAACGATCTAAGGTTTTATTAAACGTTTTGAAATTATTTTTTTGTCGATACCCATTAATTAAATGTAACATTCAAATCCAAGCGTGCATTACGTGACATGTTGGGGGTGTTTCATGCGACAAACGCTTGATGTCCAAGTTAGAAACGAGTTCTACACGACAAAAACAAAGGTAGAGAATGGGTATTTTGACTGTATTTTTCGAGAATATTACTTGTTGGTCTTTTCGACATTACATTTGGTAGTATTGGTGAATTTGACGTAGTCTCAACCCTAGGTACTAACATCGTCTACGGTTTGACCACTACAACTAGCCACCATTGATTTCCTTTTCTAATTTGTGGGCTAATATAGTGGTTTTATATCAAGCTGCGAGATGCTGAAACTAGCTACTTGTATCCATTAATCACCAAATACGTCGCACCGCGAGCCTTTCGGGTCGGATTACCATACTCTAAAAAAAAAATTCTAGTAATGGAATACATGGGAATTCCATACCTCTACGAGCTTGTCCTCGTCTGTATGCATATGGTTCAGCAGTTGGGGTTGTGTGGAGGTTGTATACGTATTGACTTTCTTGAACTTGGGAAAGAAAACATAGAAGGCCAACATAAGTTTTGTTGTAATACCAGAAAACATGAGTAACGAGGTAATGCTACCGTTGTCCACAGGCAAATATTAAAATTCTCCCACACATTCAATAATTCAAGTTACATAAGCTACTTAAAAAAGAAAAAGGTTGTGTTCCACAAAATTATACAGCCATTAGGTCTAAAGAAATGGTGGAACAAGGGCCAAACCTCCAACAATGCATCGTTGAAGGTTGCAAAGAATGTCTGGGCAGGGTTGGTTTGTCTCGAGTAGATAATTCAGTTAAAGCTCTTTCTCATGCTCAAAACTAAGGTTTCAAAACTTAGCAAAACTCCTTTGTAACATCAAAATGCAGACCCACTGCTCTTGGACTTCCCCATCAATATGTCTTTTGCTTCGTTAATTTTAGAAGCAAGATAGTGGCTACCACCTGCATCGGGATGATTTGCCACCATCACCCGCCTGTGCGCTTCCCTTATTTTATCTGCTGGAGTACTTTCCCTGTTCCAAGTTAGAATTAAAGATTAAAGTCAAGTGGCAGATCAGATGGAATATGAGAATTTCTTCACATCAATGATCGTCCCATAGAAATACGCTAAGCACAAAATAAACAGGTAAGAATATCATATCAATGAATTATCACTGAAGGTACAAAGAATAAAGCATATATGGATGTACACAATATGATCTTTGGATCTAGGTGAAAGGGCAAAGATTCAGCGATTCAACTAACGCACCGCTAGCAATAGATTCATATTTATAAACAACAGACCAGTAGCAATTATTTATGTATCCTCAAACTTAGGACACTAATATGCTTTGTATTCCTTCAATAGATCAGAACATAACTAGAAGGGAAGGATGCTGAACAAGTAGCTGTGGAGAAGGAGAAAAATCTTCATCTTCTCCCTTTGGGTGACGCGTGCCAAGTTATCTCATGTGGGGAACCCCATCTTGGAATACCTACGTCTTGCGTATTTCTAGTAAGAAGTAACTAACACAAGTATAAACATAAAAGACATTTATCAAAAGGACCTCCAACAATAACTTGATGTCACTCATAACACATAGGAACATGAATACATACTTTTGTTGCCCTGCAATTAGATAAGAACACTAATAAGGACCAAAGAATTCAATAAGTATCTGCACGTCTTTGAAAAAGGAAAATAAACAAGGAGAAAAATGAAAAATCTCCCTATTTGCCTCTCTTTCACACACACCAAGGTTTTTTTGTGGGGAAAAAACTCCTCAAGTATCTCCATCTCAAATCTTTTTAGCCTGAAGAGATAACCCAAAGATAAAAGAAAAGCCCGTCAAGCCCTCATCGCCTGGCAAATGGAGGATGAAGATATCAATTCCTTCCACATCCTCCTTACATATGACCAAATGATTCAGACACGTCCCTATCTACTTGGTGTTCATTGAGTTAAGCAATTAAACTGCACAAAGTGAAAGACACCACTTACTCAAAACAAAGTAGGCTGTAAAATAAAAGACAGCTTCCACGGATATAGATCTCAAGATTGGATTAACCAAAAACTTGTTTGCAACTACCTAATGCATAATATCAAACAAAGCTCAAAAAAAATTTAAGCTTAACAATTTATTGTTTTAGACACAAGCCTATTCACCGAGTTATTAAAGTGATATTTACACAAAAACAAAGTCTTGACTAATTATTTTTCAATTAATGTGGTTTTAGATCAGCACGTGCCTAATGGTATGAACAAGCCAAGCTTTGAACATGAATTTGTAGTTCACCAAGCTTCAACAAGCTACTGTTTGGCATAGCTTGCCAGACATCTTTCTTATCTAGTTCCAAATAACACAAATACAAGAAATCATATTCCAACATGTCCTTCTTCAACAGTATATGTTCATCAAACCTAGATACTTCGTTTCCAAAAGTAACATCTTTGGGAAACCCTCACGTAAATCCTTCGATTCTATGCCTATGTTAAGCTCGCCTTATGAATCCAACAACCTTCAACCTTTGATAAGCCCACCTTATTGTAAAACCCCCTCCCCTTTCTCTCATCACTTGACAATCACTATAAAGAAACTCAATTTCATTCAAAAGCCCCACTCTTGTGAAACCAGACACTGGATGAAGGAACTAACAAAGTGCGATTGACATTTCCAGTTGAATATCATTTCCCATCTCAAATAAAGAATTAGATGTACCTGACCCCAAGAATTAGAGCTGCTTCCCTCCTAGTCATTTTAGGCTGGAAACCTCCTTCATAAAATTTACGCATTCTAGCAGTTGGTGGTCTTGCCTTGAATGCTTGCCACGCCTGAATGCCATATCTACCAGCATAAGCGGCAGCAGCAACAGCAAGTCCTGCTAGCAATGGTGTACTCTGTTCCAAATTTCATTAAAAATTACTTTAGATGGCTAATAGTTATACATCAGCAAAAAGTAGTAGTAGTTACAGCAAATAATCTACCAATTCAACAAGATAACTACAACTTTCTGCATAAAAGCGATGCATAGTTTTGATGATAAAACCGTCTCAAGACAGATACTTCTATGAGAGGGAAAACATTATTCTTTAACTGTGAATAGATTGAGTCCCATGATTGCATATCATTGTCATTATAGTTAAATATACAGTACCAATATATTAACAAATATACCAAAAGAATTTGAGACCAGAACATTTAACTTCATTAGTAAATCCTAGGGGCTTAGAGATGTTGGAGAGTTACAAAATAGGAAACTGCCCATTTATCCATAATAAATAAAACAAAAGGAAACACAGAAATAGGAAGAAAAGGGTAATCAAGATTCCAGAATCTCACAAAAAATGCACATAACTGTGTAGCTATGGAGATGTAGGTCATCAACAACAGAACAGCTTTAAATTTATTTTCCGAGAGGAACGTAATTAAGGAGGCTTCACATTTCATGATTTTCTGGACCTTCAACGAGTAAGAGTTTTGTTTCAATTTACATATCATAGAGAAATCACGAATGTAAATGTTACAAGTAGTTGCGATAATAGTAGAGAGTTTTCTATCGCTATAGGCTTGTATCAACTTTGAACTTAAGTCCTTATCTTTCCTCTATAGTCATCAACGAGCTTACAGGACATATAGTTCTTTGGTGTGTGTCATTCACTGATGACATAGTTTTAGTTGCCTAGAAGGGGATAAATTATGTCAGAATTAAGATTATTTTGGAATCTAAAGGTTATAATAAGAGTGAACATGTGTCATTTAGTCATGGTAACAACAACGATGATAGCAGAGAGATGATCAAGTTGGTCCCAAAGAGTAGGTGTTTTAGGTATTCAGGCGCATAGGCATTTATTGAAATGTTACTTCAGGAGGATATAATGGATAGGATTAAATTGGGTTTAATGATGCAAAGAAATACTACGCGGATTCATCACTACCTTCCCCTTCCCTCTACCCCACCACCACATCCATATTTATTTATTCAAATTCTATTTGATCAGGTCAAAGTTCCAGAACTTCCGCCTTATTTATAAGCTGAACAGTTCATATAGGTTGAGCACCTCTTTGAAGGACATATGAAACATAGAATAACAGGAACATTTAAATAAGTCCAATATCTGATAGAAAAGTACCTATAGAGTTAAAAGGGAAGTCCTACAGAACGATTATTGAACCATCTAACTAACTTTATGATAAATCAATGTAGCAGAAATGAAGACGTTAAATTGGTTCGAGGCCCTCCTAAAATGAAAAAGATCTCGAGTGACATTCATTTAAGGATAAGACTCAGTTTTTTGATGTTGTTGCTATCAATTTTCAAGTTCTACTTGTATCTTTCAAGTTTCAACAAGCACAATGAACAGGACCCGATTTCAATGTTCAAAAAGCAGAAAGCAAGAGCAGTGAACATTTCAATAAGATTGCAGCCATAAGTCAACAACAGCAGCACAGGAGAGGGATCGTAGTTTTTATCATTAAGCTGTTCCTCAAAATCATTTCAAGAATGAACAAAATAACAAGCCTAGGAAGAGCTTATTCAGGAAAAAATCGTTCCTGACGGCTGATACAACTGATAACAATATATACGGATATTGACGTCCTAAGTGATTCTAGATCTTTTTCTAGTTTCTTTTAGCTATAAGTTAGTACCAACCAGCTGTAGATATCAAGTAATTCCTTTTCTCTTCTAGAGAAAATAACATATTAAAAGTGAAACTTTGTGATTGACCATCAAAAGCATGAAACTAATAAAGGGCCTAAAGGAAAGATGGGTGAACTTTCAATTTATAAACTAACAAAAGGAATGAACTATAATTAGATATCTGACGATGAACTGTTGATGTACAGCGTAAATTTAGGTGCATAGAGCATCATGGATCAAATTATTTTAGACCCAGAACAATAAAAAAGACAAGCAACAAATTATTAATCAAGTCAAAAAAATCTCTTTGTTCAAGCTGAAAATATCTCGTCTTCTAGACTTAGCATTACAAGAAAAATATGATATAGAATAGCAAGCAAAGAAACAAATCAATACACCATGAAAATAACTAGTATATACAGGGGCTCACCATTTTTACTCTTGAAATAGCTTTAGGGCTCGATCCTTGCTTCTCCTTTTCCTCCTCTAGCTCAGATATTTGTGTTTATATATGAATAGGCAAATATATTTTTTCGGAGAATTAGAATTTGGCCGAGATTATTAATTGGGTTTCTGAATGCAGAGGAATTAAAAAAAATCCATTTAGCCCCGCGGCCGAGTATTTGGGGAAGACGATGGTCACGTGATATGCACGTGCACTTTACGTAGCTAAATTTTGAAGAAGTTTCTAGGGATAAAACCCTCACTCAACCGAGATTATAGACTTGTTTCAATTTGGACACTCAACTTTTATTTGTTCCAAATTAGTCATATAACTTTAACTTGTTCAAAACTAGTCACCGAACTTTAAGGATTTGTTTCATATTGGTTACTACTTAGTCCCTATTTGGGTTCGGTTTTAATTTTAATGCATTTTTCTCTTTCTTTTTTTAACCATGTATTTTTCAATAAAATAATATTACACGTAAATTCAAGATTTTTCTTTCTTTTTTAATAACACATTCTATAAAAAAAATCATTATTCCAAAATACATTTTTTTCCTAAAAGCTAATTTTAATGGAGTCCGAACAGGGTTATTAGTCTCCATAGTAAAAATTATTTTTAATCTAATGTGTCAAATGGTCATACATTTTGCCATTTGTGGAGAGAGACTTTTAAATAGATAAGTGCGCAAAAATATCTATCGTTGGATGACTAGTATGGAACGAATTAAATTGTAATGTGCAACGTGAAACAAATCTTTTAAGTTAGATGATTAATTTGGAACGAATTAAAGTTTAGTGACCAAATTTAAAAGTGGCCTATAGGTTCAGTTACCAATCAGACTTTTTATCCAAGTTCCTAAATACTGATTCTACATGGGAAAATTATTAGTAGAGCATTGAAATTCTCAATCTTCCATTCTCAATCTTGATGCTTTACCAACACAACTCAATGTGCTTAATAGCTTTGAGGGGCAAACGACATCTAACCATCATTCATTGGCAACATAGCTTGTGTCACCAAGGGTGATGTGATCCAGGATGCGAGGGCAAGTTCGGGCAATGATTCATTGATCGTTTATGGCGGACTAATGATTAGGTCATGAGTGAAGCGAGTCAGAAGGCTTTGAGATTGCTTGCTCAAGCTGTGATGGACAAAACATTGACCACAAAAATCAAATGAACAAGTTTCATGTTGGGCATGGAAGTTGAAACGAAGTAAAGCAACTTGATTCAAACAATAGACAGAGAAACTAGAGGGTTGCATAGTTGTCCAGCCCTTAACTGAATCTACAAAGGAGGGCTAGAAATGGTATATGCGCCCGCATAGGCTTGAACTATGCGGCCGCAAAGTATATGTTGTTATGCGAATTTTCCAAATTTTGCTTAATCTTCTATTACGTTAAAACTCTATATATATATATTTTTTTTTTTTACTTTTTTGGCTTAATTCCGTTTTCTAGCTAGGTTTTATAGGTTCTCTATAAATATGACTCATTATATTCATTTTAAAAATACAATTTATTAAGAGATTAATTGAAAGGCATATTGCTTTCTTCTTGTTCTTCATCGAGCTAATTGTGAACTTATCAAGAATATTTCTTATGACATTCAAACAAAATTGAGTGTGATTCTTTAGTCTTGTGATCACGAGACAACATATTGTTGACGATTGTGTTGATTCCTTAATTCATTATTTTTTAATCAAGCTTAAAAATATTGATTTCTTGACTTTCTTGAGTTGAATCAATCTTGTGTGGGTTTCGTAACTACCATTGCTACATGGATTCACATCAAATGGTCATGCTATAGCCTATATAACAATAGTGTGCATTGCGTCAGTTCTCTATTGCAAGCAATGTCATGAAGCACATTGCACTTAAGTATACGATATACAACGCAATTTAATGCCCACTCATGCTTTTGTCAAGCACCACTCAAGCAATTATTGATCTCGAGGCAATTTAGTTTATACGCAAGATTTTGTGGTGCGATCACAATTATAGGCAATATATTGTTGAGCACATAGCACACCAAAGGGCACATCAAGCACATGACATGGTTCAATACTCGCACATGTTTCTATCGAGCACCACACAATCGAGTAGTTACCTATCTTTTACTACACAAGTTGAGTGTAAAGCGCTTTGGCCAAAAAGCTATAGGTGAGGCTCAAAGCAAGTTGACAAATACACTTAAAACCAATGTTCTAAAATGCGTAATGCGTTGCGATGCGTCGAGGTCGAGAATCAAGAATCACAAGCTTAAGTGTGTCAATGCGGAGAATAGGCGTCATAATGCGTTTCGTACTTTTAATATTATTTTAATTATTTTTAAGGTATTAAATATATTTTTATATAAAAAAATAAATTTTTAATATATCATTAAAAAAAAAATTTACCAAAAAAAAAAAAAAAAAAAAAACGGGATTAGGCGGGATAATGCGCGCCTAGGCGGGAATTTTTTTGACCCAAACGCATTTTTACACGCATGGCCGAATTCGACGAGTTTTCGATCCGCATCGCGCCTAGGCGGCGCATTTTCGCGCATTTTAGAACATGGCTTAAAACAATGCCGTCATGCTTGTTGGAAAGCGTGGAGTGAAGTCAATGTCGGAAATTACATCTCAAGGTAAGTTTGGTTCTTAATGTAGATGATGTGATCTGGAATGAAGAATTTTTATCCTCATTTTTCTATGCAGGGAGAAGGGTCGAGAATGGAGCAAAGGGTAAGCAGTTGAGCAATTACACAAAGCATATACTCTGTTTCCATCACTAAATAATCAAATTTTACCAAGTTAAATGTTGGGACATAGATGCAACAAATGGGAGGTTAAGGACAAAAAATAAATGTGAATAAGAGTGTGCGAAACTTGTTGTGCACAAAGAGCAAAGAAGTTAGTCATTTAACCACCAAACACAATTAGGTTCTCGATTAATTATAAAAATTTGAACAATAGTGATTGAAGAAAAGAATAAAAAGCAGTTCTGTAGCAAGACTCACACGAGAGACTGCTCTATATCAAACCAAATCAAGCCCTCAAAGCAATGAATAAACAAGGATTTATCTGTGGAACTTCACAAGATCAAATGATCCCTTAAATTGTTTTTCTTTGTTTTCATCTGTTGCTACTGCTGCATTATATGTTAAGAAGCAAATCACTTGATCACTCCATTCACTTGATCATTGTCAGCAATGGAGGCGCTGCTTTCGATCTTTGGTGGGCCAGAATGCCGCCTTGGTCGGGCTGGTGAAATTGGGAAAGAAAGACGTTTCTTCACTGATCCTGCTGGTATGTTCTCTACCTGACCATTCTCGACTCCTAGTGGGCTCGACAACCTCAGCTTGGCCTTGACTGACTGTGTCGGTGCCATGTAACTTGGCACCGATGGAGAACTTGCCAAACTCTCATCATCTCTAATGGACGATCCAGCAATACTGTGCCTCCTGTTCCGTTCTGATTGCAAACTGAGCATACTCCTCGCATCACTGTCTTGACTTATTCCAATCCCCTTTGGACTAGCTGGTTTTAATGTCCTATTGGCAACTGAAGATGCTGTCTTTGATGGGAGAGTTGTTGAGGACAGGTGGCTGGAAGGACGAGCTGGTTTTTGGCTGACTGGTGAAGACGTGTTATCAGAGTTTAGCTGATGTCTAACGAAAGACTTGGTTATTTCTCCTCCAGCAATGCTAGGGATTGCACTTTTGATGGAAAAGCAGTCACTGTTGAGTTCCTTGTCAGCTGTGCTTTGTGCCTCCCATGTCCGGGAGGCCATCCATCGCTCTAACCAGCTCCAACCCCAGTGAGGATTAGCCGGGTCCATGAACAGTAAGTTTGCTGATCTCGACATCTTCTTCCAGGTTTGCTGCTCAATGAGCAACAAGGATGCGACTTACAAAACATCAGTACAAGTAGAAAATGAAATAAAAACAGACATCAAAGCAGAGGAAGAACACAGAAAGAGAGAGGAACTTTTGTAAATATATAGAACATTTTTCCAATTATATGAAATGAAGAAATCCAAAGTTGGACAAGAGAATTTTTCCAATTGCATAGTTAATTAAGCGAAGACTAAGCGAAATCGGGATTCCCAGCACCTTAATCATCAAATTGTCCTCAAACCTCACTTTTATTTTCTTTAATTGCTTTTGTCCCACTTCAATTTAGACTCTTAATAAAAAAAACCGATATTGTAGTTTTAATTACTAATAGAACAATGCTCGTGGGATTCGACACAACTCATCACTATACTTGCAGGATAGTCACATAGTGAACAAGAAGGTACAGAAAATGAAGCCAAAAAGCAAAGTAAACATATAAATAAGCACAAAAGAGTCCAGAAAAGTTTACGAGGACATGAAAATGAGTACCTGATGAGTATACGAATAAGCTAGTGCTCTTTCTCGCCTCATAGTAGCTTCATACTTGTGCAGTAAATTTGCCTCTAATTTCTCTTTTGATTGTAGACTATCATCCCACTCCTCCCCCATCTGCAACAACATATTAACCATTGTTACTAGGTCAAATGACCAGAAAAAGAATTTCAATAAATTATTAAAAATAAGTTAAATGAGCTAATAAAGATATGTTTCTTCACTAAAGGTCTTTATACTCATGAATCAACTGACAAATAATGCTGTTCTGACCCTCGTATGTTTCTCATTAACTTCTTGATTTTTGTAGTGAAAATCACAAGTAAAATTTTATTACGTTTTATGTGGCTTGCACTAATAAAAGAGAAAAAAAAATGAAGATAAAACTATGATGACAAGCTAACTACTAAGCTTCTAGAAATGTAAAAATAAAAGAGAAAAAACAATGAAGATAAAACTATGATGACAGGCCAACTACTAAGCTTCTAGAAATGTAAAATACAAGCAAGAAGGACGTTGGAAGAATACAGCAGACCTGGTCAAACATTTACTTAGAATATCTCCTATAGTCCTATTTGCATAAGATTATATTATCCCATATTCAATGAAATTTGTGTGGAGCAAAGTTATCTTTCTTCTTACTTTCTTCTCTTTATCCACATAATGTTTCCAAGAAATACACACCTCAGCTGATAATTGGCATTAAAATAATCACAACGCAAATGCACTTCAGATGGATAACATCAGAAAAATAAGAAAGGAACGGTATGGGGAGGGGGGGGGGGAAACCAACCCTGAAGCTCTCAATCTCCTTTGCATGTTTCTGTAGAAGCTGTCTCTGGAGTGCCCGATTTTCCTCTGACATCCTGATCCTTCTGGACTGAATCTGAGACTGCACTCGGGATACAGTTTGCATGCATTTCAGAGTGTTTGCAGTTTGGCGTTTGACCGTTGGCCCATCAACGAGTGATTTTAGTCTGACAAGACCTCTCAAAGCCCGCAATGCTCCCCTCGCCTGGAAGTTATAAATGCAGTGGCAAAACCATATCACGAACTTCATTCTCCCCCAAACTCAAAACTAGTATTCAATAATCACAAAGTAAAAGGAAAGAAAATGTAAAATAGAATTTTTGTAATGCAAGTACAACTTTGAGCGATCAAAACTTTAGCCCGGTGTATGGCTGGTGATTACATCAAAATAATATCGAAGGATTGGAATTTGTCCTAACTTCATAATTTTTGTCTTAGGCTGAACTTCATCGTGTCTTTATGTATCATGGTCAAATAATGAAATTTTTTCTAACTAGTGTATATCTTTTTGGGCAACGTGAAATTTGTCTCCCACCAAAAAATTTATTATTAACTATGGCCAATTCAATCCTGAAAAATGACTGTAATTTAAGAATTATAATCATGAATTGTTCACTTTTCACCCAAAGAAACAGAATTATAAAGACCCTTATCTCATTTTTTTCCACACTGAGGATTTTTCATGTCCATCCAATCAAATCCAATTGAGGAAGAAATGTTAATTTATAGAGTAGCATACCTGGTAACCACGGAAAGCAGTCTGGATTCTGATAGCTGCCACATCCTCTGATTTTCCAGTGAATTGAGTCGCTGTAGCAAGTCGAACGACCTTGGCAGCAGCCTGTGCAGCTGCTACAGCCGCTTCAGCTGCTGTAGCAGTAGCAGTAGCAACAGCAACAGAGTAAGCATGTTCTGTCTGCTCATTTTCCACTTCAGCCACTTTCACATCTTCCAAGGAAGGATGATGTACTTGGATAGTCTCCAGAATCGGAAAATCTGAAACTGAAGGCTTTTCTTTCCCAAACCATTTCTTTTTTGATTTACTTCCTTTCTGAAAGTTGTTATGGTATAAACATTAATCACTAATTCAAGAGCAATAATAAGCACACAAATCACAAATTCTCATTGGTTCACCCTCATAAAGAGAGATACATCATACAAGCACTCATTTTTACTAAAAATTGAGAAGAAGTTTAAAACGGAGATTTTGAGCCTCTTAGTCTGTGCATCTCTCTATTATTAAAATATCCTCTCCCTCTAACATCCCCATGTTTGGTAGAGATTAAAATCAGATTTTTAGTAGATTTTGATAAAAGTTCATAAATGTGAAATGCGTGGTTGAAAAGTTGTGGATTTTGTAAAATATGCAGTTAAAATTAATTGTTGACTTTGAATTGAAATTTTAATTGGATTTTAATCCAAACCAAAGGGGGTTAATATAAATATTCCAATAATCTAATACTGCACGTTTAAAATTCTTTCATGGGTCCCACAACTTTTCAACTACATGTTTAAAAAAACATAAGTGGTTGCTCAATTGGTCAGGTCTTGGGTTTGCTTCCCAATGGTCACCAGTTCGAGTCCCCTCGGAGCCATTGAGGTGAGTACCCGACTGTAAATTTCAGGGCTCCGTGGAACTAATCGAGGTGCGCGCAAACTGGCTCGGACATCCACGGTTATCTCAAAAAAAAAAAAAAACTACACGTTTAAAAAACTTATATCTCGATCTATTACAAATCTAATTTTAATCCCTATCAAACACCCACACAATACATCGATATCCGATATACCCGATTATAAATGTCACGTGGATCCATAGTTGGATGAATAAGTTAAGAGTATAATTAGGTTCCACGTAACCCAACAAAAATATGAGAAAATATCAAATGCACATCTAAGTCATTGGCTCATCAACACTCGGACTAAGGCCTTGTTTGGTACGAATTAAAATCAAAGTCAAGCAATGAATATTAACAGCATCTTTTATGGTCCCACAACTTTTCAATCACACATTTTAAAAACTTTTTAACAATCTATTAAAAATCTAATTTTAATCCCCACCAAACGCACACTAAGTAAACAACCGAAGAAATTATGATGTACTTTGAGCAAACCTGGGATTCCTTTTTCTTGGAATTGGGACTGAGGGCTTTCTTTACTGATGAAAGCCAGCTTCCTTTCCTCCCCATCTTTTTATCATATATCGTCAATTCGTCCTATCCTGAAGTCAAAAAAGAGGGGAGTGAACATGGCCTCGTTATTCAATATGCAAGCAATGAGTCTACCATATTTCTATACCATATACATTGCTCCACAATTATGACATTATCATCTCAGAGCAGCATATATCACAAGTGAAAAAAACCCATATTTCCAACAGATAGAATTTCAAGAAAAATCAATGATTTCTTTCAGGAAAATGGAGGAGCATAAAATGTTAGCAACAAGAATATAACATTTTTATGTTCACGTGAAAAATAAAGCAGAAAATTACCTAAAATGGGAGTTCTTCAGATCTCTGAGTACAAATTTTTTGCTTGTTTTTTCCTCAACCTCATAGTCTTAATTCAAATATCTGTCCATAGAAACACAGAAATAGAACGACAGGGTTAATAATTTGGACCCATTTCTTAGTGCATTAGTTTGTTTGCTTATTTGTAGTGAGAAAAAGAAGAGACGGAAACTTTCCAGATCTTGACACTGCACAGAACAGTTCAACGATTGGGGAAGAACAGGGAAGAGTAATAACTGATTTTGCTAAGTGACCCCGACCTTTAAAGCTGGAGAGTGTAGGTCCCCACCTTAATTATCAGATTCCATATTTATTACTCGTTTTAGGTGCCTTTACTACTATAGTAATATTGCTTACTGTACACGGCACACCTTTTCTAAAAAGCCTCCGTTTGAAAGGGATTAAAATATAATTTTTAATATATTTTGATAAAAATTGATAAAATGTATGGTTGAAAAGTTATGACATTCATAAAATATGATGTTAAAATTAATTATTAACTTTAATTTAGATTTAATCAGTATCAAACATGGCAAAATAATATCTTGATTCTCGGCATAACGCGGCAAATACTTTTCGGGAGATAAATATTTCTTTTAATCAGGAAAAATTGCATATTTGATTCCCAACCTTTAAATATGGCTAGATATTCTCACAATCTGTAAAAATAGCACCAGACATCGCCAACGTTTGAGAAAATATGTATGATAGGTCTCGAATAATAGAATATGTCCATTTGGTCGGTAAGGTTGTGTAAAAAGACAAAATTACCCCTCCTTTAAATAAACAAAAAATAACCAAATGTGCATAACAAAGAGGTCATCTTCTCCTTTCACACCACCCACGAAAAATCACCAAAAGCCACAACCACCTATGCACCAGCCACTACTATAACCACGCACTCCAACCCAACTCACCACCACCCCAAAACCAGACGAGATATGGCCTTGTCGGTTGGTTGGGTGTAGATAAACATGAAATACCTTATCACAAGCCCAAATGAGGTATCGAACCCTTAATAAAGCTTGAGCTCCAGATTCATGTTCTGTCCTTTTTGTTCTGTTGAGTCTTTTGTTTTTGTTCTTCATGTTCGTCGTAAAATTTGAGTCTTTAATCTAATAGTTGAGTCTTTAATCTAATTTTAGAAAAAAAGAGTTAAAGTTGTTTTTGGAGTTAATCTAGCATCCAAATCAACTTTCGTTTGTTTTGTTGATATTGTAGTCAATTTTCGAGTTTACAAAAAAAAAATATTGTTCACGAGGGTATTGTTCACGTTTACTGTTAAAAAAATATTTTTTTTACTTAATTTATTTGAGAAGTTGACACTATCATATTATCTATCCAAAATTCAAAATCTTTTTATATTCATTCCAATCCAAAAATTCAAGAACCACTTTCTTGAATTTAAATATCACTCATCCAATTGTCTAGTTCTTTTATTGAGTCTTCTTGATTACGTCTACGTAAATGATGGATAATAATTGAAGATTTATTTTTCAAACTCGGTATTTTGTGGGTAGTACGGTAGAATCTCGACCCTCAAATTCATCGAGTTCAATTTATGTTAATCATAAAGATGGATATGTTAATTTTCTATTGTAGATATGTTAAATAAAAGATTAAAAAAAACATATCAAACATTTAACAAGTTCAATTTATAATCATTAAGATCAAAAAAGCCTAAACTAACAAACAAAATATAATCATAATTTGAATACACAAATAAATTTTCATTCCCATATAAAAGATTGTTTAATAAGTAATAGTAAGGATTCACTAAATTAATTGCAGCAAATCTTGAAGACTCACCATACAATAAAAGATGAATTATGCAAAACTTTTACAGTCAATCATTAACCGTTTAATACTCCATGAATATTTATTGAATTTTCCTCTATTTATTTGTGAAGAGCACAAATAATTCATCAAAAAATCAAGGTAAAAAAATAGTTTAAATGTTTTTTAAGTGACTGAACAATTTCATTTTCCGATCTTGAAAGAGTCTCCTCAATCGACGTGATGAAATGCAGTGCCAACATGCCATAACGTTGTGTAAATTGAAAATGAGTGAAGGAGAAACGATTTAAATGGATACAAAATTAGAGTGTACATAATTAATGAACTTTATCCAATGACCCATAATCGATTATTGGGCCGTATTCAATTAATGGACCGTTTCCAATGAATACAAAATTAGGGTCTCCATTGATTAATATTTATAAAGTGGAAATTATATAATTTCAGGGTTTTAAAGATACCGGTGCAAAAATCAGGGTAGAAGGTTTTTTATTCAAACTTCAGGTATTTATTTATTTATTAAATATTAAATATTGTAATTATCGTAAAATAATTATACGATATATCTATAGTAACTGGCGCGTTTCCTTAATTATCTTATTTCAAATCTCCATTAATCCATAATAACAGTTCATCTCTCTCTCTCTCTCTCTCCACGTAAAACACCCCCAACCCCAAGTCCATGCCTCCTAAAAATCGGACCGAAATGGATTCACCGAATGGTACAGAAAGGGTTGGCAATGTCAAAGACACCACCTGAAGAAGAAGCAAGAGGAAGTCAGAGGAGAGCCTGGAAAAAATCATTGTGACCGCGTGAAATGGGTTGTCGAAAAAGGGTTTTTCATTTCTTCGTGTTCAGTTATAATTTTAGTGATGCATATGTAGGAGAATAGTTGTTTTTTAATCTGCGATCATGCATTTGAAATGAGTGAGCAATATTCGTCTGTAATTTTTTGATTTCGATTTTGGGTACCATCACTATGATGTTAAGGAAATTGATTGGTTTTTCAATGCGATGCCTAACATGTGTCTGTGCCCTTATATTATCAATAAGCATTAATGTGACCAATTTTATTGAAGTATGTGACCTTATGCGAAATACGGTGACCAAGGTTTTAGAAATATGTGACTTACGATTCATCATGTGTCTGTGCCCTCATAATTCATCATCTGCACACAGTTTCCCATGTCCGTGACTTACGATTCATCGTGCTTCTTTATGTGGCATCTGTAATTTTTTTATTTGGATTTTGGGCACCATTACTCTGACGTTAAGGAAATTGATTGGGTTTTCACTGCGATGCCTAACATGTTATATTTAATCAATGAGCTTGAATGTGACCTCATGAGAATTCATGTAACTTTAAGATTCATCATTTGTCCAAGATGTCCGGTGTCTGTGACTTTATGAGTCATCATTTGTCCACAGTTTACCAAGTTCGTGACCTCATGAGAATTCATGTGACTTTAAGATTCATCATGTGTCCAAGATGTCCTATGTCTGTGACTTTATGAGCATCATTTGTCCATAGTTTACCAAGTCTATGACTTCATGAGAATTTATGGCACTATAAGATTCATCATGTGTCCAAGATGTCTAGTGTCTGTGACTTTATGAGTCATCATCTGTCTACAGTTTACCAAGTATGTGACCTCATGCTTCTTTATGTGAAGAATAGTCTATAAATTCATTATGTCATTCTATATTCTTATTGTAGGTCTGAAAATTCGTTATACCAAAAAAGATGTGGTTCCTAGGAAAGATAATGACCTCAGTGAGTAAGGGTGTTCTTACCACTATTCAAACGAACTTAAGCCAAAGACAAAAGTGTATTATGATGAGAACCTGCTTTGCCCATTTCCTGGAGTGCTATGAAATTGTGATACAACCACAGTTGGTTCACTACTTCCTTTTGAGGCAGGTTTATCAATCTAATGTGGAAGAAATGTGGTTTTACGTTGCAGGCCGACCTGTCAGATTCTCTATGTCCGAGTTCTATCTAGTCATAGGACTGAGATGTTCTGGAGACCGTGATACACGGGTGTTTGAGGATAGACCGTCATAGATGAAGACAAAGTACTTTGCTCAAGTAGATAGTATAACACACGAAGATGTTAAGTCCACATTTTTATCAGCGTGCCAAATGCCGAATTTAGATCTTGTTGAAGCTCTTCTAGATAATGATATTGCTATCTTGGGAGTTTTGTATTTCATTACCGCTTATCTATTCCCTAGAGATTACAAGAAGGTGGTTGACCACTATTTGTTTGTTCTCGTTGAGGACTTCTCCGCATTGAACCGTTTTCCATGGGGGAAGTTACTATTTGATATTACTTTGAGTTCATTGAGGGATGGATTGAGTAGGATGACATCCATTACAGGCTACGAGATATGTTGGTAGCCTTTCAAGTATGGATTTATGAGACCTTTCCCAGTTTAGATGGAATTGTTGTGACACGGGTATCGATGATGTATCCTCGAATCAAAAGATGGACCACACAGGAGCAGCCATCTGCTATGAAATTGGAGGGAATTGACTGCTTCACCAACCCTAAGGTAAATGTTCAGTCAATTTTTAACTGCGATACAGTGAATTGTTGATATTTTATTGAAGTATGTGACCTGTTATATAGATCAAAATATGTGACCTCGAACCATCAGAAGTTGAAATAGTTATGTCATACATGGATGGTCTCCACTACAGCAAGCCAAATCAACCGGAGTTTTCCTGTAGATCCAGCAGTAAGAAGATGAACATAGAGAAGTCAGCTAACCGTGATGGGACGAGTGGAAAGTCAATGATACTGCTAACAGATAGTAGTATTAGCCAGGATCGAGTCACGGACGACGATAATGATTTTGTAGATCCTCCGCCAAAATGTCAGAAGGCATCTCCCTATGGAAAACCCCATACAGATGAAGGCACGTCAGTTCCCCCTCGTTCCCCAAGTGAACCACAATCTGAAGGGACATAGCGTGGTGATGTAACTCAGATATTTAACCACATTTTGTTATTTTTAGGTCACATGTCACTCGTTTGTGGTCACATATATTTATTTCTAGGTCACAGTTCATTATTACAGGTCACATATCATTCATGCAGGGTCACAAATACACATTTGAGGGTCACAGTTAATGGTATGTTATTTTATGTTTTCAGGCTTTTAAGGAATTGACTCAACAAGTCTTTGATCTCAAGTCAAGTAATAAAGTGTTGACATTAGAGATTGATGCCATCAAGTCACAGATGTCAAATCTCAACGCTGAGCAGACAAAAAAATTAGATGACATCGTCCAAGTGCAAGGGCAAATAAGAAGTGATTTGATGGAAATTCGGACAAACATGCAATTTCTGTCCGAATCTGTAACAGTAATGATTTCGAGTTCAATGGATGAGATTATAAGGCGGTTTAATGAAAAAACAAATTGTCATGTTGATGGAGCGGGAGACAAAGGAACTCAGGTTGCTGGATGATCCAATAAGACTGAGCAGGAGATAAAGGAACCAATGGTTGACAGGAAAGGGAAGGAAAAGATGTACCCAATTGATGATATTGGCCTTCCCTATAGTCTTGAACCACCTTCATTTGATTTGGGAATCAGATATTCACAACCTGATGTTTTACATTCTGAATACATTCAGAATCAAGTAGATGCTGTCATTTCTGATGTGGTGACAGCAACCAAAAATGTTGCCACAGATGTAATGACATTTTTTGTACCATACTAGACACACAACACATCAAGGTCATAATATGTAACTCTACACAGGCTAATATGTGACTTGTACAACAATACACATGTATCACCTACTTCTGAACCAGTTTCTTCTTTACCAGTGAAGCGGGTTTCATGGCCTGCGAGGATATTGTGATCTCCTTTCATTATAGGAGCAAAGAATTTATTCAAGCACGATGACAGTGTAGTTGTTTTTGAAAATTTCAAAGACAATGTCGAAAAAGCTGATAGATCAGCATTCTTGGGCTGGTTCCAGGTATGTGAAGTTTGTAGCTAAGTCTGAATGTCACTCAACAACCCGTGGTATCAAAGCAACTAAATTTTCAATGTTTGGCTTCAGGAAAAAGTTTAACGAGCAGAACGACGTAATCAAACCTGCATTCGTTATTGGTTCATTCACAGTCGGTCACAAGACATGGTTCCACCAGCTTATAAATGAAGAGACGTCTTTAAGCAGTTCGGTACGGTTGTACTTTCCCATTCTTTTCAGTCACATTCCAAACTTAATGAATCATATAATCTTATGTGACGATGCTACCACCGTATGCGTTACACACTGGTCACAGACAATCTGAATTTCATGCCAACGTGTCACATCGTGATCTTCATTCTACCTATTTCATGTCATATCTAATCTTTCCATTTTTTGTTGAATCAGCACATGGATGCATGATTTTATTACATTCGTTAGCTGGCAAAATTTAGGAAGAAAGTAATGTTTAGAGCTACAACGACGAACACTTGGTTCCATAATAAGATAAAAGAGTTGTACCCTACTTTTCTGAAGGATCATAATGTTCTAATGTCGAAGTCCAGCCTGACTGATGTCATAACAGGTCACAGCATACCTCTAAGCACACCTTGGGCCGATATTGATTATGTGTTCATGCCAATCCTGCCAACCAACAAAGCTCACTGGATGCTCGGTCTGCTAATATTCAGAAGTCATACTTTGATGGTATTCAATTCGGCTGGTAAAAGTTATCGCGACTGGAAGGTCATACAAGGTATTGAGCCATATGTGAAAATATTGCATCAATTAATGAACGCAATGAGAATTTCAAAAAAGGACCTTGATTATGAATCCGAATGCATGGAATTGAAGGTTATTGTCGATACTACCCTACCTCAGCAGACAAATGGGTAAGTATGTGACAAAATAATACATGCATAACTTGTAAAACGAACACACCAATAACATAATATTTTGTGTTGTTTTGCAGTCACGATTGTGGGATATTCGTTTTTTTGTATGCTTTATATATCCTCCGTGGCGGCAAATGTTCCTTACCGTATAAATTTGATGCCAGCAAGTGCAGACCGGATATTGCCTCGCTCCTATACAAACACAGAGAGAGCTACATGAAGAAGGCAAAGCAGGCTACACAGGAGGAGGGGATAGTCATAGAATGAGTAGTGGAATTAGATTTGTAAATGAATTTTATGAATTACAGATTGTACATTTTCATATTTTCTAATATGTCGACGTTACTCTATGGAATACTGCCACATGTTTCATTTTGTAATATGTTGTCATTTGTTATGTATATGTTGATACCCGTTTCATGCATAGTGCATATGTGAATGTGAGACAAGTCACAGATCAAGATCACAGACGACTGTGAAAAACAAGTCACAGGTTGCGAATTGAATGGATTTCCTATTCACTATTGACACCAGAATGCGAAAAGCTAGTCACAGGCATATTTAGAACTTCTAAAAGGTCACATATACTTCCATTGACACTACGGGAACTCGTGTCACAGATACAGCGAGTCTATGACAAGCAGGTCACATATACGTGATTTAGAGCACATGTCACAAATATTTACTTTAAACCCCAGGTTACATATATTTACTTTGAACCCCAGGTCACACAGCAAGTCACAGATGAAGGTGAGTTTGTGAGAAGCAGGTCACATATATTTACTTTAAACCCCATGTCACATAGCAAAAAATAATAAGCATTTGAGACAACATGGTCATGTATATTTCACTTTGTAATTCACACCACCGAATCACATTTACACAATTGAAAATGTGAATTTCGACGATTATTTCGACGTTTCTTATTCAAATAAATGTTTCAATTAAAATAATGTGATATAACATTTGCTTTATCTGTATCTTCTATTGTTTTCCGATTATAGAATAGTATTCTCCCTATCTTTTCAATGCAATGTCATCAAACTTGAGCATCTCCTGCGGTTGTGACCTGGCCCACCACAACGACCACATTTCACTTTTGGTTTCCCTTCTCTACTTGATCTCTTCCTCTTCTCAGTAGGTCTTTCAGAACTTCGTTTCTGGTTAGGAGCTAAGACAACTTCATATTGCACTTCATCAGGCACTTTCCATTCGTCTGGATTTCCAACAGGATATATAGAATCTTCATACACATTCACATATGCATTTCTTGTGTAATAATAAGAACAATAAGCATATGGATCCCGCTTTGTATTTGTAATTACGGCCAAGGCGTGCGGGCATGGTAACAAATCGACATGTAGCATCATGCACGTGCACGTGCACGTTCGCTGTTCAATATCAATGACAAAGGTGGGCTTTTCATCACTGATAGAAAACTCTGACTGGTTGGAAGGAGATACGTACGAGAAAGCAAAATCAAGAATGGTAGTTCTCAAGTCACAGACATGTCATTGTAGGTCACATACATTAGGCCCAAGTCACATATAACAGCAGACACATACATATCTCATTACATTATACATTCGAGGTCACAGATATGTGTTTTTGGCCACAGTGTACAATCCAGATCACATGCAGCCGACATGCAACATTCATAAATATCAGCAGTAAAGTAAATAAGATACCCTCAAGTTCTGTAACTCTACACTCATTCTCCTCATCGCGTTCTCATACCTGGTGGACAACGTCGTGAACGTTTCATGCTCATCATCTCAGAACCAATTTTGTAAGGTCTGTCTCAATGACTCCAGCAAGGATACAATTGGGTAATTTTTCCCTGCCTTGGTGACCGCGTTGACCGATTCTACAATGTTTGATGTCATTGTAGAGTATCTGTTTGCCGACATATGGATTCGTGACCACTTTTCAGGTCCAACATCAGCTTGCAAAATGTTCACTATAAATTAATATCATATAATTGACACGTGACCATTTCAATGCATGTGACAATGTATTCAGATGCATTTCAATACCAAGTATCCACGAATCTTCTCGTTCATTGTGTCCAGCCGTCTCATGTTATATTCAAAATCTTCCAACGTGTAAGCGCGGACGGCTGAGTTGAAAGTATGTATAATATTCTGTCCTGATTTTCCATAGTATGACTTCAAATTTTGCAACAAATGATAAGAGCAAATACCATGATATGTGCCCGGATAAATATGCTCTATTGCATTCTTTATACTAGTATGACGATTTGACACAAATCACATTCCTTCTCTTTGACCATATGCCTTTTTCAGGTTCTCGAAAAATCATCTCCAAGATTTGTCGGTCTCATTATCCCCAATTCCAAAAGCAAGAACGAATATGCTGTTACTTGTATCCTGTGTGCAGGCTGTGAAAAGGGTACCGTCATAGTGACCATTCAAGTACGTACCGTCGACCATGATTACAGGCCGACAATGCTTCCATCCACGTATTGATGCACCAAGTGCCATAAAACAATACTTGAATCTACTTTGACTATCAATCTCCAACTCTGTGACCGTACCAGGATTCTTTTGTCGGAGCACATGGAAAAAGCTTGGTATCTTACCGAAAGAATCGGTAGGATCACCTTTAACTATCTTTAAGGTATGCTCGCGGGATCTCCATGCTTTCGAATAATTCAAATAAACACCATAAGTCTACAACATATCACTGTATATATCCTTCGGTGTGTATATGGTACTGGATGATGTGTACTTAACTTGATACTAGAAAACACAACTGCAGTTGATACTTGCATGTGTGACCCCAACACAACATTCGATGCACATGTGTGACTACCCACATTTCGAATCTTAAATAGATTCGTTCTACCTCATTTTGAAGATCTGGAAATCTAGCTACAACCTTCTTGTGAATACCTCACAACATATTCTTTCTTGTCAGACCGTTCAACCATAAACTCAAACATGTTCTGTATAACAAAAAAAGATGGACTCAATTTTAAGATATCTTTATCTCGAAAAAGCCTTCCTTCTTCGACCTCTCTAGCATCTGCAGCAGACACAACTATGATTTCGTTGTCCCAAATGTGACCTGATTTTTTAATTGCTGCTCTGAATATATCTGCCGTCATATCCTACAATGTACAAAGCTCACCACTAGGAGAAGGGTTAACCGGAACCGTGTTAGAAGGTTTTTCTACTTCTGTAGCAGTCACATCCACAATTATTGGGTATTCAGCAGGATCACGGTGTAGTTCCTTCAGCAGAATGTATGATTGCACATTTCTGTCATTTTTTATCGAGAACGACGGTAGATTATCATTCAGTACATATTTCAATGACACTGCCACCTTGGTCGGATCCAAACTGAACTCTGTCATAACCGTGTCGACAAGGTTTACATAATTGCATCTACGGTCTACCAACGCCAATGACGATTGAGCTCCATGCAACAGACATACATGCAAATACAACATCTCTACAAATTCAAATTCATACCATTAATTTTATAGTGTTTAAAGTAATAGAATTCACACACTTAATAGAAGTCACATATGCAGATATAATATTCACAGTTGGAAATGTGACATTATGGTCACATTCTCAACCAAGTCACATATGACTAAAATGATGTCCTGCCAGTTCACTTACCACACTTCCAACAGTACCCAGTATGCAGTGGGATGTAATGTGATGATGGAAATCACTAACTATACTTTTTAATAGTTGATCACACCTCGTTACTTGCAAGCTCTTATATGTTCAGTCATGGTCACATATACGCATTGTAAGGTCACATTTCAATATTTGCAGGTCACAGGTCGATCATGCATGATAAGCGAGAGCTATTATGTGACTCAGTTCATATGTGGTCGCAGTTTGGTCACATTTTGTTATTTGCTTGTTCTTAAATGTTCATTCATGGTCACATATATGTAGTTACAGTTCACATATCAATAAAAGCAGGTCACATGACGATCACACACAATAAATGATATCTAGTAGCAGGTCACAGATAATTAACTGTGCACATATCTGAGTACGCTCATTAGTCACATATACGGATATGATGTAATATGGGGAATAGAATTCAGGCGACGTGTGACTTAATGTTTTGCCGAAGACAATCAATACTTATGTGACTAGACCTGGATTCAGTTTGCTGAAAATTTGATTGTACATTGCTAGCTCGGAACAAAATAATCGAATTAATTACCCGGATTGTATTCTGTTGTGCGAATTCGGATTTTGTTTCACCAAATTGATTTCCAAATTTGTGACGTGAATCATGAATGTGGGTGAAATCGTTCAATATGTTACCAAAATCAATGAAATCCGTTACCTGTTTGTCGTCTCCGGCGGCGGAATTAAGCTCTGTATCGTGAAAATATGATTTTCGGACCTCAATTTAATTTAATTTAATTTCGGGAATGTCGAATGTGTAGGGAAAGAGTCCTGCTATGAAAGGAAACGACGTTGAATTCTAGGAAACGGCTGTAACAGAATATATATATATATATACACCTGAGAACTGAAGTTTTAAACTATACATCTGACTTATGAATTGGGGTAAAGTATACACCTGAATTGTGATTTTTTCCCTAAACTAGAACTAGAACCAAATGGTTATCGGTTCAAAGGACCAAAATCATTAATTTTTTGGGTAGAACCAAACCGAACCAAGAATTGAAGGAGCGTCTATTAATTGGATTCAAAACAATAATAGACAAATTACAAGCTTGATTAAGTTTTTTTTAAAGAATTTTTTTATTAAAAATATTTTCATATTTTTTCTTACAATAAAAAACGTTACTCAATAGGTAATTAACAATTTTCTACTTTGACTAAAGAGAAACTTGTAATTTTGGCTAATTTGCTTAAACTTATCGTACTTGCCACGATTTAGGGGAAAAAAGTTGGAAGGGGTTCTCTCTCTTTGCAATATTTTCTACTGTTACTTGACATAAAATCACATTTTATATATATTTTTTTATCATGTTAGTTGATTTTATTCAAAACACTTTAATTCAGTCAAATTCGACAAGGAAATGAGTGACTAATAGCGTCTATGTATAGATACTTATAATACTTTATCTAAAATCCAAAAATTACATGCAAAATTGTCACTGCATAGAATTTCCAGGTTTCATTCTAAAAACAAATTGCTTTACCTATATAATCCATCACAAAATTGAAAAAAGAAAAAAAAAAAATCATTTTCTACATCCCCATATTATGTGGTTATATGCTATGCTAGAGTTACTTGTGGAGTTGGGATGGGTTTCAAAACCCAAATCTCTTTCACTGTACTCATTAAAGGGCATTATTTTACAGAGATAGATGCGCTTTCATGGCTTAGGAATATAGAGATTCCAAAGCAAAACTTTGGAGCAACCCTCTTGAGGAATTCCCTTCAACTTGGTATCTTCTTCAAGAACCTCCTTTTTCACAAACTTGAGTACATTCTGCAAGTAAATTAAAAATAATAAATTTTTAATCTCATTCTACCCTTTAGTTACATAATGAAAAGATACATTCAATAAAACTCCATGAATTCAAAATTATAAAAAGATCTCAAAATAAAACACTTTACCAATTCGTTTTCTACTCGATTTATTGAAAGATATATTAACTATCCGTTTGAAAAAATCAAAAAAGTTGATTCTTAGATTAAGAAACTGCTTCTGTATATATCTGAATAATTTGAATATATCATGTTAGAAAAGTTTCTAGAAAAATTGTTATAAGACAGCTTCCTCGTAAAATTCTTTCACAAGAAGCAAAAGTAAAAATCCTGTCGAATGGGACCAAAAGAAATATATATATACATTTATTTGATCATGATAAGAAGGAATACTTGAGTGGAGTAGGTCATTAACTAATGCCAACTAGCCCATGAAATGGTTGAAGGTTAGGTTTGCCAACTATTTATCAACTCCAAATATTCCTACTTATTATAATGTTTGTCCATCTCTACAGGAATCATCATTAATTGTTGATTATTAAAGTTTTCTTGTAAATTAATAATGATGTAACTACACAACAAACTATAGATTTTGTTTCTTGTTTAAGTTAGAATTATGCAAATTTAAATCTTAATTAAGTGCCCGTTCGGTAGGGATTAAATCAGATTAAAATTGAAAAATTAGCTGTTATTGTTGACTTTTATTAGACGAGTGTGACCCAATAACGGTCATATTTTCAATTTTAATTGAATTTTAATCCCTACCGAACGGGCCCTAAGTCAATTATATAGTATTAGCGGACAAAAATTGCAATGTTCATAAACGTACCTGTGAAGTATGTTGAGCAGATGAAGTGCGCCCCCATCTTTCTGGATCCCAAAGAATAGAGCTATTGAATGCAAAGCTTGAAATATGAATTGGAAGTGTAGTTGTTGTATCTGTTAGATTTTCAGTTTTCTTCAAATGCCACCCTATAACTTCTGAAGAATCACAAACAGGTCCTTGAATAATCACCTTCTTTTTGTTAGCATATAGTTTAGCTATTGGCCATGTCCCAAATGCCCTGAAATATAATCCTTTATGGCTTTATTTATTATTAATTATTAATCTCAACCCATTAAACAAATCAACTTCATAATAAATATTCAAGAGATGGGCATATAAATTTCTCTTCCCCTCGTTTTCGGATGAAGTAAATTAATATGGTGACGAGCAAACAAATGTCTTGAATTCGAGTCTCATTGTCAGTTATTATAGAAATTGTACGTGTCAAATATTTGATGTGTCGATATGGTCGTGAAGAGACAAGTGGCAGATAAACTATAAAAAATTATTCGTTATGGACGTGAAGAGTCATGGAGAAGATAAAATATGAAGAAATAAAAATCCCTCACCTCTCTTATAGTCATGTTTAAAAATAAATAAAACTTGCTTCGTGGGGTTTCTCCATTATTCATATAGTTTCATATTGCCAAAAATTAAAAAAAAAATTAAGCACAATAAACGGCTCAAGTTTTTTTTTTTTTAAATTGACGTTTTAGAAATGTCCGTGATCGAGTAAATATTATAATTTTGTAACGTGAACCCGTGCCACTGAAAAATTCTAGTGGCTCTATAGGTAAAAATCGTTTTCGAGGAAACCAATAAAAAACAAATAAAGTTGAGCGATGAAGAAAACTTACTCGATTGCTCTGATCTCTTGGAAGAAGCTAAGATCGTATACGTTTGAAAGTGAGGCAAAATGCACAATTCCACTCAACCGGTGATGCTCAATGTGATTAAGAGCAAGATTTCTTTGATGATCCATTTCAGCATGAATATCAGTGAAATTCTCCTTGAACACTACATGCCTATACATGATGCCTGTATTCCTTAATATCTCCGAAACCTCTGCAGAATCCGAAACCTGCTCCACAACAATCCACAACAGTGGTTGATCGACCAATTTCAATGTGTTCGCTAGCCTCCTAAGAAGCACCCCTCGAAGCCTATCCATCTTACTTGTAGGCGTCACAATTATTACAAGCCTCCTAGGATTCAACTCGCCGTTGGGGTTTTTAAGGTTTCCTGCATCATGGGATTCTTTTGGTGCAGTAGAAATTGCAGTTTCTTCCAATTCCCTTGTGGTGAAATTCTGTGTTTTTACAGGGTTTAACACTTCCACAGGCTGTGGTGAAAATCCCAGCTGGTGATTTGAGATTGCAACTCCATTAGAAAATATTGAAGACTTACCAGTTGGAGCAAAGCCTGTGAAGAATCCCATAACGAAACATAACAAGAAATGGACAATGGCTTTCTTCCATAATTGCACCTTCTTTTTTGATCTTTCCAAGGATCCCATGATCTAAAATCCCAGAATTTGTCTTTTCCAGTGTATAATTCTGTTAGCTTTCGCGGGGTTTAATGAAGATATATAATATAGAGTTGAAGGTTAAGGTAATGAAAGGAGGCAGCTAACAATCAGTTGATATCTCAACCACAGGTGTTTATGATGGGAGGGTTTGCTTCACAAAGTCATCACTTGAAGTAAAAGAAAGAGAGGGAAACAAAAAATAAAAAAAATCATAGTTGGACTTTAGTTGCTTGATGCACCAAAGGGTGGTTGAGATGCGTATTCATTGCCTAGAAATTTGAAGAGAAAAAAAAAGAAGAAAAATGAGATAAAGTTCTTGTTTGGTAAAAATTTTAATTTTAATTTTAATTTAAGTCAAAGTCAACACGTAATTTTAACCACATATTTTATAGAGTTCATAACTTTTCAACCACACATCTCATAAACTTTAATCAAAATCTACTAAAAATCTAATTTTAATCCACACCAAACAGGGACAAAATATTAAATATGAGTCTATTTGATGCACATAGAGGTGTTAAAAATGTCGTACCATGTGAAAGAAAGGCAAGACTCAAGTACCACCTAGACAGCCGAAGGTCACAATGGACTAACTTCTCTATTTAGTTAGGTCGTATCAGGCTCGATTTTTTAGATGTCCACACATGCATATAAGTTCTACGCGACTCTTTTAAAAGTAATTATTTTGAAAAGTATAATCTCCTAGTTTTAAATTCAAAGAAATTATAAAAATCAGAGCTCAATCAAAGTCGAACTATTCTAAGCCCAATACATTTAGGCGCATTGTGCTAAAAAAAACTGAGTCTCATCAAAATCGGATATGTTGCGACCAAGGCAACAAAGTGTGGCCAATGCGAGCTGCCTCAAAGTTCGATCACGTCAATGACATAAATATATTACTAGAAATATCGAATATAATTGAATAAGAAAAAAATAAAAGTTACATATAAATATGTATTTTAATATAAATATTGCTACTGACTTTAGATCATTCCTCAATACAGTTTCATACATGAAAAGAAAATATAAAACGGTTGGTGACTATGATTCACATTAGCTAAATTGAAACACGTCACTTTAATCGAGATATAAATAAATAGATTTTAATTTGGCTAAATTGATAGTCTGGTCGTCAACTTTTAACAATTTTGCATTTTTCTCCTTAACTCATTTATCTTAGCATTCTTAACCTCTAATCTATTTGTGGTGCACTATTTACCCCTTGACGATTTCCATTCAAAACCCCATTCGACAAAATTATCCTTAAAACTTTAAGCAAACTAGAGATGATATAAAATACGAGTAAGAAAAAGATAACTATGAAGGGAAAAAAAAATAAAAGTTAGTACTATCTTCACAATGGCCAGGGTTAATAGTAGATGAAGTTGAAGAAAATCAACTCCAACATGAAGAAATTTGGTTCCAAGGCACGTGCTTGTATTTTTCTTAAGATGGCATTTGCTTCCCATTTGATATTGTACATGTTGGAAACAATCAGGAACTAGACAGAACAAATAATGCAACGAACTTATAAACATAATATTATTATTGCAATCTACAGATTGATAACAAAATTAATATAAATGATACCGACTTGAATTTCAAATTGAGGCTAGCGCAACGTTATGTTCTATAGCAGAAATTCGCCTCTACTCATGTGTTTGTAGTTCGATGAGCGTCTGCCACCAGGATTCAACAAACGGTTCCCAAGAATCGAGCACCCGATTCTTGGTTTTGGTGATTATACTCAGTGTTTTCTTCTCTCGGACAAAATTTTATGAAAGATTGAAATGCAAGATTTTCGTGTGTTTGAATCAGACGTTTTCTACTCTACATATATATAGAAAACGAATAGCCTTATCCTTTGTGTCGATTGTGGTAAAAAGTTGTGTTGATCAGACACAACCATTCAGACAAAATCGAAAAAGAAAAAAGAAATATAAGTGCTAAAACTGAAATTTGGAAATCACAAGACTCATCTTTTGATTATATAATATGTGAAAAATTCATAGGTCAGGAATTATTTTTCATGAAATCAAAAATCAGGCCCCCAATTACAAAACTTTGATTTTTCCATGAATTAATTAATTATATTTCACAATTAATATATTAAATTAAACAATTAACTGTAATATAATATAATTGACCTACCCACCCACCCCACCACACCACTGCTTCAGCTACTATTTCGGTGACCGGTGACAACTTCGGTGAAAATTAATTGGTCACAGATTATTTCGAGGTCACAGATCAAAAAAAATTGAGTCATTCACAGTTGACTGCATTGGTCACTGATACAAAAATTACAGATCACATATTTTTTTTAATGGAGGTCACTGATTTTTAATTGATCACCATTTAAAAAATTATTCCAAATTTGTTGGTCACATGTTATATTTTCAGTCACAAATTAACGAATTTTAAGCTCACACACTCAATCCCAGTACACCACCAAAACTTGGTCACGGGTAACAGATCGACCAAATAGTTGGTCACAGACACATCGTCTCATACATGTCGCCACCGCCACCGCCACAGTCATAACCACCATCCAACAATAACACCAACAACAACCGCCACTGTCGCCCCTTACACGGCACCACCAATATCGTCGGCCCCATCACAACACCATCACACGGACGACCATTTTATCACCACCACACGAATACAAACTAACCAGCCACAGAACACACGACATGACGAAAACTGATCCGCCACCACCAACAACCAACTCCCAACAATAGATCCTCCACCCCACATCGCTGAATCAAAGACCACCGCGCACACAGAACGCCGCAACGCACACACATTACCTCCACCGCGCACCCACAGCACTACCGCGTACCCTAATCTCATCTTATCCCGCCACAACCACCCCACCGCCACACACATAACAAAAATCACAGTTACCACCAAATCCACCAAAACCACCGCCTCAAATCCCCAAAAAAATTCCCAAAGTGGCACAATTACAACCCAACTATTCTGAGACATTTTCTCCGTTGCCAAACCTCACCACAAACACACCGTCGAGCCACATCCACCTGCAACGGCTGTAACACGATGCTGCCGTTCGCTGCCAATCATAGGGGGAGGGAGGGTGAGGAGAGAGACAGGGAGAGGGAGAAGGATAAGGAGAGGGAAGAGAAGAGAAGGAAAATGGGGAAGGGAGGAGAAGAAAAAAATTATTAGGGTTTGGGAAATGGGATTGAAATTTGGTGGGATAAGTGGTATGATGGGTATATAGATTAATTTAATTTAAAATATTATTATTAATATTAATTGTGAAATTAAAACCTGATTTTTGAATCAATAAAGTCAAAACCTGATTTTTAAAAATGTCAAACTTAATGTCTGGTTTTATGTAATTACCACATATAATATATTATATAGCCTATCAAGGAGCTCAATCAATCCCAAATCATATAAGGGAAAAATTCATGTTTAAGGTGTATTTTTTACCTCAATTCAAAAGTAAGGTAAATAGTTTGAAAATTCAAAAATCAGGTATGGATTTAATTAATTAAAAATATTTATTAAATAATGATAATAAAGTCATAGTTTGTAATTAATGGTCATATATTCATAATTATAAGTTATAGATTTATTTAATGATCATATATCGTCAAATTTGATTATTTCGAGGTAACAGATCAAAAAATTTGTACGTCACATATTATTTTGAGGTCAAAGATTTTTAAATTAGTCGGTCACAGATTATTTTTCAGTCACATATTATTAAATTTTTATGTCACAGTTGAGTAATTGATCACATATATTACCAAACATTTGATCACAGATTACCAAACATTTGGTCACAGACTACCGTCGCTATCACCAATTCTTGGTCATAGGTCACAGATAGACCAACACAAACTAACCAGCCACAGAACACACAACAGGACGAAAACTGAACCCCAACAACAACATATCCGCCTCCTCCACCACCACCAATAGCCAACCACCAACAATAGATCCGCCACCAACAACAGCAAATATAAACAGCCAACCACCAATCTGCCATCCCACAGATATGCCAACAACAAACAACAATAGCCAATCCGCCACACCCACGGCGTCGAAGCAACACACCCACACACTAAACTGCCAATCAGCCTAAAAAGTAAGAAAAACACACTAAACCATGACAAGGTGGCCGGCAGCCGCTGCCGACAGCTTACTGCTGCTTGGAGCAGCCACAGCAGCAAGCCGCTGCAGGACCCGGTGGAGGGGAGGGGAAAGGAGGGAGAGGGAAGGGGAGGGGTGAAATGGTAGAGGAGACGGAAGAGAGAGGGTGAAAGAAAGTAGTGAGAGAAAATATGGATAGGAAATGAATTAGAGTTTGAAATATTAGTATTATAATATTATTTAAATATTTAATTCATACCTGATTTTTTATTAGATAAAACTTGGACCTGAATTTTGAATTAGGAAGTTTAAACCACTGATTTTTTGTAATTTCCACATCATATAACTCATGTCTAAAGCCCATTTGTGTGGTTTTTTATCCAATTTATTAAGTATATTATTTTCACATTTATAAATAAGTCTTTCTTTATATTTCTATCCTATGTGAGACAAACAACATCCAAAAAACCTTTATTTCTATACAAACTCTCCAATAGTACATGGGATGATAAAACGTCTCGATGATACAATTGAACTCGAATATATAGCTTGTGTCTTGTAATATTGAAAACAACCTCGAACACCAAGTAGAGAAGAAGCCAATCTATAGAGGCTTGTATTCTTTATTTTCGAATTACAATTTACGAATCAATCTTTTTTTGAAGATAGAAATGCAAGTATGCAGGAAAATGATATCTCGTGGAAGAAGATGAATGAGAAATTTATCTTTTTTTATATATATCAAGCCCCCATTTGATCCATATTCTAACAAAATATCATTTTTTCAAAATTCATTTACAACAACACATTTTTTAATAAAATAATATTAAACACAAATACAAAATTTTTCCTTATTTTTAACTATATATTCCCAACAAGTAGGATAGCACTTGTTCTAATCTACACAGAGGACGATTGCTTCATGCTCAGGGGCGGAGCCAGAAAATATATTAGGCTGGACTGAAATCTAAATTTTCTTCAATGAACTTACACGTTAAAAGATGTTTTAAACCACAAGGTAAAATAAAAATCGAACCCAAAATCGAGCAAAATCATGGCCAACTAATTGATTATGACAAAATCACTCAAACCCCACTAAATCGACTGGTTCAACAGTAAACCAGTGAACTAGTCGCAGTTTGGTGATTTTCCTGATTTTTTTTCTTTTTTTAGTTTAAAAAATTTTAACTTCATAAATGGACCTTATAGGTTATAATTCAAAAGTCCATAGAAAACTATTGGATGTCATGCTCATTTTAAAGATGCACTTATCTTAAATGATTTCATAAACTTCTAATGTGGGATAGTGTATTTTATAGATGTTCTTCTCTTTAATGGTTTCATAAACTTCCAATATGAGATAGTGACATAAAAATATGTTTAATTGATAATTTGATTTTAAATCCCAACGAATTAAATTGTAATATTTATTCACCTTCATCCTTTCATTTATTTAATTTTCAAATTTAACTTAAATCGCACTTGATTATTAATATATTAATGTTATATTTCATTTTCTATGAGTTTAAAACATTCATCATAATATATTTTTGAACACTCGTAACAAAGTTCTAACAAATATATTTTTAAACTAATAAAATTAAATATATAATATATTACTTATTTTGATAATAACATCATTTCAAAAGCAAATTTACGATGAAAAACTAAAAAGAATAAAATTAGCCCAACCTAGAAATTAATTCCACAGCTCAAAAGCAAATTCACAGTGAAAAATTAAAAGAGAAAAATTCATATCTAAGGTGTATTCTTTACCTCAATTCAAAAGTAAGGTAAATAATTTGAAAATTCAAAAATCAGGTATGGATTTAATTAATTAAAAATATTTATTAAATAAAGTCTCATTTTGTTATTAATTGTCACAGAATCATAATTATAAATTACAGATTTATTTATTGGTCATATATCGTCAAATTTTTTGATTACAGATTATTTCGAGGTCACATATCAAAAAATTTGTACGTTACAGATTATTTCTAGGTCACGAATTTTTTAATTAATTGGTCACATATTATTTTTGAGTCACATTTGTTGGTCATATATTGTCAAATTTTTTATGTTACAGTTAAATATTTAATTACAGATAACTAAATACTTAGTCACACACCATTGCCACCAGATCGCACCAACAGAGACACAACACCACCGTCATCACCGCCACAACCACCATCAATCTCTTCTCCACCAACAAACAACATGCATGACTATCATCGCACCACCAAAACCATTTACAAACTGAAATCAACACAACCACCAAATGTCGCTATTGCCGATGACACCAATCACAGATAACCAAGTCTAGAAAAGAACAGAATCTCAAGCCGTGAAGAACTCTCCCAAACCCTTGTAACCTACCCTAGCCGTCGCTGCCGATCGCCATCCATGGGCGGTCCTGAGAGAATCGTTGGTGAGGGACTCCATAAGGCCTCTCTCTTCGAGAATGTTCACCACATTGAGCCTATTCTTTACATCTGCGGCATCTCCTTCAGTCAATTCTTGGACAAATTGAGTCCAGTTGGACCAACATCATGACCAACCAAACTCGCCACCAACATCACGCCAGCCAAACCCACCACTGCATCCATACCCACCAACATCACTCCATACCTGAACTCTCAAACCATAGCAGCGTCGACCAAAACCTTCGAATCGCAGCAACGTTGCGGCTGTTGCTGCGCGAATGTCAGCGTTTCGTGGCAGCGTCGTGCGCTACTGCGCGAACAAGTAGTGTCGCTAGTAGCGTTGCGGTGACGCTGCTGTTTGGCGGAGAGGGGATAGGGAGATAGGGTGGGGGAAGGAGGGAGAAGGGTGGAAGAAGAAAGGGGAAGAGGAGGAGAGAGAGAGAGAAATGTGAGGGTGAGAATGATAAATTAGGGTTAGGGTTTTAATATTACCAGATTTTTGAATAATAAACTTGGTCCCTGAATTTTGAATTTCAATCTTTAAATACCTGAATTATTATAATTTCCCAAATAAAAAAGAATAAAATTTGTTCAACCCAAATATTACTTTTAGCCCAATTAACTTCATTTCCAACTCAAGTCTAAAATTGAAATGATACACAATTAACCAAATATTTAAACCAAATTAACCGAATATTAAAAAAAAAAAGCTTTTGGGTTGGGGTAGGGCTGGGTTATAGCCCACCCCTATTTCTGCCCCTATCATGCTATCTGGCGACCGCTCAAGACGTGCAGAATTACTTGCATGCCATGACCTGGTCGCCAAAATGCATTGGATGGTTGTTTGCAAGTCCTTTAGGGCTTTGGCTAACCCTCCTACGTTAATTCTAATAGTAACCTAAGGCCCATGGTAAGCCCCAATTTTAATGAAATTTCAATTCAAATAATCACAAAATTATAAGTGTAATTAAACTCATCAATCTTTGCTCATGGTTAAAATTACTTTCTTAATTCTTCTCCTTTAAATTCTTATCCTCAATCTTCAATTAATTAGTATCCTCAATCTTAATGATGATTTATATTAAAATATTTTGTTTTCATACTTTGAAATGAGGAAAATATATTTTTTTATCACTTTTTATTATTATTTATTTTTTAAAATAGGATAAGAAATAAGTTATTTTACATCATTTAAACGGATTTAATTAGTATCCTCAATCTTAATGATGATTTATATTAAAATATTTTGTTTTCATACTTTGAAATGAGGAAAATATATTTTTTATCACTTTTTATTATTATTTATTTTTTAAAATAGGATAAGAAATAAGTTATTTTACATCATTTAAACGGATTTTTGGCCATAAAATTATTATCATAAATAAATGTGTTTTAACATGAAAAATCGTTAGAGGCACAATTGATATAATGAGCAACTGCCCTTGTTTGACAATTTTCAAACAATAAAAATTATGGCATAAATGCCCTTGTTTGACAACCATTAAATGCGAAAAATCATATTTTGAATAATGATTTTTAGGAGGATATGTTATTAAAAAATAAAAAGAAATTAAATTTACGTGCAAAATATTTTATTATGTAAATATGTAATTAAAATAAGATATAAAAAATAATTTTTAAATAATAAGTGTCGAACAGAGGCATAATTACACTAAGACCCTGTTTGATATGTAATATTTTTCATGGAAGTAGGAAAAGATTTTCCATTTTTCACCTTAGTTCATGTTTGATAGCAAAACTTTTGTATGTAATTCATTTTCTCATTTTCACTCACAAGCCCTGTTTTCGACCTTTTGAATTAATTTGTTTTCCTAATGTTTTTGTGGTTTTACGTTTCCCCTTTGGCAATTGAAAAAAATTCTATTGATAATGGTAAATTTTTTTTTTCCTTTTAATGAACAATTTTCATGCAAAACATATGTAAAAGAATAGTATTCAGTATGGTAATTTTGTAATTTTTTTTTTGACAATTGGAACAAATTCTAGATTCAATGGTAGAAAAAATTATCACTTTAATGGACAATTTTCATAAAAAAATAAAGTCAAACGGATACTAAACTTTCAACATTTTTCATATAAAAAATTATATCAATCAAACACAATTAATTACAATTCCCAATAAAACGATTTCTAGGCAATTCAATTCTCTATTATTTATTTTCTTTCCATCCATTTTTTCATATTTGCAATTAAACGAATCCTAAATGAATTCCTTCGAAACATATGGAAAGATGCACCCAGTGCACGCACGTGCACAATTTTTGAATTAAAAATCGTTAGTCAAATATATATACATTTGCTAAACTGTAGGAATCGGAGGGAAGAGACTGGAGAGAATCGGCCTCGCAAGCACAATTTTATTTTTTATTTTTTTTAATTGGCTGGCATTGCTTCTGTGTCCTCAGATCTATTCGAACCCAAATTTTGAAAAAAATAAAAATAAAAAAAAAATTGTTGAAATAATAAATTTGAGCTCAAGATCCGTCACAGAAAATATAAAAATTCTTTTAGACAAATAGTCTACAAGCGCAATTTTTTTCTCGATTATATTCGTTTAATTTTTAAAATTTTCGATGAAAATGGAGACACAGAGAGTGATGGATTTTCATAACAGAAGCACGGATAAGCGGCCACGAAAACGACCTCGTTTAACAAGGGACAAGCCTCCTGTCCCTCCTCCTGATCATCCCAAGGTCAGATTTTATGTATATGAATTTTTACAGTTCCCTTACGTTTACATAAAGCGCATTTTCTAATAAGTTAGGGATTTCAATTGAATTTTTGATATCTTTCACTGTTTACATGTGAGTTACTGAAATTTTCTTATTTGCTACTTCGGATTTATTTTGGATAAAATGTCTCGATTACCTGAATTTCAAAACTTGTTTTCATTTCAAGGTACTATAGTTCTGTGATCTTGCTTTCTTGCGTCTTTTCTCTAGAACACGTGCTAGAATTTTCTTGATTGTGATAGAAGCTAAGAATTGGAGAAAGTCTTGGTACTTGTAAAAAAACATGTACTCCGGAAAGTTGTCTTTAGTTTGTCTTTTTAACCATAAAGTTGTTTACGGGCTTGATTTTGTTTTTCCATGGGTCATGTAAAAATATTTGGGGGAGAAATAAAATGTTGAACTATTTGATAATTATGTTTTATAGGTTCTGTATATTTATGAGAAACTTATGAATATTTCTGTACAAGTGGTGCAAGAATTCGAGAACAATCAATCATGTAGTGTAGTTGATTTAAGTGTTGAGAAACTGAAGGGATGGAGGTAAAGCTAATAAGATAAAAAGTTTGTCGTAGTTTCACATTGATCATAGTGATTGCT
Source organism: Fraxinus excelsior (assembly GCA_019097785.1). Classification (NCBI taxonomy): domain Eukaryota; kingdom Viridiplantae; phylum Streptophyta; class Magnoliopsida; order Lamiales; family Oleaceae; genus Fraxinus; species Fraxinus excelsior. The sequence goes on along the minus strand of CM032643.1, from coordinate 6,253,145 downwards.
CTCGTATCGGATAACTATATGGTTATTGTGTTGTCGTATGAAGACTGAATATTGTTTCTTGTGCAGATCCTTCCAATATATTCTGGAAAAGAGCTTGGGCCAGTCACCAATCATGCATATTCTTCTATATATTACAAGGGGGTTCCCCACAATGGTTCTCCACCATGGAGGCCGGATGATAAAGACGGTCACTATGCTTTTGCCATTGGCGAGAATTTAACTCCTCGTTGTAAGTGTACTTGCAATACTTAAGGGTGTGAATTGGGGAGTGGCTTAAATGATAATTCTGATTGTTCCTTTTGTAGGAGTACCTGTAGACCGTAACTCATTGAATACCTTTGTTGTGATAGCACGTGCACTCCACTGTACATATCGGGGGGCCTATCATGTTGTTTCTTACATTCATTTTTTCGAAGTGGAAATGCTTATGTTATGATGCTAACTTTTAGGTTAGATCTTGTTGTCCGCATGTTAGATTAGGTTCTCTTCAGTTAACGATGCAGTCACCCCTCCACTTCAGCAAACTAACGTTGATGTGGTAAATTGTAAGCCTTATTGTAGTACAAGAGGTGAATGACCTGAAGCATGGCCATTACTATTGAAGACCAAAATCTCCTACCCAAATGTTTTGTTTGCAACTCGTTTTTATAATAACTACATCTGCATTTTACTTTAAGAAACGTCTAATAAAAAAATCTATAGAGAGTATGTTAAGGAACACGTCTATGTTTTCATTCAGCAATAGGGCAGATAACAGGGTTCGACATTTATCTTGGAATCCATGTAAAGTTGTTTTGATACCGTCCTATTATGTTTGTGGATTCAACTCTCATGTGTTTGATGTTTCTTATGATCAATGTGTTTTTGCACACCTCCCCCCTCAGGCTCTATTTAATCCTTTTTTTCCCCTTAAATTGACAGATAGGATACTTAGCAAAATGGGTGAAGGTTGGTTGTTTCTTCACTATCTGACTGTTTCCTCAGTTCTCATTAGTTGATTCATTTTTTAGTAATTTGGTGATATTTTACTGTTTCTGTTCCACCCATTGATTAATTGCAGGGACTTTTGGGCAAGTCCTCGAATGTTTGGACAATGAAAAGAAAGAGATTGTCGCAATTAAAATTGTCCGCTCAATACGTAAGTACCGAGAAGCTGCCATGATTGAGATTAATGTCTTACAGAAACTTGCAAGGCACGACGTTCGTGGCACACGGTAGGTCTCTGCTTTCATTTTTTGGCTTAATTTATCTGCTAGAAGAAAAACTTGAAGTTATTTTGGTATAAGTGGTTTCATTCTTTGCAGTTGTGTGCAAATACGGAATTGGTTTGACTATCGTAATCATATTTGTATTGTAAGTATTTATTATAGTTCACAGTTCCTTAAATTTGAAAGGGCTATGATATTACTTCTTGCTCGAATATTGTGCGAGTTAAAATCTTGCGGATGGATTTAAATGGTCTTAACAGGTTTTTGAGAAGCTTGGTCCAAGCTTATACGATTTTCTACGCAAAAACAGCTATCGTTCATTTCCCATTGATCTTGTTCGGGAGTTTGGCAGACAACTTTTGGAATCTGTGGCATGTGTGTGGACATATCTTTGCACCACTATCTATATTGCTTTCATTCAATTCCTATATTTATCAAAATTGATATCTGATTTAGGCATCAATTGGCGTTTACGTCTGTTTTTAATATTTACCTTATGATTTATAGACTGTAATCTGTTTATTTCACTTATTGTTGTTGCTTTTATTTGCAGTTATGCATGATCTGCACCTGATTCACACAGATCTGAAACCAGAAAATATTCTTCTTGTTTCCTCAGAGTATATTAAAGTGCCAGATTATAAGGTGTTTTCATCTAGCTCATTTCTTATTTTTCATTTTCTTAACATGATTTTACAATTGTACTTGGTCCAAAAAATGCAAAGCAATTTTTTCATGATTAGGATATGTGTATTCGATTGCTAAAAGTTAGGATTTATGCTAAGCGTAGGTTAACTTTCTTGTCTTCTTTGTAGTTTCATTTAGCTATATTTTATCGGTCAATTATTTGTTTATTTCTTTTTTATCTGAAATCATACCTATTTGTTCAACTTTAATATGAAGTGTACTTTAAGACATTCAATGAATGATTAATTATGCAATACGTATATAGGTTCCATATTCATTGAATACATATTTGTTAGTTGTTCACCAATTCTTTTTCTTCTTTCATATAATAGTTTAGTTACATCTCTCATCTTTTACATGATTTTACAATTGTACTCAGTCCAAAAAAGGCAACATGGCTTCTTATATGTAGATCTGATTGCTAGAAGTTTGGATTTATGCTAGGCTTAGGTTGACTTTCTTGTCATTTTCTTAGCTTCTTTTAGTTATATTCTTCTGATCAATCTTTTATCTGACATCATATCTATTTGTTTATCTTTAATATGATCAAATGTTCATAAAAAATTCAACGAATGAGCATGATAATTAATTATGCATGTAGGTTCCGTTTTTCTTTGTATATGCTTTATGCATTTGTTACTTAATGTTCACCAATTCCATTTTTTCTTTTATATAATATTTTAATTGTGTCTCGACTTAATGAGTTTGGGCTTACTTCTCCAACTGTATTTTTAATATGCTGTATGGGTAACAACAGTTTGTGTACTTCTGAATTTGAGAACCTAAATATAATTTTTGATGCCTGATGATTTTTATTCCTCATTTTTCCTGGAATGAAGTTCCTATCCAGGTCTACGAAAAATGCTTCCTATTTCAAAAATCTACCCAAATCAAGCTCTATAAAGCTTATCGATTTTGGCAGTACTACATTTGAACATCAGGATCATAACTATGTGGTATCTACACGTCATTATCGTGCTCCGGAGGTTATTTTAGGTAATTGGTGGTTCTTGTATTCTTTTGTTTGCATTTGTAATTTGTTTCAGTTGGTTCAATGGGTTATTGCTAATGATATTTTCTGTAGGTCTTGGATGGAACTATCCTTGTGATATGTGGAGTATAGGTTGCATAATTATTGAACTTTGCACTGTAAGTAGAAAAGCAACATATAGTTTTCCACTACATTTTACAATTCAACACATGGTTTTAATTTATATCTTGGCATTGTTATTTATGTATATGTGCCATTATGGCTGGTCCATCTACTTACAAATCTTGTTCCGTTGATTGTATTAGTATGAAGGAGCTATTTGTAGCGGTGGTAAAAACACTTGGGCTTGGCCCGCAAAAAGCCCGAGCTGGGCGAGCCCCATTTTGGGGCATCGGCCCGAGCCCAGGCAAGCTTGCCAATTTTTAAAAAAAAAATTAAAAAATTTTAAAATTTTTTTTTCTAGGAAAGCTGCCTGCGCAGGCAGCTCTTAAATTAAGCTGCCTTTGCAGGCAGCAACCTTTATATTAATAAATTAAAAAAAAAAAAAATCAAAAAACCCGAGCCAGCTTGGCTCGGGTCTAAAGCTCGGGCTGAGCCTTATTTTTTTGGCTGGGCTTTTTTTTTCGGCTCGGCTGGCTCAGCTCGTTGACATAGCTAGCTATTTGCACATTGGGTTACTTGTCAGATCTTGATATTCTTACTTGCACTCTTTAGATTGATTCATACTGTGCCGATTACCATCTAAGATGGCTTTCTAAGGAAGCATGCTAGTACTGTAGTCAACATTTTTAATGGTCAATTCATCCTTTTTTTTTGTTTTTTTTTGGGCAACAGGGCGAGGCACTTTTCCGAACTCATGAGAACTTGGAACATCTTGCTATGATGGAAAGGGTTTTGGGGCCATTGCCTCAACATATGATGATGAGAGCAGAGTAAGATTCAATATATATTTTGCATCATGTCATGGACTAAGTTGTGTGAATGATTCTGATAGTTATTTGTTACTTCTTCTGCAGCCGGCAGGCTGAGAAATATTTTAGAAGGGGTGCAAAGTTGGATTGGCCGGAGGGTGCAACTTCAAGGGAAAGTATGCGGGCAGTTTGGAAATTGCCATGTCTTCAGGTGAATATTAACCTTGTAATCTCTAGACTATGCAGGAACTCTCTCTCTCTCTCTCTCTCTCTCTCTCTCTCTCTCGTATAGCTATGGAAAAGTATATATGAGTTTCTATTTTACGGTATTTTTGAGCCCCATTTTTCAGGAGAATAGATTTTGTATAGTGATTTTTGGAGAATGTTTGGTTAAAGAGTAAGGGAAAACTTTTGGGTTCACATATAAAATTATTTTATTGGGAGAACGTATAGTTGAAAATGAGTTTGAGAAAAAATGAGTTTTTAAAGAATGGGGGCTCAAACAGGGGCTTAGTTTCTTTCATTGGGAGGTAACAGAGCAAATAAATGATTGTCAAGCATCTAGCCTGAGATGGTGGTAGGTGCCTGCCTGATTTATCTTTTGCTATCTGGAATACCATTGAATTCACATTTGTCTTCGTAAATATTCCCACTTTTCTGTCAGAATTAAAATTTTGTTTTTACCTCCTCTTCCCAATCTTTTTTATCTTCATCCATTTAGGTTATTCTTTATTTTTCTCTGGGGTTTTTGGTTTGATTGATCTGTTGCGGAGAGTTGCTTGGATTTATGTAGGTTATTGCATTCTTACTTCCACAGTCTGGCAAGAGACTGTATGTGGGGAGTGAGGACAACTAGGTAGGTGCATTTAGCTGTTTGTGTTCCAATGTGTTGGGGCATACTTTAGAATACGATACGTGCATTTGTTCTTTCTGATCATGAAATGTTCTTCTACGATGTTTGGGAGAGATTTATTTAGCCCCTGTTTGGGCTCCATTTATTAGAAAATGCATTTTTCTCCCTTATTTTCAACCACACATTCTCCAATAAAATAATATTACACGTAAACCAAAAAATTTTCTTTATTTTTTAACCACACATTCTCCAAAAAAATCATTATTCCAAAATACATTTTTCCTCAAATTCTCATTAAAATGGAGCCCAAACAGGGGCTTAATAACACCGAGGCATTTGTCTTGCCTCTACATTTTATACTTTAGTATAATGACAAAAGTGAACCTAATTGTTATCACACACATCCAGTCAGTATGTTTAGACTAAGACAATTTTCAATTTTCTGGGTGCTTATTTGGTTGTTTTCAATCAACCACCACCAAGAGACTAATTTTCAGCAGGACTCAACCCCTTGAGATATGCAAATAGGAATTCTATTAAAACCTACCTTTGAGTCCTGTTAGATGTACTGTACTTTAGAGTTGAACTGCTAATTAAGCATGTTGGAAACTAAAATATAATCTGCCTTCAGGTTCGTAACTTAGGCTTGCCACGTAGTTAAATATTTCAGAAATTGCTGAACTTGAATATGGTCTAAAGTTGATAGCAGATCAAAAGTTTTGGATGTGATCACTTAGCCTGCAGCTGAAAGCAGGTCTTGGTGAACAGCCATTTATGAGAGGACTTGTAGGGCAGTTGTTTAAACGACTTCGAGAAATGTATTGCAGTTGCTTAATTGACCGAGTGGCTGGAAAGAATTTTTTTCTTCTTGTCGAGAATTCTGACAACTTACCAACTGATCATTGCAGCTTCAGGTTGTTTGGCACTTGTGGCCATGTTAGAGTTGGTAAGAGGCGTGTCATTAATGAGATTCTTTGTTACGTATAATATTAGAAAAAGAAGTCGACCCTTTTATAGTGCAAAATATTTTACAACGTCAAGTTTTCGTTTCTTACCAACTGATCATGGCAGCTTCAAGTTGTTTGGCACTTGTGCCCATGTTAGAGTTGGTAAGAGGCGTGTCAGAAATGAGATTCTTTGGTATGTACAGAATATTAGAAAGAGAAGTCGACCCTTTTACAGTGCAAAATATTTTACGACATTAAGTTTTAGTTTTATAGCAACGAAGCCATAAAACTCTCAAATTCTTAAGGATGAATGTGGTTTTAATAGTTTCAATTCTCTTTTGCCAGTATTTTTAATTTGGCACTAAGCTTCTAAGGGTGGCACTTATATCATCTCTCTACTGTATTCCAGAACCTGATCATGCAGCATGTAGACCACTCGGCTGGAGATCTGATTAATCTTTTGCAAGGGCTTTTACGGTATGACCCTGCAGAGCGGCTCAAAGCAAGAGAAGCTCTATCTCACCCCTTCTTCATAAGGGACCTGAGAAGGGGTTTCTATCCTTTCTGATTGGAACATCATATCAGTGATTTCTAGTGGTGGTCCAAATGTGACCAAGCCCCACAGGGAAAAGAAAATCTACTTCACATTAAACAAAACAAAGGAAAAGAGAAAAACGGAAAGGGGGGGGGGGGGGATGGAGGAAGATTGGCTGCTGTTAGTGTCAACTTCTGATGCACTTGATCTGCTGACCTGGTGTTTGTAAGTATGCGGTTTTCTCAGCTGTTTTGTATAATTCTCTCATTTCTTTTGTTGCTTTATGATTAATAGTATGAAAATGTGTCCACTTAATGAAGTCGGCGTTACTATCCCCTTCTTTCCTCTGCGAGTCATGATTTGATATGAAGATTCGAAGTAATATAATTTTTTATTAGAGAAGGCTAATGGCGAGGCTTTTCATTTTTTGCCAGTTTAAAAAACTGTTACTCTATCAACTTATAGAGAAGTTTCATGGTAGTCACCGAACTTTATTTTGTTTTAAAGTGGTCAGTGAAGTTTAATTTGTTTTAGTTTGGTCAATCAGTTAAACTATGTTATTCTTTCTAACCTCTAAAATTCTAACTTGAAAATTTGAAGTCGCAGCTACATGGAAGTCCTTCACATCATCGATTCTGTTAAAAACCTAATGGGTGCTAATTTTGCGACTTTAACATAAACAAAAAGTGAACTTCTGTGATTATTTGAGACAGCAAACTTTGATGACTAACACGAAAAATTCGCAGTAAGTTGAGTGACTGACAATATTTTTCTTTACCCTTTCTTTTTCACTCAATATAATTTTTCTACTAAAGCAATAGGTTCTTTCTGATATAGTTATATTTCAAATGATACAATCTGAGAAGGAAAATTCTATGTGTACATAATTTGGGTATATAATGTGATGTGGACAAAATCCTGTTGTTGATGTGAAAGTGTGAAATTTGAATTAAATGTTGGATCCAGTGCCACGTGTAATTATGGACACCATTATGTGTAACATTATGTACTTGTAGCACTTCTCATCTCAGAAATATTTTATACTACTTTTCTTTCATGAAATATTGAGAAAGTTGGTGAATGTTTGATTTCAAGATTTCCATATTTACAGCTGGATTTTCTACTATAAACCTACCCACTTGAATTTGTTTATTAATATTTCATCAAAAGTGTCATAATCATTTCTAGCTGTAATCGCACTGCGAAAATATTAGTCTAGTGTTCTGGGCTGAAACAATGTGACAAATATGCCTACAGTTGATTAATGGATTTAGGTGGGGTGGGGATGATTATGCAGATTGAAACAATGTGACAAATGTACCTGAGGGAGCTTTTTACTGTGAATTATCTTTTTATGTGAATAAAGCAGTTGGGTGTAAAACTTTATGGATTTACTTAAATTTCAACAAATGTAATCAAAGTCACACATTAGACTTAGCCTCTTAGATGTATAAGATGGTTCACTCCACTGTGCACAATATTCAAATGAAGGTGTTAACTCTAATTAATAGCGATATCCAGAGATTTCTTGAAAAATGTGCTAGGTGGTGGAGCCTTTATGGTAAAGTTTGATGAAGTGTGATGTTTCTACTTGAAGTAGATGGATGAAAGAGGTCATCATGCGAGAACGATGATGATCATGTAGGGGTAATATGATGTATTTCGCCTGAAGGGGATTGTTAGAGATGTTTGTAACTAGACATGAGAATGTTGTAAGGTTTATAATATCTTTCAGGTCCGTTTGGCAAGGTTTTTGAAAAATCAAGAACTGTTTTTGAACATGTTTGAATAATTTTTTGAAAATGCTTCATCTTATTAGAAGAATTTTTAGATTAAGCCGAACTAAAATAGTTTCTTTAGGAGCGAAGCAAAAGCAGAAGTTTTGTCGAACTCGCCCTTCACATGTTTAATGTTTCCTAAACCGGACAGGCAATGGTTAGGTATCTCGTGTTTTGGTTGATCATACCTATTATATCAAAAATGTTATACACGTTAATCAACCCCACCCCATCCCACCTGCTCTAAAGGTGACTTGTAAATCCAACTGCATCCATGTTTGAGTGTCAGATTGGTGAGTTGAGAGGTATCACTTGGAACCACATTGAGTCAAGTGGGAATATAATTTGAGTCACGAGCTTCAAGTTTTAAGCCATTCTCTTACAGCTGTTGTTAGTGTCAAAACTCATGACCAGTTCTTTTGTTTGTTTTGTGTGGTCCCATTTTTATGTGGGGCCCTTAAATACCATTAGGAGCCTAATCTACCATTTTTATTGTTGTCATGGTTATAAGAAAAATATCATGGAAAAAATTTTCATCTTCCAAAAAAGAAAAAAAAAAAAAAAAATGACTGGGCAAAGGTTCCACTTGCCTTTGCAGACAAAGAGCGCGAACTTTATGGTGGGCCCAACTTAACGTATGTGGGCCCCTAACTATGTATTGTCAGAGAGAGAGAGAGGGGGGCATACAATTGGGCAAATTGGCCTTGGTGCATCAATCGAGATCGAGGTCGAGTTCTCTGAACTCGAATGTTAAACGTATACTAACTTGATTGGTTGAGACGTCAACTACGATCAAATTCTTTTACTTCTCTTGATTAGGATCGAATTTAAATCGAAAATGATAGAACGTCTTAATTTTGTCCAACTCGACCTTGGTAGAACAGACTGGATTGATGATACTAAGCTCCTGTTTGTCTTCTATTAAATCGATTTTTTTTTCGTCAACCATATATTCACACAATAAAATATTTTCTACGTAAATTCAAATTTTTTTTTTTTACTTTTCAATCACATTCTCGAAAAAAATTAATATTCCAGAATTCATATTCCTCGAAAGAAAAAAAAATTTAATGAAAGACGAGCAGAAGCTGAGTTTTCGAATCTAGAACGATTATTCCTTTAATTAATGCCAGTGTAGGATATGTTAGACAATTCTTGAAAATCTAAAAAGTCTCTACATTTTTAATGTTAAAAACCCTAATGCCAGTTGAATATCGTTTGGGCCCATTAGAGACCCTTGTTTTGGGGTCATGGGGTCCAGATGTCACGTGGATCGGGGCCCATTCACCCAGAGCAAAGGCTGCTTAATAACATGAATTGAAAATCCAATCATGTTACACTATTTTTTTCACATAATTATTTCACAGATTACACACATGACAAAACGTCATTGAAAGATGAAAAAAAAAAAAAAAAAAAACAGATGGACAGGATGTTGCCACAGCAACACCCTATAGGAAACCTGCGAAAACTTCCCCTGTACTTAGGGAATAATCCCTGAAAATCTCCCCTAATCTTCTCCCCACCAATCACATATCTCCTCCCACGTGGGACTTCAGGCCCCACTGTACCTCAATATTCATTATTTTACATATTAAAAATTTGTATTCTATCAACTTTCTTCTAACCCTAAAGCTGTCTCTCTAAATTCATACTTCTTACCCTTTCTATTTCCTTCTTTAATTTCCACATTCTGGTTTTTCTTTAAAGGTTTCTTGATAATAAAGAAGTTGGGTACTGCAAGAAATCATCCATGGCCGATTCTTCTTCTCAGTACATCCATATGGTAACTAAATACGTGTATATATATATAGTTTTTATATAGCCGATCTCTTGTCCATGGTGGGCAGGAGACACCTTGCCTACAGGTGATTTGGCAAGATGTGCAGTGAGGTCTATAATATCGATGACGTACCTCACCAGCGGGCAAGATATTTCTGCACGCTATGAGCAGGAGATCGGTCTTGATAGTTTTTACGTGTGTTAGCTTTGATGTTATGGTGAGTGTTTATGAATGAAGGTACAACGTCTTATCGAAGAGTGCATAATATTCGATATGAGCAAAGAAGAATGCATGGAAGCTCTCTCCAAACATGCAGATATCAAACCAGTTATCACTTCTACAGGTCACTCAATCTTCCTTACAGACTATACCGTTGATTTTTTATCTGTTTCTCAAGTCGCAAGCAGTGTCATTTGCCTTTAGACTTGGATGAAATTGTGAATTTGTCTCGACTATTGGATACGTCATTGCATGCGTACGAAATTGTTTTCTTTTTTATATATTCAAAGTTCTGAGTTGAATTCATTTTTTGTTTTTGGTATTAACGTACGCTAGCAGTGTGGAAGGAGTTGGAGAAAGAAAACAAAGACTTCTTTGATGCCTACACAAAGAGGAGAGAGGAGAGAGAATCAAGTCAAAGAATCCACAAGATGCAATTGGATTCCGATACCAACAACAAATAAGGCAAGCGATGTCGTACTATAATTGGCTTATATGCTTCATCATCCATACTTGTTCACGTGTATTATATTAGTCGGTCAGTAGGTCGGTCGATCGATCGATCGATCACACAATAATAAGGTTATAAATATTTGTCCATTTGAGAACGACATAAGTAAGAAACAATACCCATGTGTTTTTTGCTTGGGGTCATTCGCCAGCGTTGATAACTTGTACGCATCGTTCCTCGACACGCGTTGATTGTTATATTATCGTCGTGTCTTGCTAGGGTTTAGAAACTTTGCAATTTCAATTACGCTATGTTCTTTGGTTGTTTGTGGAGGATAGATAGATAGATAGATGACATTTCTTGCGTTCATAAATGAAGTATAGAATGGGACCATATATGAAAGGGGGAGGGGAGGGAATGTCTTTTTGTGCTTGATTGGCGCTGTGTATCCGGCTTTCTTTTGTATAATAATAAAGAGATCAGAAGTAGGGGTGTCAAAAGATCGAATATCCGTCGAATCCAATTGATATCGTAGTAAATCGATAATTTGGGTCGCATGAACTATCGATGTTTCAATTCAATACCAAATCAAACGTTTGTAAAAAGTTTGGTTTAGGTTTCAATAGTTAAATTTGTTTGAAATCAAATCGAAACGTTTGCTCGGTAAAGTTAAATTTACTTATTATATTCTAACCATATGATTTATTGGTTTATTTTATACTTCAACAAATTTACTTGCTAGTTGGTTTCTATGGACCATTTAAAGAAAGGGTAATCAGTACATAACGTTCCTAAATATCCATACCTTTCATTTTTGTTGGGCATTTTCACCTTTTATTCCACCTTTGATTGTGCAAAAAGGGTTTTTTTTTTTCCCGTCAAACTTGTTCATTGAGTGAACGGTATTTTCAAAATTAGTTAATCCGAAGGTGGATATTTTATTTATTTATTTGATATAAGGTAAGAGTTATTTTGAAAAAGTAACAAATACTGTTACTTAAAAATATGAAAGAAATAACTTAAAATTTTGAAAATTTTGTTTGTTTCTTTTTTTTTTTTTTTAATTCAAGATACTATCGAATTTTCAATTTGTAATATTAAAAATAAAATATTTTTATAAATTTACTTTATCAGAGAAATTTCATCTATAAATATGTTAATAAAAATATACAAACTAAAATGCTAATGTTAGAAAATTTTGTTGATAATAAAATAAAAACATTAATATTAAAAAATAAAAAGAAATATTTTATTAGTAACTTTTTAAAAATAAAAAAAACAAATTTTCGTAAGTGACATCGACAATTTCTCTATCAACAATCAGCTACCTTATCTCGACAAAACATAATAAACACTTTTAAATTACAAACACATCATTTCAAATACATTATAAACATTTCAAAAAATAGAAGGTGAAAATCCGTTTCAAATCGAATAAGTTGATAAAGAAAAAATATATAGTTTCTTCTTAATCATGGTCCTTAATGATAAACTTTAGGACAATTATATTACTACTATAAATTTACATAAATAGCCTTAAGTAAAATTACATAATTAGAGTTTAATATATAATTAGCCTATAATAAATTATTGTCCCACTACAAACAAAATCTTAATTTTTTTTTCTCTATTTTTTCAACATCTAATTGTGCATAGCTTTTTCATCTGTAGCGACTTTTGTTTTCTTCCACGGTGGCAAATATAATTTTCTTTTCCTCACGATAAATGTATTTAATCTATATGGTGTAATTCCATGATTATTTTTTTTGTTTCTTAATCTGGTGGTTTCATGAATTGAGAGTTAATTAGGATAAATTAAGGATCCCCTTCTTTCTTATGCTGCCTACGCTTCCGATGCAGAGGCACCACCGTCACCATAATGCATTTGCTCGGAGTAAATTTCTAAAAATTCATCCACAAGCAAACAAAAAAAAATAAAAATTGAAGAAGTTGAAAAGAAATTTGAAAAACACTAACATGTCATTAAAATTAGTAAATACGAATTCTTGGATATGTTTACACTCATTCAGAGAAAATTGGAGGGAAAGTTGGGATTTCCGTAAGTGTTGATAAGTCAAAACTCCTCATGAAGCATATTAATTTATTCCATTCCATTCCAAATTTGCTACATTTGAAGCCAATGAATTAAGAATTCAGAGAGGTCTTGGGGGTAATTATTGGGGGTAAATGTGCAATATACCTAAGCCATATATGTTACAGTTAAATTATTAAGGGTGAATAATAAAAAACTTGCAATGAGTCAACACGGGTGGAAATGAAAAGCAGAAAGAGAAAAACATATTCTAAAAAACAATAAAACAAAGATGAAGTATATTGGAAGGGTGAGTACACCATAATATTTTATTTTTATTTTATTAGGAGTATAATTGTAACTTTGTTGTGGTGTATTTATTGAAAATATATTTTAACTGTGGTGTGATTAATGTAATAATTAAATTTTGTAGTGATAATATAATTATCCTAAACTTTAAAATACAAATGTAAACTTAGAATAGTAATTATCAACTTTGTTCATTTTAGATTGAGTATTTACTGGCATGCCATGAGTACGTAGGTGATTTATAAAGAAAAGTGGCGTCTGAATTTGTTATGTACGTAGTGTGTTAGGGAAAAAAACACTGAAAAATATCAAGACATATTAATACGACATAAATTATGTCCTTGAGAAACTTGACTTCATTTTTGAGGTAAATTCTTTGAAGATCGCTGCACCCACATTTTCCTTTCAACAGTGTATTACATTTTTTTCATTTAAAAAGGTCAAAAATTAGTGGGGAAAGTGACCCACCATAGATTCGCCAATGACTGAACCTATGAAACAAATTATATATATATATTCAAATGAAAATGTGACATTATTGATGCTAACAAAAGCGATTAATTCCTAATGATGCTGACAATTGACAATTAAGAGTCACTCATGAATGCCGCTTGGGATTATTGATATCCTTTCGTAGCTTATTTTCGTATCTTTAAATTTGTCAGTAGATTGACTTTACGTCTTTAGTTATTTCAAATGTTTTATAAATACTTAAAAGTTATTGAAAAATTCAAAAAAACGTTTGTGTTTTACTTAGTTGGATAACCTTTCTGACTAGTGATGGTTTTATGTGTGAAGTTGAGGTCAATTTGATCGAATTATGATAGTTTTTGTATGCGTTTTTTCCCGACTTATCCATGTGAGACCCTATGGTTCTCATTGAACATATAGCCTTTTCTAATGGTTATTTTAGGTATGAAAATTGTTGTGCAATATGATGGAATTTTAAGTTGGTAAAACTAGGTCATAAATCATGCTAAAATCTCTATTGCCCTACAAAAAAATCGCTTGACACGCGTTGATTGTTATATTATCGTCGTGTCTTGCTAGGGTTTAGAAACTTTGCAATTTCAATTAGCACATAACGTTCCTAAATCTCCATACCTTTCATTTTTGTTGGGCATTTTCACCCATTAATTCCACCTTTGATTGTGGAAAAAGGGGTTTTGTTTTTCCTCCATTTTCGTCAAACTTGTTCATTGAGTGAACGTTATTTTCAAAATTAGTTAATCCAAAGGTCGATAATTTTTTATTTTTATTTTTTATATATAAGGTAAGAGTTATTTTGAAAAAGTAACAAATACTGTTACTTAAAAATATGAAAGAAATAACTTATCACACAGAAATCAACTTAACATTCACAAGAAGGACTTAAGAAAGGGAGGACGATACTATCCTTAAACCCAGCGCAGTCTTTAATAAAAACATTCAAAAACATTTTTTTTTAATTTAATTCAAGATACCATCGAATTTTCAATTTTTAATATTAAAAATAAAATATTTTTATAAATTTACTTTATCAGCGAAATTTCATCTATAAATATGTTAATAATAATATACAAACTAAAATAAAAACATTAATATTAAAAACTAAAAAGAAATAAAAGATATCTCAAGTTACTTGCATAATATTTTATTAGTAAAAGAAAAAAATGAAGTTTTCGTAAGCGACATCAACAATCAGCTACCATAGAACCATCCGTAATTGATGTTGGTAATCGCTGTCCGAGGCGTCATTTATTATTGATGACACACTGCCCTGTTTGTGTCCCAATTTTTTAATTTTTTTTTTTCTTACTAACTAATTTCCAACCACATATTCATATGATAAAATATTCTACAGGAAAACTCGCAATGAGTCAACACAAATGGAGATGAAAATCGAAAATTGAAAAATATATTCTAAGAAAAAATAAAATAAAGATGAAATATATTGGGAGGATCAGTACGCCATAATATTGTATTTTATTTTTTTATTGTATTAAGAATATAATTTTAAACTTGGTGTGGTGTATTTATTGAAAATATATTTTAATTGTGGTGTGATAATTACGTTTTGTGGTGATATTATAATTATCCTAAATTTAAAAAAACAAATGTAAACACGTTAATTATCAACTTTGTCCATTCCAGATCAAATATTTACTGACATGCCATGAGTACGTAGGTGGTATTTATAACGAAAAGTGGCATCTGAATTTGTTATGCCGTGTATTAGGGAAAAACACTAAAAAAAAATATAAAGACATTAATATGACATAAATTATATCCTTGAAGACGAACATCTAATCAAGCAAAATGGTCTTACAAAACTTGACTTCATTTTTAAGGTGCATGATCAAGGCAAATTCTTCGAAGATCCATGCACCCACAATTAGAGAAGGATTAAATTTATGTTTTGTACTATATTTATATGTTGATTGGGAAAAATATAATTCAATAATTGAACTTCTAGTATTAATCAAAATTGAATACCAAAAATATTAAATTTTTTCATTAAAAAAAAAAAAAAAAGTCAAAAATTGGTGGAGCAAGTGACCCAACATGCCCCACCCTAGATCCGCCAATGACTGAACTCAAATGAAAATTTGATATTGATGCTAACAAAAGCATTGAAAAAACACGATTAATTCCTAATGATGCTGACAATTGACAATTAAGAGTCATTGATTCACTCATTTGGGACTATTGATATCCTTTCTTAGGTTATTTTCGTTCTTAAAATGGGACTATGGCCCTGTTTGAGCCAAATTATTGTAGAATGAGAATGAAAAATATAGTCGTTATTATGGCTCACACAAGAGATAAAAAATTTGAATTTAAATGTGGATGTGATGAATAACAGTCATATTTTTCATTTTAATGAGATAATAATATAGATCAAACGGGAACTATGTATCTTTAAATTTTTCAATAGATTGATTTCTAAGTCAACTTTTTGTGTGTATGTGTGTGTTTTTTAATGTATTAATTTATTTCAAATGTTTTATAAATGCTTAAAATTATTGAGAAATTCCCCAAAAAAAAAAAAAAAACGTTTGTGTTTTACATAGTTGGATAACCTTTCCGACTAGTGATGGTTTTATGTGTGAAGTTGAGGTCAATTTGATCGAATTATGATAGTTTTTATGTGTGTTTTTTCCCGACTTATCCACGTGAGACCCTATGGTTCAGCCAATATTGTAACCTGGAGGCATATATGAGTGAAAAATAGTCTTAAGAAAAATGAAATAGTGATGTGCCTTTGGAATCGAGATTTCGTATTTTAATATTATTATATTATTGGAGAAGAAATCCCACCAAGAATCTTAAGACAATATTTCGATTTTTGAGAAAACACCACCTACGTCTTCATTAAGAGATTTCGCAGTACACTTCGTCTCAAGTTGGAAAATTCAATAAAGGAAATTGAATGCAATGGTTGATAAAAAGGAAGGGTTGACACTTTAGTCAAAAGAATTATGATTGTTAATATTCTCTTGTTGAAATTGATTTAACATACTCGATTGATCCTGAAGAAAGTGACTCTACTATCAGATCAACAGATTGAATGATCAATAATCATTGTATGATAAAATTTAACAAAAGACCTTGATTCATCAAATGTCGAAGGATGGAAGCCAACAACTAATTACTTGAACTCGACTCAACGCTTCAATCATCAAGATATTTGGTTTAATGAGAAAAAGTATATCATATGAGTGGTTACAAACACTGCATTTTGTATATGTAACAAGAAGAAAAAGCATAATAGACTTAGCTTTTAATATATTTTTATATATTTCTATATAATTATTTAGTTATGTAAGTATTCTCAATACGTCTGTCTATATGAATATTGGGGATGGTGACATCTCCAAAGTCATTTGACTAGCTATTTAAAAAATGGGTCATGCTAAAATAACATAGTATTCTACATAATTCTTTACATAATGGCCAAATGGACAAGAAAATTAAATATAAAAATGCATATCAAGAACTTTACATCAGCGTAAAAGACATCTATAAATAAATTTAACTTATTGGAAATGAGAGTTTCAAACGAGGAAATGCCTAATTTTCAAGAATTAGTCACTTCAACAACTTTAGATGGTTATATGAGCATCCAAAGTACGAACGAGATGGATGTTTGTTATCCCCAACAAGCCCCGTATCTTCCTTCTGTTACACTTTCTTGCGTTCTTTTAAACTTTCATTTTGTAACTCAAAATCAAACTTTATATTCTCTTCTACTACACGAATAGAATATAATTTTATTTTATTAAATTCTTGTTCGGTTTGTTTCCATTAAGCGAACTAATGGCCATAAAATTGAAAGAGATTATATTGTATTCTGGAAGCATATTTGATATCCTTTGTGCATTCAATTTTGGTAAGGAAGAAATATTTTCTAGAAATATAGTTAAAAATTAATTAAAAATTGTCTCTTATAATTACAGAAATATTTCTAGAATTCTTGGTGTTTCAATCATCATCATGAACTTAGCTTTCATCCTCTAATTTTTTAAATTAGAAATCTTATGTGCTTTTGTTAAGAAAATATGTATAGTTTGTATGCGCATAATGTAGTAAATTTATTGTAACTAAGTTATATTTGATATTTCATGGTAATATTAAAGTACATAATGTAGACAAACGCACATTTTAAATAAAGCGACACGAAGTCCAAATTTAAGTTTTGAATATTGAGCATTTTCAAGAGTCTCTTTATTTATTAAAAAAATATATATATTGTATATAATGAAATTTAAACAGTAAATTTTTGGCACACTTCAACAATTTTTTTTAGCTCTTTATTTCATTTTTTTTTTAACATCAGTGACTTTCCATCATTTTGTAGGTAATAATTTTTAAAATGCCGATAGCTAAAATATTCAAATATTATTTGAATAATTTAGGGAGTGGAGCATTAAAGCTTGTATTTATTAAATTTAATCATGTTATAAAATATAATATTGAGTGGATTTGACTCTCTAAATATAGAGAATTAAACTCTCTATATTTTAAAAAGTTAAATTAAAGAGTATATTCTGATCTAATTCCAAGAATTATTCTTTGCAAGCTAGAGTCCTATATAAAGAGTCTCTTGATAATGATATCAAGAAAGCAATTTCTTGCGGTCATAATAGTAATAATAAGATTTTTGAACAAATAAAACCCAAAAATAAAAAAAAAAAAAAAAAAAAAAAAAAAATTGATTTGCAGTAATTTTAATTAACTCATTAATCTAAATATGTTAAAAGTTTTAAATTTTTATTCTAATAATAGTGAAATAATATAAGACTATAAAGAGAGAAATTTGATACTAAATATAAAATCTTTTTATAGACCATTTGTATTCATATGCATCTGTTCACTAAAATGCAGCCCAAAATCAAAGGGAAGTCCAATTGAGAAATCCAAGATGAAGACCCAATGGAAGTCAATTAAAAGGCCCAAGAAGAAAAGCTCAAGCTGGAAACCTGTGAAAAGGCCTGAATATTGGAAGCCTAAGAGCAAATGAGTACTACCGCCTAAGACTGTGGGACGCCCAGAGGCTGAACGAAGGTAGTACTGCACAATCGCCCAGGACGACAGCCTCATTGTCGCTCAGAACCTCAAGTCGCCCAGAATCAGACAAGTCTAAAGGGTATAGTTTATCCAATTTAACAATTATGCAAGCGGTTGGCAAGTGAACCCAGCACGATCCCACGATCCAGAAAACAGCAAGGGTAGTGGCAACAGTTACTAAGCAACTACTCCCCAAACAAGCGGTTCCTCACTAAAGGAGTGGACGGTTGCGAAGGTAATGGAGCAAGTCCGAGCAGTTTCGATAACCAAAAGATGCCCAAGAAGTATAAAAGGAAGTAACGTCATAGAAGCAAAAGACCCCGAATCAAAACCTCTCGACAAGAGAATATGTAACTTTTATTTCCTTAGCTTAAATTTAATCATTTCTCAGTACTCGTGTGTTTGCGCCCCTTGGAGGCGTTTTGTCTATTTTCCAGTTGTAGCTCTTCACTAGTAAACGCACCCCTTTTTGGGACTTTGTCTCAAGAGGTCTGTTCCTTACACAATTGTCTGACCCATTTTTCTCGTAATTGTTGGCGGGTTGCAAAAACGCGCGAAAACAATTTGGCACGCCCGGTGGGACAGTTGGTGTTTTGTAAGTGAAGATACAAAAAGAGAAAAGATATCATGCCTCATAAAAATTTCGATAAGGAACCAGCAAGTCAAGGAGTAGTCCAGTCTGTGGTCGAGCGATACGAGGAGCAACAACATTCCCCACAGACAGATGGACAAAGTCAAAGCAGTCACAGCCGCTACGAACCAATGACAGAATTGAGCCCTCGCACAATGCGTGCATTGCTGGGAGAACTCACGCAGGATGTCGTTGAACAGGTAAATTTACGTAGCATTCATAATATGGAAAAGTTTACCCAAAACGAGAATAGGCATTTTGATAATATGGCTAAACAACTGAATACGTTGAATGAAATCATGAATAAGTTGGTAAGCCAAATGTGTCAACCTGTTATGCCTATAGATAACCACTTCCAGTCTAGGACTATCGTGGGGCATACTTCGCCATACAATTCTCTTGGTGTAAACTCCGGCCCAAATCTGGAGCCACCTTTTGGCCCTTCTACGTCGAACCCAGGGGGAAACGGGACCTTGAATTTGAGTAATAATAACACTACGTCCAACCTGGGGGGTAATACAAACGTGAGAGATAATGTCCCGAACAACGGACAGAATGGTTTACGTATGAATGAAGGTCTAAGCACTCAATTTAACAATCATAATAGCCCGAACAATGGCACTTTTATCGCCAATCAGGGGCAAACTACCAGGCCTCCCACGAATCAGCCAGTAAACCAACTAATTGGAAACCCATATGACCCTAACGCCGTGCTAAGAAACCAAATTATGGAAATAGTGCAAGATCAAATAGCAGTTGGGGTACG
The DNA here is from genome assembly GCA_019097785.1 of Fraxinus excelsior. NCBI lineage: Eukaryota > Viridiplantae > Streptophyta > Magnoliopsida > Lamiales > Oleaceae > Fraxinus > Fraxinus excelsior. The sequence goes on along the minus strand of CM032643.1, from coordinate 6,233,494 downwards.
CCCGGTGATTAGGCCAATTTATACCAAGCCATACCCTGATTGGATAGATCAGGCATATCCATGGCCTAGAGGGTACAAAGTACCGGAATTCTCACTATTTACTGGTCTAGGAGAAGTGTCTACGCTAGAACATGTAGGGCGATTTACGTTGCAAAGTGGTGAGGTGAATGAATATCATAAGTTGAGATTGTTCCCAAGTTCTTTAACAGGGGTAGCTTTTTCTTGGTTTATTAATTTGCCAGCAAACTCTGTCCAAACTTGGCAGCAAATGGAGCAATTATTCCATGCTCAATTCTATAAAACTGAGTCTGAGGTTACACTGGCCGATTTGGCGAATTTACGTCAGTTGCCTAACGAATGGGCAGAAAATTTCCTACAAAGGTTCAAAACGGCCAGGAGTAAATGCTTTGTGCCTTTGCCAGAAAAAGAATTTGTTAAAATCGCACAAAATTGTTTAAGCTTTGATTTAAAGAAAAAATTCCAGGATATGGAATTCCCAAATTTGTTCCAACTTAGTGCAAACGTCGTTAGGTATGAGCGACTGGTAAGAGAAGAAGAACAGATGAAAAATTCCAGTAAATGGACTTATTACAAAGATCCGAATTTCAACGTTCATACGGTCGATGATGGTTATTATGACCAAACAGAAATATGTTTGGCTGAGTTAGTAAAGGGAGAAGCATACACTTGTCCCATACTAGTTAAGCCAAAAATAGTAGGCAAAGATGAACTTGCAAAGGGTGAAAACAGAAAGGCGCGAACGTTCTCGTTCGACGTAACCAAAGCTGACCTTATATTCGACAAATTATATAAGGATAAGCAGATAAGGTTGAGCGACAAACACAAATTGCCAGACCCTGAACAAATTAAGGGTAAAAAATATTGTAAATGGCATAATGCATGGTCACATGTGACTAATTATTGTATGGTTTTTCGCCATGTGTTGCAGGACGCTATTGAATCAGGACGAATTACGTTCGAAGAAAAGAAAAAGATGGCGGTGGATGAAGATCCTTTCCCACGGCCACTGGCAATGAATATGATAACAACTGGTTTGAAAAACAAATTGCCAAGGTTTAAACTGGTGATTGATGATGAAGAAGAAGAATCCAAACCGCCTCCCAGCGTTTTTGAACGCATCAAAGGGAATGAGCCCAAACAGGGCGAAGATGTTCTGTGCGACAGGTGTAAGCACGAGTTGAAAGCAAATACAGGGTCATCAATGAGGCCGCCATTCCACCATCGCCCTGATTTCATGCCAGTCGCTCAGCCTGTCGGGGGCGAATGATGCCGTTGTACGGAGGATTACCTAGAGAAAGGGGGTTTGGATCGGCCAGTCAAAGAAGAACATTTAGGCCGCAGCCTCGCCAGCCCAATGTATGGCATTCGTTCCAGAACTATGCAGGAAGGGTAGTGCCATTCAATGAAATGACTAGAACACAACAAAGGCGTTACCAACGTAATTACGGGCAGATGATGAGGCAACAGCAAGGAGAATCACGCCCTAGAGCGCCCAAAACGCTCAGAATAGCCAACGAAAATGCTTTTGAAGATAGTGAAGAAACAGGCACTGGCGAATCAATGGGAGAATTGCCGGAAAGCTCGTATGGGAGATCGAAGTTCGAGCGAGACAGGAAAGATGAAGATGATCCTGACCAACCTCTAACTATCCAGTTTGGCACATTACCTCTTGTCCGGCTAACAACTACTTGTTAGCTGACGAGTTCAAAAGCAAAGAAAATGAGGATAATGAGGAAGAAACTTGTGTGCTAGTCTGCGATGAAGGCCAAACATCCAGAGAAATGTGTGATGATGGAGAGGACGATGGTGTGACAGATGTTGAAGAAGAAATTGATTTAGAAGCAGAGAGACGGAAAAGGGGAGTGTCACGCAACACCCTGTTGAAACAACTTCACCAAGAAGGAGTCCACGAAGTGGATCTGTTGGGAGAACCATCTGGCCGACCGTTTGATTTCTATGTGTTCTATGGGGCGCCAAAAAGGAAAAAGAGGGTACCTCGCTCTGAAAAATATGGATCACCCCCTAGAATAATGCCTCCTCCTACGAATTGGGTAACTGAGGAAGAAGTATTGGAAAAGGAGAAGGAAGAAACCCAAGGAAAAAAGGCTCAGTCCGATATGCTGCATGTCGATCTATCACCAAAAGATAGCCCGCCAGAAAATAGGCAGGAAGTGGAAATAGACGCTGCTGAAAAAGTCATATTCAACAAACCAGCTATGAGGTTAACCAAACACTTAAGACCACTGTACGTCAAAGCCTTGGTTAATGGTGTACCAGTAGTAAAAGTACTTATTGACCATGGAGCGGCTATAAACACCATTCCAGCTAGGATGATGAGGAAATTTGCTAAGACAGAGAGCGACATGATCCCAACAGAAGTCATTCTTACAAGTTTTAACGGCGGGGCAACTTCAGCAAAATGAGTTATGCCATTGGATATAACTGTAGGGACAACCACTAGGACTACTGTTTTCTTCGTGATAGACGGTCCTACCAGCTACAACGTGCTACTAGGAAGAGACTGGATCCATGGCAGTCGATGTATTCCCTCATCACTCCATCAATGCTTAGTCTTCTGGAACGACAAAGGGGAAGCAGAGGTGGTGCAAGCAGATCATAGACCCTTTGTGGCGGAAGCAAATTCAGTAGAGAGGTTCATGTATGAAGGGAATTATGGGCCTGTCAGAGTGGTTCAAGATAGGGAAGAAACTCAAATTACTGCCCGAAGCGAAGAGCCTTTCTCAATAGATTCACTCACTGAAATGTTTAATCAAATGAGGCCAAACATAGTGGCCTTGGAAGAGCCAGTAATTGGCAAAAAAGAAGTCAAACAACCTTAAATGAGTTTTCAACAACAAAAACAAGAGGCCGAAATTCAGGCCTTCAAAGCCAAGTTGATGGCTTTCAATAAAGAATGTAAATGTATGAAGAAAGAAGAAGCGGCGTTAAAGATGCTGAGGGACAAATTAATGGTGTCCGAGATGGAGCAGAGCTTGGATTGGGAAGTTCATAAAGTGGATTGTCTGGAAGAGCAAAACCCTCTGAGCGATGTGGATGATGAAGCGACGAAGATCCTCAAGTCAGGATATGCACAAGCTCAAGACCCTAGTCAAGGTTAACATTGGTGAAGAAGGAGAGGATCGCCCAACGTTTGTCAGCCAGATGCTCCCTCATGAGGTCGAACGAAAGCGTTTTCGCCTCTCCTAAAGCTGAAAAATCAAGACGAATTCGGCTAAAAAGAAAGAACATAAATTCAAAGGCGTGCCACGGGCCAATGCATGCGTCAAAGGCAGGTAACTTGTAGAAGGTTTCAAGCTAGGGACGCAAAGAACATATTTACAAAGCCAAACTTGAAGGAAAGCCACCCGCTCGACATGATTAGGCTCAAAAGCAAGAGTGACAAAAGCACCCTGCATAGCCGAGTAAGATTCGCACATTTTTTTATCAAACTTAGGGGGAACACTGCCACCAGAAACCGAGACTACCATACCGGGAGAAATGACATCGCCCAGAGGAGGAAGGTTTACTAGAGCCCCAACATCCCTCAGAGTAATGGACAACGGGCAGCAGTGGAAAACGAAAATATTGTACTCAGAAGACCAAAAGCTCAGGGCGATTGGGAAAAGAGCTGGGTCATATACGGGGGGATTAAGGGTGACTTCTAATAGATCCAAAATTCCTGCACGTTCAAAAATGGATTTGGTGGGGCCATGGTTCATCATACGTGCATGCCACCTACGAAAACCAGAATCGGCTTTGGGCCAAGTACGAATACCTTTATCGTAGATGGCTTTCAATGGTAGAGAACTCAGAAAGGGAAGGGTTTCGACGCAAGGGAACAGCTGGCCCGCCGCAGTTTTCTCGACCGACTCAGCATCAACAAAAGATGGTCCCAAGAAAAACTCATCGACGTTGGGACCAACCCGCGAAAGAGGGTTCGGATTTATGTATGGCTTGGTGAGGATGTCTTGGAAGTCCTCAAAGCTAAGGACAGCAGCGGACTGAGTACTTGAAGTCGCCATTTGTTACAGAATGTGAGTCAAGTAAGGGCTAAAGAGTGTTGATAAAACGTAGCGCAGAAACAAGAAGATGAACAGTGAAAATGGCGAGAGAGAAGCGTAAGATGGCAGAGACGTATAACTAAGAATGCCGCGTACTTTTGGGGTTTTAAGGATTTGTAACGTTGCACTCCTTTAAGCGGTAAAGGTACGTGATGATTGAAATTTTGGGGAAGTTCAAGTATTGCAAAAAAGGATACAGAGTGAATATGGCAAAATTAATTATTAGTATTAATTCTGCCATATTGGGGGGTAATTGTTGACACACTAAAATGCAGCCCAAAATCAAAGGGAAGTCCAATTGAGAAATCCAAGATGAAGACCCAATGGAAGTCAATTAAAATGCCCAAGAAGAAAAGCCCAAGCTGGAAACCTGTGAAAAGGCCTGAATATTGGAAGCCTAAGAGCAAAGGAGTACTACCGCCTAAGACTATGGGACGCCCAGAGGCTGAACGAGGGTAGTACTGCACAATCGCCCAGGACGACAGCCTCATTGTCGCCCAGAACCTCAAGTCGCCCAGAATCAGACAAGTCTAAAGGGTATAGTTTATCCAATTTAACAATTATGCAAGCGGTTGGCAAGTGAACCCGGCACGATCCCACGATCCAGAAAACAGCAAGGGTAGTGGCAACAGTTACTAAGCAACTACTCCCCAAACAAGCGGTTCCTCACTAAAGGAGTGGACGGTTGCGAAGGTAATGGAGCAAGTCCGAGCAGTTTCGATAACCAAAAGATGCCCAAGAAGTATAAAAGGAAGTAACGTCATAGAAGCAAAAGACCCCGAATCAAAACCTCTCGACAAGAGAATATGTAACTTTTATTTCCTTAGCTTAAATTTAATCATTTCTCAGTACTCGTGTGTTTGCGCCCCTTGGAGGCGTTTTGTCTATTTTCCAGTTGTAGCTCTTCACTAGTAAACGCACCCCTTTTTGGGACTTTGTCTCAAGAGGTCTGTTCCTTACACAATCGTCTGACCCATTTTTCTCGTAATTGTTGACGGGTTGCAAAAACGCGCGAAAACAGCATCATATCCCAATTCATGAATTTCTCATCTAGAAGTATGAGAAATCAAGATAAAAGGATTGAACTCACTCTTTTTCAAATTCGATAAATGTTTGATTGATCGCATATTTTATTATAGTTCTATGATTCAGAATATTATTTCCTAATGTTATTCATAATGAAGACTATGCACCAAATAACTAATTGTTACTTCTATGTAATGTAGGACAATTACCGATAGTTTTCACTACGAATAGCATTACTCTTTCTTATCTGATCTATTTGAATTTCATATTTGAAATTGAAATTGAATCGATTCATTAAAAAGAAACGATAGAATACGGTTTCTATGTACCCATAGGTACTTTACACTTCCGGTAGTGGCATTTGAACTAGAATCTTCATTTTCTACCTTGTATTCAATTCCCTAAAAAATAAAAATAAAACTACTTTCCAATTAATTTTTACAGCCACAATAATTACTAATAAATAAACAAAATAAAAAATTCCTACAACATGCTAAAATGTAGAAATGGCAATTGAGAAATTATAGCACACGTTCACTACTGCATTGGCCTCCATATTAAACACGTGTCCGAATAGTGAAATATTGAAGTAGTAATTGAACGTTGATTGGTTCCTATGCACAATTTATAAGAAGGAAGAAGAAGAGGCTCTTCAGATCTTGAAAAGAAGGCATTTACTGGAATGTAAGTTCTGTTTCTCCTAAATTTCTTCTGTTACTTTTGGAAGGATGGTGTTAAACTGTTAGGTTTATTTATCAGCATCATTTATTCTGCAGATCTTGGATAATAATAACAAGTTCATTGCAAATTCAATACAATTATATAGATCTAATAAAATACAATACAATTCAATTCAATTCAATTCAATTAGATATGTCATGAGATAGAGCAGACACAATACCTTCTTTTTACATTTAAAGTATCAGTTGCAAACAGAATACCTTCACTTATCATCAGATACGAAAAAGAAGAGTTCTAACATGCTTCTCTGTATTTCTTCTCCATGCATGTCTTGTGTCTTACCTAGGGCGGATCATTTCTATTTTCGTAGGAGGGTCGCAACTAAACATAAATTTGGGTCATGTTTATAAACTGTATAAATACTCAAGCCAACCACAGAAATTTAAAATATTTATAAACACTTCACGAATATGCTTTAAGTTATGAAAGATCCTCTTCTCCAAAGGACTCTCGGATGAAATACATTGAAATTTATGTAAAATTGGCACGTTGACATGTATGGCAATCCATTTCTCCAACACAAGGTGAGTCAATAAACCCTTTTCAGATTCACATTAATACATTAAATAACATGAATTTTCTTTATTTGCATCTATCAATCATGCATTTTGATGATAAAGGAGAATTTTCAAGAGGATCAGAGAAAAGGGAAGGAAAATCGAACATACAACGAACACCAATATGATCCAAATTACTTTACATATTACACTTTAAGATAAAAAAAAAAAAAGTAATAATAAAAACAAATTGTTGCTGAAAAAAGTAACTATTCAGCTAGGTGCTGTAAAAGGCTGTGTCAAAATCAAATATCTTTAAACTGTTCCAAGGTTTCAAGAATTAATCACAAATGCTAGAAAAAGATGTTCCTGCACAAGTAGGTGGTTTCTTACACAGAATAAATTAGGACATTATGATTACAAGATATATTTTAATTATTCACCTGCACTATTGTTTGCATTATCATGCCCTGTTTGTCCAACAAATTGTCCTCGAACACGAGGCTGATGTTCTTCTAGTCTCCTTTTCTGGTTCCGAGCCTGATGCAAAAAGAGCAATAAAAGAATATGATACTATAGCAATGAAATTTTCACGTAGAAGATGAGACCACTGTAGAAAGTATCATTGGTTTTCATGGTTCAAGTAGTCAGCTAATCACAAGAGAATCTAAAAAATGCATGTAAAATATATTCAAATAGCATCATGAATATATAGTCTCCCCACAGAGTAGAATCTGGTTAAATATTATTGCCCGGGGCTAACAGTAACGTTGTTAAAATATAGGAAAGGAAGTGCCACCGAAGTAGTGAACTACATCCTCCTCTCAGAAAAAGTATATCCTTACTTTCATTTCCTTTTTGATAAATCGAGAAAAAATTATTAAGATAAAATTGTAACAAGAGGCATACCTAGCTCCCACACAACATTTTAAGAGGTCCAAAATCCATCGAGACATTAAATAAGCAACGGATGGGTTGTAAACTTCAAAAAAATTATCATCTCTATCTGCCACATGAAGCAGTAACAAAAAGCTAAACAATGAAGGATGAAGACACCTTTCCTAGCCCCATCTAAATTAGTCTTTCCTGCATCCACTCTGATTAAAATCAAAAGAGCTCTAAAACAGCTCTTGAATTCAATGCAATTTGCCGACTTGAAGTCTAGAAAATTCTCCTGACCTTGACGTCACATACAACATTCCTTTCCAATCCCATTTGACACTGCTGCCGCAAGAAGCTCATTTCAGCACAAGATTAACTGAAAAGCTCAGGAAAACAATCAAAGTATTATTTCCACAATTAACATCCATCCGAAATCTCACTATTCGATTCCTGCCTAAAACTAGTACCTTGGAAAATCATTCGAGATTATCATCATTCCTTTCCAAAATCCTACTCCATAAGGTAGAGCAGGCTTCCCTCACACACTTCAAAGAACTCCAAAACCACTTACAATGTAAAACCCTCTTTAAAATCATGACATCACTAATCCCTAAATCTCTTTCTCCCATCACATCCACGAGTCAGGGAACTGAAAACATTGTGAATTGAGTATTGTTAAGCCTGTCTCACTGAAACTCTATACTTTCAGGAACGGATTAAAAAATAACAATATCTAAAAGGAACTTGTGAAAATGAGTCATCTTCTATAGTAATATGTGCAAATAAAAGCATTAGGTAACGAAGTCTTAAAGTCTGAACCTAGCTTTCGTGTATTCACCTTTTTAATCTAATTGGATATGAGATTTCAGTTAATAAAAGATGATAAATTGAAGAAATCATGTCTAGAAGACCTGTAAAAGCCTCATAGATCAGCGCTCTGAGAATTGCTTTCAAGTTTAGACTTCAATGATCCAATCAGAGGAATAATTGGAACAAGAGCATCAAACTTCTAAATAGCATTATTGATTAGAAATGAATTTTCTAGAATTTGACTCCATACCACTCAAGCGTTTAGTTGCACACTTCAAAGATGAAGCAATGACACTGTTGAATTTGCAGTACTTATTTCATGAAATTAATTCCTATTCTACTGTGTAGATTATTTGATATTAAAGTGATGATAGATAAAACAGATTGTAGATACTCTTAAGAAACATCTAGTCATATCAAAATACTGTTTTTCTTTCTAAAGGTGCAATAGAAGCTTGAGAAAACGGCTCATCAAGGTATCAGCATTAAAATTTCAAGGCTAGTATGGAACTCTAGGTTTGGTTTCCTTACTCCGCAGAAAACTTATATGCAATATTATACGGATAGCAAACCTAGCCGTACTTCAAAAATAACCTTGAGGTGAGAGCCACAACTACTTTATTACCCTAGACCTAAAAATAGGAAACTTTTGCATTCCTACAAGTAGAGAAATTGCAGGACTGGATCTTGGACCAAACTTAATTATAATATGCCTCTACATTTAAACCACAAAGAAACTAACATCATCAACCGTTGAGGTATGATGGCAGGTATTGCAATACTACAGGCACCTAAAACAAAGGAGAAAACATTCTCAAGATTGAACGGTGGCATTTTGAAGATTTGCATCATAAATAGGTACATGATCATAGACAGAAACCAAATTATATGAGGTTCCACAACACGGCATGGCCCCCTGGGTTATGGCCACTGAACTATAATGTAGGCTAACTGCTGAGGAGAATCTAATATGAACTTAACAGGAAGAAGCGCATTAAAGATGCTACTTAACTACAAGAGAACTCAGTAGAACTAAACCTTGGGATATTTGCAGGAGCCAACTATATTTGGATTTGAATGCAAATTTATGCATATGCTGGAATGTACTAAACGTAAGATAGACATTCACTTGTCCTTAAAATTTATTCTCATGGACCAAGCCATATGAGAAACACAGTTACCAAATTAACTTGTGCAGAATATTTTGTACTTCTCTTAGGCAAATACTCTTTTCATTTCTTCAATAATGAGTAGAGTTATAAGAATCTTTTTTTCAACAAACCAAATAAAACTGGAATCAAATGAAGAGAAAAATGAATGAGCCCCATACAAGAACAAGATGCTGGTACAACAGAAATAGCGACCCATAGGATATGCATTATCTACCTTTTTCTCGAAAGATCTTCCATTTCTCTTCAGACGAAACTTGGTCACGGCAGCTTCTCGATGTGCAAGTTTGTTTTCCTTTGTTGCATTTCCACTACCAATGCCGCTGGCATCTCTACTCCCGCTTTTGCCAGCTTCACCTACATCGCTTTTGGCTATAGTCCCCACAGCATTAACGGCAGTCTTGCTTCCAATCTGTCCAGTGCGTCCATGATTACATCCCAAAGCACTTTTATTCAAACTATAGGACCTGGTGTTACCATCCATGGGTCTACTTAAAAGATTTGACGTTCCACTGTGTGAAGCATCTGCAGTCAATTTCTTTAGAGAGGATTCATCGTGGTTGGATGATGGATGTTCCAAGATGTGGAAATGGTGATGGTGATGGTGTTGGTGATAATGATGAGTGTGCTGCATTTGGAACTCCTGTTGCAAGCCCCTTACTGGAGCTAAATCTGATGTAGGTTGCATGTCATGAGTCATAACTAGACTGACTTGCTGTTTGGTGCATCTTAGGTCATTTTTAACAGATCTGAAAGCAGAAGGATGCAAACCAATAATTGTAGATGCTGCTTCAAACTTATCTTTCACAATTGGTGTGTTTGCTGAAAGCTTAGTGGTGGAGGAGCCTATATCCATGTTATTGCTAACTCCATTTGAGATTTGATATAGAAGATGGTCAGTTGATTGAGCTTGTATATTGGAGACGGACTCTCGCTTTGCAACTTCTATACTATTGTCAACTATAGAACTGCTTGCAGTTACCCAACCATTAGGAACCTTGAAGACATTTGAGGATGTATTGTACCTGCAAAACGAGAGACACAAACAACTAGCTGATTCAGATATCAATTTCAATAGTAGAAATCAGTTAGTTCCTGATGAAAAGAAATTAAAAAAATGACAAGTAATAAAATCATCAACTAGTGATCTTTGTTCTCTATGACCTTGAGAAGGCTGATTGCTCAGAACGTGGTAGGACAGAGCGGTCATCTTGAACAGTTTTCCCAGTGTCCTGAAATCCTCTAAGCCTCTTATAGCTTTGTTCTTTAGAATCATCAGCTGCATCACTGTTGATATCTAACACGTTTGCCACTTCTCTAGTAGGCTGAGATTCTTTGCTAACAGTGAGAGGATTGTCCTTCTTAACACTGACAACCTTGTAATTGCTGAACAGGCTTTCACCTATGGAATTGGCTTGTCCCTCGTCAATTCGCTTGCTCCACATATCACGATCAGTTTCTGGCATTGTCTTATGTTCAAATGGAGCTTTAACTGGATTTTCAGATCGTGAGTCTGAATTTCTAGGTACAACTGTCTCCTGGTCTTTGCCCTTTGCAATAGTGTCTAGAAAGAAAATACTATTTGTTGATAAATCTGGTTAGAGAAAACTAAGAACAAAGCCAAAAACTAACACTCAATATACCGGGTTGTTTCTTTTCATCAACTTCCCCTGCTACACTCGTGAGCACCTTTTTATTACCAGAAATCTCAGCATTTGAGCGAATAAATTGTGCACAAGTGCTGTCCAGGCACTCATCTTTTTTATCCCCTGGAGACATAACTTGAGGGCTGTCAACTTCCACAGCTTGCTTTGTCCAAGAGCTCTGGAAAAAAAAAAAGGTAGAGTCGTGCACACATTGAAGAAAAACTTTAAGAACTTCATATGAAAAGCTTTCACAACTGACAAAATTATCGGTAAATTTTTTTATAACAGATTGTCTTTCCTCTACTTTCATCACCCTATAATATAGTAGCATCCAATTCGAAGAGAAAAAAAATCCAATTAAAACATTGAAGTAAAAGGTGAAACCAGGTTGAAAAAAGACCATCTTCTGCAAAGATATTCATTCACCCGGTAGAACAATAGGGCATCCAAAATGACGTCATTTATATTTTCTCTCACAATTTTTGTTTCTGAAGTTCATGTAAAGAAGCAACATATATGTTATATAATGCAAATACCACACCATATTCAATCACCAAAACTTTCACAGCATTCATTTTTTGATATTAGTAGCTCGAGTTCAAAATCTTTTCTTAAACCAAAGTAGCATCATTATTGTGTTTCAAGGTATCATACCTTACATGTAGAACCAATCAGAAGAGACAAAATTTTCATTCTTACTTGGGCTGTCCACAGAGCAACTATTACATTTTGCCTTAAAACCAATTCGATGAAAAATAAATGTTCCTTATAAAGGAAATAAAAAGACAAAAATTCTAAATAAAATAATAGGCTCATAATGTCCCTTATAAGGGAAATGGAGCCTTTGAGAGTTTAGTTGCCTAGTAACTTCAAAAAAAAAAAAAAAAAAATCATCGGTTAAAATAGACAAGGTTAGAGATCAAACAGAACATAGTATCAATGTGTTGAAATCCTGGATATGAAAATATCCTTACTACCATAGTTAACAGTTGTATTTATAGGGAAATTCTAATTATGAATGAAATGATTCTTGGAGATTATTAGGACAATTTAGGATTTAGAAATATTTCTTGTCCTTATTTTAACCCTTCACGTGTACTATTTAAGATTATTGACATTGTATTATTCATTATGAGAAAATAAAGATTCTCTCTCTTCAAATCTCTCAGTTTACATGGTATCGTAGCCATGACAGAAACTGTCGACACCAGTAAGGGGTCAATGACCTCCGAGTCAATCGATGGCGAAACAGAGACCATCCCCTCCATCGGTTCGACAGGAATTGATAATTCTTCTTTCCAACTCACGATAGAAAAATTAAACGGAAAAAAATTCAGAGAGTGGGCCCAATCCATCAAACTAATAATTGACGGAAGAGGGAAATTGGGATACCTGATCGGGGTCGTGAAGCCCATCTCAAACGAGGTTGCCCGCTTGCAAAGGTGGAACTCAGAAAATTCATTGGTGACTACGTGGCTCGTGAACTCTATGATCCTGCCCATCAAAAAATCCTATCTGTTCTTGCCAACCGCAAAAGATGTATGAGATGTTGTGAGAGACACCTACTCCGATTCAGAGAATTCTTCCCAAATTTTTTAAATTAAAACCAAACTATGGCAAATCAAGTAAGGAGATAGGGAAGTAATTGATTACTACATGGAGATGGTGGCTTTGTGGCAGGAATTGAATTTGAGCACAGAAGAAGAATGGGCATGCCCGACTGACTGCTCACGATATCGAAAAAATTGGAGAGCGAAAGAGTTTGAATTCCTGGCTGGCCTTAACAGCGAACTAGATGATGTCCGAGGAATTATCCTTGGCCGCCACCCGTTACCTTCGACGCGTGAGGTCTTCTCGAAGGTTCGTCGTGAGGAGAATCGACGAACGATGATGATGAACAAAGGAAAAAATGGGCATACTAATTTGGAGATGTCGGCCTCGATGTTAAAAGGTAATGGGCCTTACAAGCTTGGGCCACAACCGTGTAGAGGTGGCGAAGTTGGGCCAGAAAATATGGGTTTGTTTAATGATGGGCCTGCTGTAAACTTTAAAAATGGACCGGTTGAACATTTTGGCTTATATTCGAAAGGGGGCTAAATGGATCATGCCCAAGACAACAAAAGGGACGACCCTGGTGTGAATATTGTCGTAAGCCGGGACACAAAGAAGATACATGTTAGGATTTGCATGGAAAACCAGTCGATCGGAGACCGAGGCAAAATAATAGAAACCGAGGATACCAGGCTTCAGTTGGTCAACAAACTAAAAACCCCACTTCGAGCAGTACATTCAACCTTAAACAGATAGAGCAACTTTACAAAATCTTATCTAACCTTCAAGCATATGGTCAATCTTCTCCAAATGGCCTTCAAGCTCACTTGCCCATAGAGGTAATTACTTAAAAGCTTTAAACATCACCTCTCAATTTAAAACTCCCTAAATCATTGACTCCACAGCATCAGACCACATGACGGGCTCCTACCACCTTTTTTCATCATACTCAACTTATGCGGGAAATTTCAAGGTTAAAATTGCAGATGGTTCCCTCTCGTCTTTGCCGGAAAAGGAAGTATTCGCATTTCTAACTCTATCACTTTGGAATATGTTCTTCGTGTTTCAAATTTATCCTGTAATTTACTATATATAAGCCAATTGACAAAAAAAATTGAATTGTTCTGCTAAATTCCTTTCTTCGCACTGTATTTTTCAGGACCTATCATCCGGGAAGACGATTGACAATGTTAAGGAGTGTGAGAGACTCTATTACTTTGACGAAGTTGATATGAGTAAGCAGCATCGAATTGCCATTTGTGATTCTGCATCTGTTCCTAGTAATAGTGAAATCTTGTTATGACATTTTAGAATGGGGCATCCTAATTTTCAGTATTTGAAACATGTATTTCCTTCTATTTTTCTGATTACAAAGCACGTCAATTTTCAATGTGAATTCTATGAACTGCTAAACATCAAAGAACATCAGTCCCAAAATCCACATATAAACTATCGAAACCATTCACAATGATCCACAATGATGTATGGGGTCCCTTATGGATACCTAATCGAACTCGTACAAAATGGTTTGTCACATTCATTGACGACAACACTCGACTTTGTTGGGTTTATCTCTTAAAAGAAAAATCTGACATTCAATCCGTGTTTATCAATTTCCACTCCATGATACAAACATAATTTGAAACCCATATACAAATTATGCGTACCGATAATGGCACAGAATACTTTAACAAAAATTTGGGGATTTTCTTCGAACACATGGGATAATTCATCAAAGTTCCTTTGTTGAAACTCCCCAACAAAACGGGATTGCTGAGCGGAAAAATAGATATCTTCTAGAAGGTGCTTGAGCCGTAATGTTTACTACAAATATGCCAAAAGAATTCTGGGGTGAAGCTATCTTAACATCAACTCACCTAATCAATCGAATGCCTAGTCGTACCTTAAACCTCGACTCCCCTCTTACTAAATTCTAAAACTCCTTCCCTAACTCTCGACTCAGCTCGAGTTTATAACTCAAAAGTGTTTGGTTATACCACATTTGTCTACATTCCCAGCAATAACAGAAATAAACTCGATCCCCGAGCAGTCAAATTTGTCTTTATTGGATACTCTCCTACTAATAAAGGATACAAATGTTATGATCCTTTCACAAGGAAAGTCATTGTTAGCCTTGATGTCACATTATTTGAACACACTTCATATTTCCACAAACCCTCTCTTCAGGGGGAGGATCAAAGTGAAGATCGATACCTACGCCTAGACCTTCTTCCCTTGGAACCCATCTCGATGCCTATTATACCACCTCGTTCTTCTATGGGGAAAAACTTGAATTCAGGGGGAGATGCAGAAACGCAAAGTAACAATGAAATGCTTGTCCACTCAAGGAGACCAAAAGCAAGGCATAAGAACCTCACACCTGATATTACATTTGCAGTAAGTGTGGTAAGCCAACATATGCATTCACCAAAGGAATCTCGTCTAGGAGTAGTCTATAAGATACTCAGAAATCTCAAGGGATCCACCGATAAGGGACTATTTTTCAAGAAAGATGAAAGAAAAGAAATAGAAGTCTTCACAGATGCAGATTGGGCAGATTCAACAGAGGATAGAAGGTCAACTACTGGATATTGCACCTTTGTATGGGGAAATCTCGTAACATGGAGAAGCAAAAAGCAAAGTGTAGTGGCTAGAGGTAGTGCTGAAGCCGAGTTTAGAGCAGTAGCACAAGGAATATGTGAGGGGCTGTTGTTGAAGAAACTCCTAGAAGAGTTGCACGTCACAATAAAGTTTCCAATCAAACTTTATTGTGATAATAAAGTTGCTATCAACATTTCTCTCAACTCAATTCAACATGATCAAACTAAACATGTAGAGGTGGACATACATTTTATCAAAGAAAAAGTAGAAGGAACTATTTGTATGATATATGTTCCTACACAAGAACAAACTGCAGACGTCTTCACCAAAAGATTGCCTCGACAAAAATTTGATGATTTCGTTCACAAGTTGGATAGGATCAACATTTACAATCCAACTCGAAGGGGGGTGTTGAAATCCTGAATATGAAAATATCCTTACTTCCATAGTTAACAATTGTATTTATAGGGAATCTGTAACTATTGTAATTATGAATGATTCTTGGAGATTATTAGGACAATTTAGGATTTGAAAATATTTCTTTTCCTTATTTTAACCCTTCACGTGTACTATTTAAGATTATTGTCATTGTATTATTCATTATGAGAAAATAAATATTCTCTCTCTTCAAATCTCTCGGTTTACACAATGCTCGTTCACATTTGATCATAAATTGGAAATGATGGAAAAGATGAATTATTCTAGAAGAGTCATCCTTGAAGAGAGAATATTTTCAAAGGGCGGGTATATTACGAGCCTATTTTATGAGAATATTTAAGTTCTATTAATAATTTTATACTTCAATTGTAATTTTTATCTTAGTTATTGTCTTAGTTCAAATTGGTCCAAGTAGTTATAGGGTCATGTCCATGTATTATGCTAATTCTTTGACATTATGTGTTAAGTGTAATATTTTATTAGTTAATGGAATTATGTATTTCTTACCTCTATTTAAAAAGGTAAAATTAATGAACAGTGTGAATGAGTTATTCTACACATGTATTGTTTGTATTTGGGAGTTGATTAGTTCCTCAAAAAACAGTACTTTGGAAGGTTCGGGTTTCCTCAAATTAACTCAATATTCTTCACTTTTGATTTTCCTTTTTTAATTTTCTCATTACAAACATGCCAGTATATTGGAAGATTTGACTGACTTTATTCACTTGTTTCCTTTTTAATACTATGTAGAATATTTTAGATTCTAGAAGTTTTCCTTTTTCTCACTTCATTTTCTTTAGGGGTTGTTCGAAAAGCTTTTGGTAAAAGTTTTAGCATATTTTGATAAAAATTGATAAATTTGTGGTTGAAAAGTTGATAAAAATTATGAGTCCCAGAAATATGTTGTTAAAATTCATACAATTAAGTCAATCTCTATAAGTTATCAAGTTTTACAATTTTCTTGTTTTAAGATTTTTAATTTCGTTTCTGCACCAAAATTGATATCAGAGCAAGATTTTGCCCTTGGCTGATGGCTATCTATGGAGGTAGTGGCATGCATCCTCCTGACAATGTTTGGAAAATTGCAAAATTACCAACATTGATCTAGAATTTGAAACGAATGATGGATACGTTTAAAGATATTGCTGACAAATTTGCAAAATTTGATTGTTACGAATATTGGTTGCTTCAACGAGCCAGAACAGGACAATAGGTAGCTATAGATTTTCCATGAGTCCAAGCTAGGTTCGAATCCTCACAATGTGATAGAAAAAATTTTAGTATTCCTTCAAATTGATTTAACTTTTTTCTTTGACAAATTTGAAGAATTTTATCGAGTAGGAGGAGATTGATGTAGGACAATCCTGTTACAGATAGGATAGAAAGTATTTACAAATAGTAGAATTTTATTTCTTGATTAGATTAACACTTCTTATTCTTTTAGGTTTTTTATTACTTAATTCTTTTATGTTTTAATTACTTTATCTTCCTTGAACAATTATGCTTAGGAGATATCATTTTGTCTACACAAGCAAAAGCCTTGTACAACTTTTCACTCGCCAATTCATTAAAAAAAAATTATTCTCTATAAATTTTCGAGTTTTTTTTTTTTTAACTTTCTTCTGGTTTCAAGAATTTCAATTTCACTTCACCACCACTCTATATTCCAACATTGTATCAGAGCGCTTAATTGGATCTCGAGTGAACTAATTAGATCTTGAATTTATAAATGTAAAAATTTAAGGCTTTAGACTAGTGGTTCAATGGCTCCGATCTCCTCTTTTAGAATGATTTGTGACTTCAGTGCAATGTATTATACATTGCTTATTAGTTCAATTGGTTCTTGTTTACTAAATTACCACCCCGTTGCCCTTCATTTCTCTCTCTCTCTCTCTCTCTTTTTTTTTTTTTTTTTAAATAAAGAAGGAAATAGAACCACATTGAAGAGGCAGATTATCTCCACTAAGCTTATGACTCCATAAATAGGAATTGTCACCTGGATTTCCCTATCCTATTTTCCCTTAGGCTCATTCTTTGGATGTTTATCCCTGGGATCGTTTACTAGTTCTTTCTAGTTGAAAGTTGGGATTGGATTAACTAAGACAACCCTCTAAATTAGATTATTTGAAGATTCACTTAGAGATTCTTCAGGCCCATATCAAGAGCTTTTTTTAGCACAAAGGAAAGGTCTCTTTTTAGCTATTAGGTCTTCAGTCATGTTCATCAAATTAATGAAGTCTTCTTCACTACAGATGTTGGACTTAACCAAGCAATGATCTTAGGTTTTCCTTTCAACTATCTTATCTCTAGTAGGTGACTTGTCCTTTTTTATATTGGAATTTGCAAACAACGTATATGCATATTTTTTGTACTGCTGATACCAAAACTCATGCCTTACGTTGTAGCCTTTTTAGCATATGGTAGTGACATTTGGCTTGGCAGCATGAACAAACTTTTGGTCAATGTTATTATTACAGCACATTAGATGGATTTTACGATTCAGTGTATGTTACTACGTTTGGAAAAGCGTTTAAGTGCTTATAAACTAGTCAAACATCAATTTTAACCACAAATTCCTTAAGACCAACAACTTCTATCTTCTTTTTAACAATACATCCTTTGGTTATACGCACTTAAAATCTTAGCCAAGCAAGCACTTAGTTGATGACTTTTAAAATTTTCAACCGATTTCTTTCTCGAGTAAATTTGACGGTATACCTAATTTCAAGGGAGACAACTAGCTAAAAAATTCAAACTTAAAAAAAGCCTGTTTAACTATTAGTCAGAATGAAAAATATCTTCACACCAGTTTGAGGGGCAGCTTTGAAAGATTTGACTTTTATTCTTCACTAGTTTTCTTTTTCAGTACTAGCGTAAAATATTTGCAGATTTTAAGAAGAATATTTTTCTCTGTTTTCCTTTACTTTATATTCTACATATTAGTGTCAACAGGTCAAATTAGGGTAGGTATTCATAAGAAAGATTGTGTCAGGTTATCATAGGAAGATCATAGTAGGAAAATTTATTTTTCCTATTGTAACGAATGTATCGAGAGGAAGAGAAAGGTATTTTCGCTTGTATTATTCATAGAAAGCATGTGTATATATACAACTACCTTATACTATATTGGGATAAGAATTAGGGCTAAATCCATGTGCTTTACTACCTTACCATTCTAGGAAATATTCTAGTTTCTAACACTCCCCCTCAAGCTGGAGCATAAATGTTTATCATGCCCAGCTTGTTACAAAGATAATTCACCCGAACCCCATTTAGAGCCTTTGTGAAGATATCTCCCAATTGTTCTCCTGTTTTCACATACCCTGTAGAGACCAAACCTTGTTGAATTTTCTCACGAACGAAATGACAATCAATCTCAATGTGTTTCGTTCGTTCATGAAAAACTGGATTAGATGCAATATGAAGTGCAGCTTGGTTATCACACCATAACTTAGCCGGTATTGAGGTCTTGAGGCCCACTTCAGTAAAGAGCTGATGTATCCAGATTATCTCACACACAAACTTAGCCATAGCCCTATATTCTTTTTTTTTTGATAAATAATCAGTAAATTTCATTAATAAAAATAATACACAGGGAGTGTACTATCAGTTTAAACAAGAAAGAAAAGATATGAAGTTAGGCAGCCCCTCTATAGGAGTGCTAGTCGCTGCGTTAAACCAGTTATACAAAGTCGGAAAAAATAATTCCATAAATTGCTCTGTGGTCCGTATTTGGTCTTCAAAGCATCGATTGTTCCTTTCCCTCCACACACACCAAACAATGCATCCCGGGATCAAATTCCAAACTAGCTTGCTATCTTTGTCTCGAAGTTTTCTTCTCCATGCTCGCAGCATGTCCTCCATACGTCTAGGCAACACCCAATCTATATGCTGAGAAGCCAGAATACTATTCCACAACCAGCGGACACCGTCACAGTGAATAAACAAATGGTCATGCGTCTCCCCATTACTCCTACACATGTAGCACCACTCAGTAACATAAAAGCCTTTTTTTTTAAGATTATCCAACGTTAATGTCTGCCTCCTCACAACCGTCCACAATAAAAAAGTCACCCGTGGGGGTAACTTGCAATGTCATACCATCTTCCAGGGGAATGAACTCTCCACAGGACCCAAGAGAGATCTAAAATAAGAGCGAACTGAGAAAATATCATTCCGTGCAAGCCTCCATCGGCTACGATCATCCTCTCCTACCCGAATTTTCACCTCGTACAACTTCGCTAGAAACATTGCATAGTCATCCAATTCCCAATCCTGCAAGTCCCTCTGAAAAGAGAGATTCCAACTGTAACTCTCATTGTGGATGGCTAAAACTTCATTAACCATAGCAAAAGGCATCAAGGTAGTGCGGTATAAGGAAGGAAATCCCAACTTCAACGGTGCATCTCCGCACCAACAATCATCCCAAAATCTGATATTAGTACCATTCCCCACCACAAAAGTCAAGCTATCCCTAAAGTCATTCCATCCTCGGCGAATATACCTCCAAAGACTCACCCCGTAAGACCCTCCACCCTCCCCCGAACACCATCCCCCTTCCATCACGCCATACTTCGCCCCAATGATTTCTCTCCAAAAACTCTCCCTCTCCACCCCAAACCGCCATAACCATTTGCTTAGTAATGCCTTATTAAACAAAGTGAGCCTCCTCAGTCCGAGACCCCCCATCCTCATAGGAGAGCATACAACTCCCCATTTAACCAAATGTAGTTTCCTCTGCTCTCCCAGACCTGCTCATAGAAACTCTCTCTGAATCCTCTCTAATCTGTTAGCCACTGCTGCGGGAATAGGAAGCAGTGACATAAAATAAGTAGGAATATTTGATAGCGTAGATTTAATGAGGGTCAGACGGCCACCCTTTGAGAGATACATACGCTTCCACCCCGCTAACCTTCTTTCCACCTTTTCTACAATGGCATTCCAAATATGAATACTTTTAAACCGCGCCCCTAAAGGAATTCCGAGATATGTCATAGGTAGCTGCGCAGCCCAAAATACTAGCAAGTTCATCCACATTAGTGACCTCCCCTACTGGAATAACCTCAGATTTTCTTAGATTAACCTTCAATCCTGATACCGCTTCAAAACATAAGAACAACCTGCGTAAATTCCTGATTTGCTCTTCAACTGCATCACAAAAAATCAGTGTATCATCTGCAAATAACAAGTGGGACACTTGCAGTTGGCCAACCGTAAATCCCCTGAGTAGGTTCTCCTGCCTCGCTTTCTCAAGCATCTTACTAAAGGCCTCCATTACAATTACAAACAATAATGGAGACAATGGGTCCCCTTGCCTCAAACCTCTGCTACTCCGAAAATAACCATCGGGGGTACCGTTAACCAAAACTGAAAATGAAACAGTAGATATACAGAACTGAATCCACTTGCACCACTTATCCCCAAATCCACATCTCCTAAGCAGATACAAAAGGAACCTCCAGTCTACATGATCATAAGCTTTCTCAATATCAAGCTTACATAGCATCCCTGGGACCCCTAGGCACAACCTTGAGTCAATGCATTCATTCGCTATTAGTACAGAATCCCATATCTGACGACCTTTCACAAATGCATTCTGAAACTTGGACACCACTTTCCCTAGTACCTCCTTGAGTCTATTTGCCAGAACTTTTGCAATAATCTTGTACATCCCACTGACCAAGCTAATAGGGCGAAAATCATTAATATCAGTCACTCCCGGTTTCTTAGGAATCAACACAATAAATGTTGCATTAGAACTTCTCAAAAACCTGCCACGCTCAAAAAAGTAATTGAACACATTAAAAATATCCTGTTGCACCACCTCCTAACATGTCTTGTAAAATGAGAACGAGAATCCGTCTGGACCCGAAGCCTTATCATCATTCATACTAAACACGACCTCCTTAATTTCGTCCTCCCCAAATGGTCTCTCCAACCAACCGGCATCCTCCTCTGTAATAGTAGAAAACTCCAACCCCTCCAAATCTGGCCTCCACTCAAACTGTTCCCGATACAGGTTCTCATAGAAATTCACCATATGGGTCCCAATATCATGTGGATTCTCGAAAATAACCCCATCCACCTCCAACACTGTGATAGAATTATTCCTCATATTAGAATTGGAGACCCTATGGAAAAATTTAGTGCATTTATCTCCCTCTTTCAACCACGTGACCCTAGATTTCTGCCACCAAGCAATCTCCTCCATCTCCACCAATCTCGCAAGCTCTTCCCTTAATACTCCACGTCTCTCCTTCTCTACCCCCTCCAGCCCTCGCCTTTCCTCTAGCTTATCCAGCTCCTCTATGTCTGAGAGGCACTGAACTTTATGAGAGTTCACATTACCCACCACCTCCTCATTCCACCTCTTCAAATCCCTTTTTAATGCCCTCAACTTATGATCCAACACATAACTGGGGAACCCCCGAAAATCATAAGAAGCTCACCAGTTCCGTACTCGCTCCCCAAAACCTTCTACTTTTAACCACATCTTCTCAAACCTAAAAGGCCTAACTCCACTCCCCCTAGTATTTCGGGATAACAAAATAGGAAAATGATCAGAGTACACCCTCCCCAATCTCCTCTGAGTAACATCTGAGTACTTAGCCTCCCACCCTCCGCTAACCAAAAACCGATCTATACGAAATAGAACAGGTTGATCCCGATTAGAAGACTAGGTAAAGTCACCCCCAATCAAAGGCATATCCACCAACAAATTCTCCCTAATAAAATTCGAAAAGTCCTCCATAGCCCCGGTAAGTCTCCCACCACTAGACCTTTCAGTAGGAAATCGCACCACGTTAAAATCACCCCCAATGCACGTTGGGAGATTCCACCAAGTCATCATACCAGTCAGCCCATCCCACAATCCCCCTCTACTGTCATCTAAATTAGGACCATAAACTCCTATAAACATCCACCGGAAACCATCCCTAATACTCCTAAATGCGAGTGAGAGCGAGTAAGTCCCTACACTAACATCCTCCATATCATAAACTCGTGTCCCACATGATAAGCATACCCCCTGATGCCCCCGATGACCCCAAAATCTGATAATCTACATGTTCTCCCCCCCCATAAGCTACTGACCAACGCCCTCGAGACACACTCCAACTTTGTTTCTTGCAAACACACAAGTTCCGCCTTCCATCCCCTTAACAAATTTCGAATACCTAACATTTTCCCAACCTCATTAAGCCCCCTCACATTCCAGCTAATAAGTTTTGGAGTCATTTAAACGCTTCGTCATCCCTCCCCAACAAAGCTTTCCTTGCCTCGCCACCCTTAGCATCGTAGTTAACAAACCATTCGAGCCTCTTAAGCTCGCGGACGCCCTTTCTTCTAGATTTGTCTCCTTGTATACTCATCCCTTGTTCCCTGCTAGCCTCCAACTCCTCAAACAATTGCATTAATTTACTTTCATAACCATCGCATGACACTCCGACCAACTTACTAAACTCCTGTATCTTTTGAAGGACCCAGTTTGAAGGTTGGGGTCCCGCTTCAATCGCACTCGCCTTCGTTCTTTCCCCTATACGACCGCCCTCCATAAGGTCATACGAGGGTCCCTCCGTCTCCTCCTCATGGGTAACCTCCTTGT
This sequence comes from Fraxinus excelsior, assembly GCA_019097785.1. Lineage (NCBI taxonomy): Eukaryota > Viridiplantae > Streptophyta > Magnoliopsida > Lamiales > Oleaceae > Fraxinus > Fraxinus excelsior. The sequence continues at coordinate 6,210,448 of CM032643.1, read as the reverse complement.
CGTTTCCCCTCTCCTGGCCGTCATTAATCCACAACACTAAAGCTTTTTCCGTCCCCTCTATTTCTTTTATGGACTTAGCTTGCCTTCTGTTGTATGTGTACCCTACCATAGCTGCCTCCCGTGCCTCATCCTTTTCTTTTAAGACGGTCACCTTTCTATGTGCTGCAGACCCCGAAGAATTCTCATCCACATCCAACTCCATCACTTCGATCCCGTCATCATTTCTGGAATATAATGCTTCGGATTGTGCCTGAATCGTACCACTAGTCTTACTCATCCCTTGTTTATCTTTAGTATGAGCTACACTCGGTGGTACCTTCTTCGGGGCTAAACTCACCATATGATTGTCATTAGCTATGGGCTCATCCACGCCAGCCCCACACTTATGACAATAGAACATCTTAGGACTCCCCTCAGATCCGCAACCCACAAGTCTGATTAAATCATCCAACTCGTCTTTCAACGCCTGGACACGTGCCCCTATATCAACACTGTTCAACATGCCCTCCTGTGAACCTTCTGCATGTCTCCCCGCAGTCCTAGGCAACGATAGATGATCGTCACATTCCCTCATCCTATGCGTCATATCATTACTCACTAACCCCCTTTGGTCACCTTTTTGCAATGTCTGTGAGTTTACCGCCACTTCGGCATAAGTCATCCCTTGCGTATTTCTTGTCTCCTTCGTTCGACGTGTATCCTTATCCCTCGCAACAAATGAATCGACAACATCCTTGAACACGCGAGAATGTTGTCCATCCTTCTCCTTCCTTACCTTCCGGAATCATCACAGCTCCCGTCCTACGCCTTTCTCCATACTGAGCTATCGTCAAATACCTACCGCGACTGTTTGCGCAGCGTTGTGCCAGGAAAGCTCGTGGTGACTCGGTAAACTTGGCTACAAAGTCCTCGAACTTGCTAGCCGCTCTCAACTTGTCGACCATGTTCACCATCCAAAGTGCACCAAACCGCCCCATATAGATTGCGGTCGACAACCTTGAGCCCCACTCTGTAATCCTAACAGTACCTGATTCATTAGCAGACACCACAAACTCCTTTGCCTCAACTCTAAATCACCGGCTGAAAAACAAACCGATTGCATTCGTCCACTTTTTGCTTTGGTTGTGCATAAACGGCGCATCTGATGATAACACAGGCCTCCTAAATGGTCTGGGCACTTTCTGTTGAAAAAATTGGTTGTACAGGTTTTCCGGCGCCGGCGCGTGGCCCTCACGCGCCGGCAGGTTCGCCGCCGGAGAGGCGCGTGCGTGGGCGGGCGCCCCCTCCGGCTTCGGATTGGTCTGCGAAGGCGCCGGTCGGGCGCGTCTGCCGAGCCCGTTGCCGAAGCCATCTGAATCTGGGAGCCATAGCCCTATATTCTGATTCTGCACTAGAACGTGAAACTACATTCTGCTTCTTGCTTTTCCACGAAACCAAATTTCCTCCAACAAATACACAATGATGTAGATTTACGATCTTCCTTGGATCCTGCCCAGTCAGCATCTGAAAAGCATTCAATCCTGGTATGACCATGATTGCCATATAGAATTCCTCTCCCAGGTGCTCCTTTTAAATAGCATAAAATTTGTTCTACAGCTCTCCAATGATCGACAGTTGGGGAAGACATATACTGACTTACCACACTAACTGAATAGGCAATATCTGGACGAGTCACAGTAAGATAGTTTAACTTCCCAACCAATCTTCTATATCGTTCAGGATCTTCAAACAATTCGCCATCTCTTGTAAGCTGCAAATTTGGAACCATTGGAGTGCTATATGGTTTAGCTCCCAATTTTCCAGTTTCAGTCAACAAGTCAAGCACATACTTTCTTTGAGATAAAAGGATCCCTTTCTTACTTCTCGTCACCTCAAACCCCAAGAAATACTTTAATGTTCCTAAATCCTTTGTGTGAAACTGACTGTTGAGAAATGATTTGAGAGATGAAATACCACCAAAATCACTCCCAGTAATAACAATATCATCAACATAGACGACTAATAGGATGATACCAGCTGCAGACTGTTTATAGAAGACAGAATGATCAGATTTACTCTTCTTCATGCCAAATTTTTCAATAGCTTGGCTAAACTTTCCAAACCAGGCCCGGGGACTTTGTTTTAAGCCATATAAGGATTTACGAAGGTGACACACTTTTCCATACTCCCCCTGAGCAACAAAGTCAGGCGGTTGCTCCATATACACTTCCTCCTGAAGATCACCATGAATGAATGCATTCTTAATGTCTAACTGATGCAGAGTCCAATGATACGTGGCTGCCATAGAAATAAATAACCTGACTGACGTGAGTTTAGCAACAGGAGAGAAGGTGTCAGAGTAATCCACCCCATATGTTTGAGCATATCCTTTAGCAACAAGCCGAGCTTTTAATCTAGCAATAGTCCCGTCTGGATTGACTTTGACTGCAAACACCCATTTACATCCAATAGCCTTTTTATCTGCAGGTAAGGGTACCAAGGTCCAAGTACCATTGTTGTCTAAAGCATTCATCTCCTCAACCATAGCATCACGCCATCCAAGATGAGATAGAGCATCATAAACAGTCTTAGGAATAGTGACAGAGTCAAGAGAAGCAACAAAAGAACAAGAGGATGGTGATAAATGGTTATATGACACAAAAGAGGATACTGGATAAGTACATTGACGTTTACCTTTGCGAAGTACAATAGGGAGATCATCACTTGAACTGGGACCTGGATCTGATGATGAAGGAACCGGTGCAGGACATGAAGCAGGAGGTGAAGGGACGCGAACTGAATCAGGAGCAGTAGGTTGTTGCCGACGAGAGTACACCTGAGTGATAGGAAGCTTAGTAGGAGCAGATAAGGGAATATCAGAACTCGAGGGTGTACAAGTATAGATTAATAAATCATCGTCCTCCCATAGATTGACAGAGCCCGAGGATGAAGTAAATGGCGTTTGTTCTAGAAATGTAACATCAGCAGACACAAGGTACCTGTTAAGATTGAGACAGTAACATCGATACCCTTTTTGCACACGAGAATAGCCAAGGAATATACACTTTAGAGATTTGGGATCAAGTTTTGTATTATGAGGTCGAACATCCCGAACAAAACAAGTACAACCAAATGTCTTAGGTGCAATAGGAAATAAAGACTTGTGAGGAAAAAGGACATGAAAGGGAATCTCACCAGATAGAACTGAGGAAGGCATACGATTAATCAGAAAACAGGCAGTAGAAACGGCATCAGCCCAAAAATGTTTAGGGACCTGCATTTGAAATAGCAAAGCTCTAGCAGTTTCAAGAAGATGTCTATTTTTTCTTTCAGCAACTCCATTCTGAGATGGAGTATCGACACAAGAAGTTTGATGGATAATACCATGTTGAACCATATAATTATGGAAGTATTCTGAAAGATATTCCTTAGCGTTATCGCTCCTCAAAGTTTGTACAGGAACATTAAATTGAGTTTTGATTTCAGCACAAAAGGCTGTAAAATGAGATAACGGTTCTGAACGATTTTTCATTAAAAATAACCATGTCATTCGAGAATAATCATCAATAAAAGTAACAAAATATTTAAATCCAGATTTAGACACAATAGGACACTGACCCCAAACATCGGAGTGAACTAACGCAAAAGGAGCACTAGCCCTGTTATTTACTCTGGGACTAGAGCTCAGACGATGATGTTTAGCAAACTGACAAGACTCACAATCTAATGAAGATAAACTAGAGATCTGAGGATAAAGTTTCTTTAACACAGGCAATGAAGGATGACCGAGCCGACAATGTGCTTCAAAAGGGGTCACAACTCCAGAACACGCAACAGACTTTGGCGTTTGTGCATCAAGAATATAGAGGCCTCCAGACTCATGTCCTTTACCAATAATCTTCTTCGTCATAAGATCCTGAAATAGACAAAAATTAGGATAGAATGAGACACAACAATTAAGAGAGCGAGTGAGCTTACTGACAGAGACTAAATTAAAGGACAAGTTAGGTAAACTTAAAACAGATTGTAAAGGAATTGAGGGTGTTGGAATAATTGTGCCGACCCCAGAACGTGGGATGTAGACCCATCTGCTAAAGTGACTTTAGAACTAGAAGTATGTGACTGAAAAGAAGAGAATAGACTAGAATTACCTGTCATGTGATCTGTGGCACCAGAATCAATGACCCATTTGGAAGATGAGGAAACAAAACGTGTTCATTTTACCTGAATCAACAAAAGCAGTGCTAGGAGTGGATGAAAGCTTCAGAGATTCCTGATAATGTGAGAACTTGGTATACTCATCTGCAGATATCAGAATAGGCTCAGAAGCATCATTAGTAGAGGCAATATGTGCTGACTGGGTCGACTGATTCTTGCGCTGCAACTTTCTACAATCTCTCTTTACATGTCCTGGTTTATGACAATAGTAACATATAACACCTCCCGAATCCTGTCCTCGAATATTAAGATTTCGATCATAGTTACTTGAGTTTTCCCCTCTATTGCCACTTCTAAATGGCTGTCTTCCAGATTCAGAGATACGACTGACAAGAGCACTATTAGGTTGAGTAAAAGTTGAATGTTCTGTGCAGAGTACCCTACTAAAAGTTTCTTCTAAAGAGGATATCTCAGGACTAGAAAGAATTTGAGACTGTCAGGACTAGAAAGAATTTGAGACTTAGCAGTCTCAAATTCAGAAGGAAGGCCCGCCAAGAAGCTCATAACCGCCATTTTTTCTCTCTGAGCCTGTTGAACCTTTACATCAGCACTGAATGGAAGTAGCAGATTAAACTCCTCATGAGTTTTCTTAAAATTCATAAAGTAGTCAGTAAGAGATCTATCACCCTTTTCTGCACGATAAAAGGCTTGACACACCTCATAAGTGTGTTTGATATTTCCTTTGCCAGAGTACACAAACTCCAAATAATCCATCAGTTCTTTTACAAATTCACAATAATTTATCAAGCCAACTACTTCACTATCAATAGAATTACGTATTTGTAAAAACAAACGAGCATCCTCTCTCAACCATGAGGCTTTCGAGTCATCACTAGGTGGTTCATCAGTGAAGTAATTATCCATATCAATACTCCGCAAATACAATTTCACAGTTTACTCGAATCTAGATAATTAGATCTATTGAGCCTATGTTCCGTGATTTTTGACATTATAGGAATCGCATCCCTAACAACCGACGTCTTTCCCTCCATATTATCAAATATCAGATGAATAATAATAGATCACAAATCACACCAGCCGGGACAATATAACCACACAGACAACCAAATGACTAAACTTCAAGCCACAAAACAAAATAAATCACGTCTCTATTAAAGTCAAGCCACAAACTGAAAATCCACAAAACACCCAAAAATACCTCTAATGCACGAAAACGGAATCCCAGCAGCCACACCAGTTCAGATTCGGACTTAACCAGGTACTCAAAACTCCTCCTTGGAGGTCTAGGCGAAGTGATATCGCACAAAGGACCAGATTCCGGTGCAGGTCGCGAGCTGAAGTCGCCGGAAAAAGGGCAGGCGACGGCGGGCAGAATCCCAAGAGTCGCGACGGCGAGCAATGAGCAGAAAAAAACCCTAGAGTCGCGGGGACGAGCAGAAACCCTAGAAATCGCGGCGACAGACAGGCCTAGAAGTCGCGGCGGCGGTCAGACCTAGAAGTCGCGACGGCGAGCAGAAACCCTAGTAGCAGCGGTGACGGCGGTGCAAGGGAAATGGCCGGGACTGAGATGACAGACGCTCTGATACCATGTAACGAATGTATCGAGAGGAAGAGAAAGGTATTTTCGCTTGTATTATTCATAGAAAGCATGTGTATATATACAACTACCTTATACTATATTGGGATAAGAATTAGGGCTAAATCCATGTGCTTTACTACCTTACCATTCTAGGAAATATTCTAGTTTCTAACACCTATTTTGGTTACTTGTAACTGTATAACTGGAGTCTTTTCTTCTAAATTCAAAATACACACGAGTTGCCAAATCTCTCAGTAGTATGAATCTGAAACAAAAGCCAGTTCAAAACATAAATTACCTGCAATAATCTCCTCCTTTATACATGTAATAATATGTAAAGTAGAAGCCAAATTATATTCAGTTATCATCTAACTTATTGTTGTCTTGTATATACGATAGTTGTTGCATAATGTCAAAACACACTCTTGTTTACTCCTTCCTCGCTTCTTTGCACAAGCTATTTGTGTGTTGAGGTAAAATAACTCAAAGTCTTCCACAGGTTGGTAAAAAGAATTAACATTTTCAGAAAACTGTTCATCCAGGATTCTCCCAATAGACCTCCTTATTCAACAAAAATGACAAAATACATTCAGGCTATTCTGCTTGGGAACATAATCAGGTAAGGTCAATCTAAGTAAATCATTCAAATGCTACTGAATGCTATTTATATACATACTACTCAATTTAAGAACTCCTAAAAACAAAAATCAACCAATCTATATGCAATAACATACCTGCTTGCAATCTGCTGTGTGCATGTACACAAGACACATCAGCAGGGAGACATGAAACAAGAACTTAAAGTTTTTCAAACCAAAAAGAAGAAGAATAGAGGGATAAATTGTAGTACCTGAGCACCACTCCCATCGTCACTTCCATCACCAACATTGAAACCAATGCTCCCACCATTGCTGCCACTATTGTTATCTGATTTGACAATACTTTTTGAGTTTACAGACTTTTGAGTTGGTGTCCCACTTTCACTCCCACTTCCACTAGACTGAGGAGCAATAAATTAATTGTAAAGAAGAGGATAAAGTGCATATAGTATGATACCTTTAAGTAATTTCTATAACACAGATTATATAATAAAAATAGGATGAAAGTAGTAGAAGGTCCTGAAAAATATTTTTTTCTGCCAGATACAAAACAGAAATGTTTATACCTTAAAGGTCCATCTGCCAAGTTCATATTTGTGTCCCCTTGATTAACTAGTCCCAATGGTTAATAATTTTGCTATTTTTTTTTTCTTTCACTGTCATCGACCAATATATGAAGAATCAGGGAGTTTATCGAGGGGACACAAAGGGCCAACTAAGCAGGACAGGCTCAATGAAAAATTGGAAATTATAACTAACATCCACTTTTTCTGAACTCTGTTGTTTCACCGTAAACAGTTGTGTGTGGGTGGAAACATGCTTCTTCATTTTTTTTTCTCTTTTATTGAATGGCGGTGATGATGGGTAGAATTTCAAGCAAGTGGAAAATCAAATTTCCCACCTATAATTCACCCAACCACAACCCAGAGCCAGAAGCAGGCGACTCCTATTAGTTTGGAGTGGAAGTTTTTTATGTTCACTTGAGAATCCACAACACATGTCCCAGTTATTATTAGAGAAGCATGTCCATAAATATTGGCTTATTTTCCAGTGTCTGAAGTTGACAGAGCAGTGGCAAAGCCAAGTAGAAATGTACAAGGACTCACGCTGTGGCATCTCCTCCAGACATGCTGCCACAGGTTCTTAAGCTCATTTTTACGTATAGGTTTAACAAGAAAATCCACTGCACCGTTGGTCAAACACTTAAAGACTAAACCCCTTGAATCATGAGAGGACATCACTGCACACAAACCTCAACCAGAGTCAGGGTTAACAACATTTAGTTTGAAGATGTTTTAAATAAAACAGAATATTTTACACTTGCAACGCTAGGAACACAGAGAGATGTTTACTTACTGATCACAGGAACATTCTTGCGTGTTTTGTGGCCCATTATCTTGCATAGAAGACCTACTCCTGATAAACAAGGCATTACTACCTCTGTCAAGACAATGTCAATATGATTGGTTAAATCTTCAAGAATCTTCCATGCTTGCAATCCATTGGCTGCTTCCAGCACTGCAAGTGACCAGATGAAGCATAGCATCTTTATTTATCAGTTTAATGGTGTCAAACTTCAGAAAAAGAGAAATCATGGTAAATTATTCACAAAGGTTCTTCACTTATTACTTTTGCCACTGCAAGTTTGCAACTAAGGAATTAGAGCTCTGCAATCATTAATCAATTTCATAATGGATTTTGTAGAGTTCTAAGAGGAGCTACATATGCTTCAACAAGGTGAATTGACCCAATGAAGCGTAGAAAGTCCCTTAAATAACACGTCGTAATTAAAATAAGCATAAACATTGTGGTAACAAATGTCTAATTTTTTACCTATCAAAAAAACGTCTAATTTGAGCACACTGGAAAGAATCAGAAATTAGAGCAAGTAGGGTTTTGTGGACTGTATGACCATGCATATGACTTGTGTAAGAGTGCCTGAGTCTGTCATAGGACTTCCAACTGTCCAGTGTTCTACGAGAAAATAAATAAAATCCATATAACACTATCTTAGTTTATCCAGAAAAGTACTGTTTCTCATATACAGCATTAGGAAGTGAGTAGATTTTATTTTAGACAAACTATAATTTGATAAACTGCAGATCTGCCCAAGAAACAATATGAACAGACTTTAAGGTGAATTTCTCAAATACGTTCACTCACTCTGATGACAGTAAACTGACCAAATATTTCCTTGTTATGTATTAGAATCCCACATTGCTTGGGAAAATATAAATGATCCACTTAATAAGGTGAGGGCAATCCTCCCCTAATAAGCCGGTTTTATTAGGTGGAGTTAGGCCCAATATTCCTAACATGGTATCAGAGCTAGGCCCAATTATGCAATGTTGGGTGCCACCCAATATCGATTTGTTCACAGTTGTTTGGCATGGTCCACGCTGTGCGTGAGGGGGCGTATTAGAATCCCACATTGCTTGGGAAAATATAAATGATCCACTTAATAAGGTGAGGGCAATCCTCCCCTAATAAGCCGGTTTTATTAGGTGGAGTTAGGCCCAATATTCCTAACATTATGTGAGGTAGTGGAACGAGTTAAAGATTATATTTTCTTAATTTTATCATTGGTTTAAGAGCAAGTTGTTTCTTGTTGCCAATGTAAAGAAAACATTACTATTTACTTGAAGAAAGACGGCAATATTTAGAAAATGCAGAACCTCATGGTAGAATTCTGCTTGTGCACAAGCCAAACTCAGCTAATGTAGTTGCATAACAAAGATATTATCTGCCATTACAGTGGTTGATTTTGCACCTACGACCATACCCTTCAAAACCACTCTCCACAAAGCAAGCATTTGAATTTCTAGGCTAAGGTGTGACATAGGACGCAATTGAACAATTATAGGAGAAGGGGAAACGAATGGAAGAAGATAAAGGAGGACATAGAACGAGAGAGATAGAAAGGGCAGAAGAATTAGACAGATGGAAGGGAGGGGGAAGAGAGAATTGAGGGGGGAGAATATCAATTTTATTTCATTGTCAAAGTTCTTTTTCTTACAATGCAAAAGCCCCTTTATATATGGTTTAAACTAGTCCTAATTTAAGTAGGAAAATCTATAAAATAAAATCATAATTATGTTTCTAAAAATAAGCATATAATTTGGAAACTAAATTAAAAAACTATCTCTACCGATTCTCGTCATTTCTACCTAACCGAGAAAACTCGACTCCGATGAGATAGGCTGCAACTTTTTAACCAAGAAGGACAATCTTTTTTTCGATCAAATAACGATACCATCCATATGTCAACAACTGAATATGAAAAACATTCCTAAGCATCTAATCTGACCAAGGGGGATCTTTCCTTTTAACCCAGTAGCGATGAGGAACTCCAATAAGCAACAACATGGGCAACTTATTTAGAAAAATTACGGAATCCAAATGAGAAGCATAATGCACTAGTATAGTAGATTGGCCAGTATAAACAAATGAATGCAACAACGGTGGCTCAAATGTGTCCCAATAAAGAAGTAATTCTACTATATTGAAAACAAAACATTCATTTAAGAGTAACAGTAAGTCAAATAGATTAAGTTCAAGTGAGTGATCTAATTTTTCTTTACATATGTTGAAAATCGTGCCAAAGAAACACATAACAAGGCATAAAAATCATCATGACAGTATCTATATCTTAATTGTGAGTCAAGGGTCATGACTAAAAATAGTTTCTCTTTTAAACTCGACATGAAAATCAACAAAGTACGGAGCTAAAGCAATATGACGATAATTAGTAGGTAACCAATGTCGATAGGAAAAGTGTGAACGAACAATGACCTTGGAAAATGCGGCAACCCAAAGATTATAGCGAAGGTAAAGCTATATCACAATTCTTGCTATCAGAATATTCAATTGGCTCAACAATAGAAACCTCGGTTAACACAACTAGACTCGTGAGGTGACTATTGGGATGAGTGGTAGATCTAGCTAGTGTCATGCTTTGCGCAGATGGACGAATGTGTCCTATAAGTCAACATGTTAATAAGCTTCATCCAAGGATTAGGGAGTGGAAATGTCATGACGTATATTTTTAGGATTCAAACCGTTTAGAAACCTAGATGTTGTAATGTAAGGAGCTTCATAAATATCACAACTGCACAATAACTCTTTGAAGTGGGCTAGATATTTCCTAACGATGGACGAACCTTGCCTACATTGTAAAAAGAACTAATCTAGCAATTGAGTTCGATAATACATAGGAGCATATTTATTACTTCATACTCGTTTCTCATCCCACAAAAGTGATAGTGCGTTGACCTAGACGATCCATGTCACGTATAAAGGAATTCCAATAACATCTAACAAACAAATCTGACAAATGTCATATTAGCATGATAAAGACAACGAAAGTTACTTATGCTATAAAAGTCAAAAAATTGTTCAAGAGAATCGAGATAATCAAGAAATGAATCGTATCCAATGAGATGCGACTTGCCTAAAAAGGAATATAAGTCCCCAATAAAGTTCCTAGATGGAAGGTAATTGTACTAACGAGGAGAAGGGGAATGCACATTATAGTGGTACTGACCTAGGGGTGCGTTGTAGGTGTTAAAGGCACAGTATGACATTTTTACAAATATTTTTAAAAAAAAAAAAAACTTAGAAATATGATATTGCGCAGACCACAAACACTTAATAGAATGTAGAGCTACCAAATGACAAAATTATATACCTCATGAGACCAAATAGACCAACTGGCTATCCAGCAGAATACAAAATCAATCCATCTAAAATGCGATTCCATATGAACAAACATGATCAGATCACTAGGGTGGCTCAAAATCTGTCCATGTTTGTTGGAGATGACCAAAATGTCTTGGCCAAAAGCTTTGATTGGAGGAAGCGGCGATTGACAGCAGATTAAGAAGGGAGACAAATGCGACTTGTTCTGAGTTTATTTTTGCTGTTGGGATAAATGGAGACTAATGGTTGCTGTTGGGCCCTGTATTTCAGTTACTGTTTCTAATGTTTGATTACCACGGCGAAGGATTCTACTTTGAATAAGAAGATGGTGGTGGTTGGATATGAAGAGATCTACAGCGTCGATGGAGGTGGTGTGGTAGGGTGGGATTGTGTTGTGCATATGGGTGCTTTGCTAGCGGTCAAGGAAGAGTAAGACGTCGGCCGACCAGAATATAGGCGGCGAAGGTAGGTGTGTGGAAAGGAGATGAAAGGAGATGGCAAATGGGGTGGAGATTAGATTTGACGGCCAAAGAAAACAATTTGAACTCGAATACCAAATTGACGTAGGCTGTATAATTATAGGAGAAGGGAAAATGAAGAGAAGAAGAGAAAATGGGGAGATAGAAGGAGAGAGGTGGAAAGAGTCTAAGCTAGTCCTAATTGAAGTAGGAAAATCTATAAAATCAAACACTAATTATGTTTCTAAAAATAAGGCCTTGTTTGGTATTGATTAAAATTAAATTTTAATTCATATCAAAGTCAAACAATCAATATTAACCACATATTTCATTGGTCCCACAACTTTTCAACTGCATATTCTATCAACTTTTATCAAAATCTACTAAAAATCTAATTTTAATCTCCATCAAACAACCCCTAAGCATCTAGTTTGGAAAAAAAAAAAACTCTATCTACTGATTCCCATTAAGGTGATTAAGAGGATTCTACTAACTAAAACAATTAAAATGTAGTTCAAGAGGGCGATATTCTTCAAAGACACATTGGATTAGCTGATACTGTATTTGTCTAACTAAGGCCAGAGTAGCCTTACCTACGCACCAGCCAGATGAATTCGTAAATACTATTGACTTCTTGTTTGCCCTAAATACACAGCAAGGTACACTTTCAAGAAGTTTGAAATGCACATTCTACAGGCACACTCATTTATTGTTAAAAAATTAATAAATCTATCTGAACATGTCAGGGAATATGTTCTCCAGTACAAAGCATTCTTCATTTCATAGCATATTTGTCGTACTATTAGGCAGTATAATATTTGGCACAAATGTTGTTTTATGAATGACAAATCACCAACATACACTGGTCACCAAGACAAAGTAATATATTTAGGTGTTATAGCACATCTCTAAACATGTTTGATGTTTAATAATTTCCTTTCTTTTCCATTTCTAACCTTAACAATTGACCGTCGTTCGAGAAAATGAAACGAAAGGAGTTAAACCAAAAAACAAAATCTTTTGTAAAAAACCATAACATGGAATGTGTTCCTTCTACTTGAGATACTAAAGAACAGATTAGATAGGACATGATTGAATGTCCAAGCATGCATGAAGCTCAGTTCTTACGTAATACTCAGCTCACATGCTCTCACGTTCTCCTTTAGCATTGTCACGGCCAACGTAGAAATATAACATCACAGCTGTTTATACAAATACATTCTGGACACACACACAGGCCTTTAATCTATCGCCCGAAGATACCAACCTTCGTAATTGCAGTTTCGGAGCAAAGCAGTGACAACATGCCGTGTAGAATCATCATTCTCCACCAGCAGGACTCTAATGGATCTAACATGAAGAAACCTCTCCCAACAGACCACTTTCCCATGAGGTGGTGGCGGAGGCTGCTGTACTTGCAGAGTGCCTTGACCTTCCCACCCCCCACTGGCCCCATCTTTCCGTTCTTCATTGACTCTATTGACCTTCAAGGCATTATTTATAAAGGAACTTTTCTCCTTACCCAAGTCTCGTTCTTCGATGCCCTTGTCCTCATCCATTGACTTTCTCTCCATTAGCATCAATATTCATCGACACATTTCCTGCCAACCAAATTCCAAACAACTAACTACAAAAGTTTAGAAATATCCATCTCTGTAGGAAGCCTCTGACGTACTCTTGATTCAAAACAAACAGGACATAGATAAATAGGCAGTAGCTTTTTTCTTCAAGAATTCAAATTCTTCATTTCAAGACCCCAATCCACTATTAAAAATGTAAATAATCAAATCAGTAACAACAAAAGCAGAGGTCAAGATAAAGAATGAAATGAAACCGTCGTCTTTCCAGATTCCTGAATGTCCTATCGATTGCTTGTACCCTGTACACAACCAAACAGATTATCAGCCAGTACACTAAACTCGAACCCTAATCTTTAACAACAACAAAATACCTTTTCTTTTGCAAACCATAGAACCTAAATTTTAACAGAATTAGAGAATTCAAAAAGGACTCACGTCCATTCGAAAATCAACTGTTTAATGAGCCATCCAGGAAAGAGAAAAATTGCCATCAATTTAACATATTCAGAAAATGAAATTTTTCCAAACAATCAACAAGGAATTCTTCGCAGATATTTATAAACAAAAAGAAGAGGCTCAATATGAAGCAAAACTACCTCAGAACATAAATTCGAGTAAATCGATTTCAATTTGACATTAAAAAAAATTGGACAATATCAAAGGTAAAACAGGGCTAGAATATGGGCAGCAAAATTAAATTCCTGCTGAAGCCACAAGTCAAACCAAGATTGGTTGAAGTGAAATTAGGGTTTAGATTAAGATTAAGATAAGATAAGATTACGATGCTGTATAATTTATCGGGTCTTGGTTGGCTTCAGAAAATACAGGGGAATAAAGGTTACTGAAGAGATGAATCAATTTTATGCTTACGTGGATGATTACGTGGACAAATTACAGGTCCTCAAAGTGAAACGTAAGATCAAATATTCTACGTGGGATGTTCGGATGGGTTTGTGAAGATGACGTGGACAAAATCTAAATGCGAGAGCTCAAGCGATTCGGAGCCTTGAGTGGACAGACACGTGGCAGTTTAGGGGAAAAATATCTCGGACTTTAAGGTGAAAGGGACGTCGTTTTCGGACGTCAGGGATTCTTAACTTGGCTTTCACAAAAGAACTTAACGGCGTTAATTGAATGTTAATTGACAAGATTAGCCTTGTATGAAAGGACATAAATACCACTGTCCTACCCGTGTGATTAGGCAGAAATATCGGAAAAATATCTACGTGGCCCACCAGTGGAGTGTTAGCTCAACCATCCGATCAAATCATTATCTACGTGTCCACTGATTAAGTAGCTCTATAATGCTCTAAAAAGGTCATAACATGTATGGGCCACACACAATTTGAGAAAAAAATAAAAAAAAGTACCCCCCTTCGTCCATTTAATTGGAAGAATGGAATTTGATGAAAAGAAAATGAATTTTAAATAATTCAATTGTCTATAACTTGTTTTAATGAAATTTGTCAATTAATTATATTTAATTTGTATAATTTTTTACCTGAAAAATATTGAAATTTTGGATCTTTTGATGTTCGTTTGACTTTATTTTCCATGAAAATTGTACATTAAATGAATAAAATTTATTACGATTAGGGATAGAATTTGTTTTCATTACCGAAATAATTTTTTTAAAAAAATGCCTAGAATAATTTTCCCACCAAACTTATGGGAAAAGCTTTTCCTCAAAAACCATAAAAATATGAAAAACCAATTCTATGAAAAATTTAGTCAATCAAAAAGATTTCCATGAAATTTAATTTCCATTTTCCATGAAAAATATAGCTCAATCAAGCCGGGCTTAATAAAAACATACTTATTTTTATTTTCTTATATATTAAAAAAATTTAATGAATATATGTTTTAACTATAAGTTTTACGTACATTTTTCCTAATATATTACATTGAATAATAATAGTTCACGTTTGTTGATAAACAAAGCACATTAAAAAATGAAGATATTAACCATACTCTCAAAGAGAAAAGTAACCTATAATTCGGGACAAAAAAAAGTTATCTTTGTGGACGAAGAGAGGAAGAGCACGTTTGCATAACTTTTGAAAAGCCAAAAGGAGTTTGTGAGATCCAAAAATGCTTTTGGATCGATAATTTTATGAAAGTGTTTCTTCTAAAAACACTTATAAGTGTTTCTTCTAAAAACACTTATAAGTGTTTTTAAAAATTAGTTTTCAAATAAAAATCAAGGTGACTTTTTCAAAGAGTAATGCTACTTAATCTCACTGAGATTACAATCATATTCTAGATGACGTTAACGTAGCATTAAATAATAAATGAAATTAAATAAATTATTTTATTTCATCTTTCATTTAACTTATCATTTAGTGTCACCCAAATTTAATTGTATTTTTAGTGGGACTGCATAAAATTATTCCTCTCCAAAAGTACTTTTACAAAAGGTAAAAACAAAAACGAGTGTCACGTCAAACAACCCTTACACATTTGTGGTCTAAAATTTGGGAACTCAGGCAACATATGATTCAATTTGGAAGCAACATACTAGTACAAAATGTACATATAATTCAATGTTTAAGCTGGCTATTTCTTTGTAATTAGACAAAAAAAAAAAAAAAAAAGTAGTTAATATGTTGTAGTTAGTTTTTAGATTCTTTTTTTTTTCTAATTTAGGTTGTGGCTCAAGGAAATCATGGATTTGTGTTTGGTACATATTCTCAAAAATCTATTTTTTTCTTAATCTTATTTTCAATTACACATTCTTCCAATAAAATAGTATGTGCCTATAATTTTTCCTATTTTTTAATCTCACGTTCTCAAAAAAAAATCTCTTTTACATAACCTATTTTTCAAAAAATCTACAACAAATAAACCATTAATCCATACTCGTGATTCTTAAAAAAATCTACAACAAATAACTTGTAGCAATTAGAAAATTAAAGAAGAATTGATCTTACACATGCATGATTCTTCTCTTTCTTTTGAACCTCCGTCGAAGTTTAAGGATGTAAGAAATTGAAATGTACTTGGGCGAAAATAGCATGGAGTTTTGTTTGACAGTAGCAATGGGAAGTTGGCAAGAATTTTGCTGTGCTTCTATATATAGAGAGAGAGAGCAGCGATAGAAAAACGGTAAAGGATTATCTATTCAATCCATATACTAAAACAAGTCCCTTTCTCATATATATAATCTTTAAAATCATACTCCATGTTGAAATTAATGAGAACAATAAAATAAAAGCGGATGCGTACCTTGATTCATAGATTTCTGATTATTTACCTGAAAGGGTTAGATCTTCCAATTGATTGGTGATTCTCCTCAATTTCATTCTTTGTTGATGATGATGCAAATAATCTCAAAAACTCACCAACAATTGGGGACCATGACCTCATATAATCATAAGATAATGAAAGATCATTATCTTTCATTTGTTTCAAATCGACCTTTCAACAATCTAAAACAAACTTCCGATCTCTACACTTTAATTCCATGAAACATAATACACATCAGTCAAAAATCATCTTTATTAGATCATTTTAATCGACTAATATACTTTAAATTATAGCACCACACATTTTAATATGTTACGTGTGATCTCAAATATGTTAGAATTTTCCAACAACAGTTTACTCTGTGGTGTTGGAAAATGTTGCAAGCAAGAAAGCAGAGGATTGTGTGTGAAATTTAAAGTTGATTGGGATTCAGTTGTTTGGTGTTTTATTATAGGTAATGTTTTATAGATATTTGGATTGAAAAGTGAAATCCCAGATGTTACAACTATTTGATGTTTACTTCTACCCAATTTTCAGATTTTGTCAAGAAGTGCATCATGCATGTTATCACCAAAATTATATATTTTCAAGCAATTTCAATAATAATCCACAAAATTGCATATACACAATATGAGAGTTGCATACACTCGCTGCAATGATTTTTCACTACAATAAAGGAGAAAATTACAAGGTTTTCATCACCTCTCCATCGCCCAATATATCATACAACGAAAAAAAAAAAAAAAAAAATTGTATCCCCCACCCTAAAATCGACCTTACCACAATACTATAATGAAACTTAAATGCATCTGCGACAACTTGAAAAAAAAAAGTGTAAGTACCATTTTTTTACACGAGCAAGCCGTTTTGAAGTCTAAGATATGCCTACTACGAATTTCTTCAAGTCGATCCTGCACCCCAAATGTCTAATATAAACAAAGCACCTATATTATGTTGGAATTAATTGATTGATTGAGTTTCATTAAATGTGTATTTAATGAGTGGGTGATTACAATTAATTTGGGTGAATTGGAAAAGTCTTCAATATAGGCCCATAAGTTGATAAGCTCATTTTAAGTGTCTTATATATGGTAAGGAATCTCACATCGAAAGTTTACAAGAAAAAATACTTGTTTATATAGTGGGATGTGTGTATAATTTATAATTTAATAAGTGACCTACAACTTGGCTATCTTTAGCTAGCCAAATGCTAGCAAACTAGCTACCACTAGAGTGGTGCTTCGCACCACTCGCGCCGCGTCCCGGACCCGACCCGCGCACGTCGCAAAGTACGCATTGGGCGCTTTAGAGGCGCACTTCGCACGTACGCATCGTCGCTAGGAGCTGGGGAGCCTTATAGTTTTCAGAAATGGATTCATGGTTCGATGACATGGTAACAGGAGGCTCGATGAGTTGGCATCCTAGGTGGTACACACATGTCAGGTTGCGTCACTTCATCCGGCGTGGCAGTTGGTACAGCTGGACGTACGCGTGCCTTATAGTTTTTAGAAATGGATTCATGGTTCGATGACATGGTAACAGGAGGCTCGATGAGTTGGCATCCTAGGTGGTACACACATGTCAGGTTGCGTCACTTCATCCCGCGTGACAGTTGGTACAGCTGGACGTACGCGTGGCATATGCATAGCTGGTGACTGTTCGAAATTGGTTAATAGACATGATGAATAGACACTACACTTCAAGGGTTAATTTGGGTCGTCAGATTATGAAATAGTGTGATCCAATGGCCAAGACAAATTAGATCAAGTGGTGTACTAGTTCATGAAATGTCATACACCCATTCAAGGAGACACTTCAATCTCTATATATAGAGGCCTCCAAATTCGTTTTGGATACACCAAATCAAATACAATTCCATTGATTTCTAAATTCTCTTTTCTCCATATTCTGTTTCCAAAACTCTCTAAAATATTCGTCGTTATTCCGTTCGAGTACGTTCATTCTTTGGTTCGACCGACAAGGTTGGTAGTGTGCAGTATCGACTTTGGAAGAAGCGTTGTATCTTGGGAGACAGACGTCCATAATCCCGTTTGCACTTTGTTGGGGGGCGAAATCTGTCTTAAGGAGATTTGCTTTGGCATACCTCGCTTCATCTTCTACTTTTATTTTCTATTATTGTTATTTGTTTTTTCGATTGCGTTAGTCGAATTTCCGACAACATATTATCAGCAATTCTGAAACATGGAATATCAAAATGGCATTGTCCTACATATGTAAATGGATTCAATTTTCAAAAACTTGTAATACATCATTGTTCATTGGTGATTGAATTATTACACATGACAGCTTAAAAGCCAATCCTCTCCATAACGGCATTGAGTTACGTCAAAATTATTCTAAAGAATACGAGAGAAGCGCACAAGACCGCCATAGGATTAATTAACAGCTCAGTGAACTTCGTGGTTATATGATATTTTTCTCGGATAGAGAAATTTATGAAAGGAAAAATCATCTTCTCTGCAAAAATTTTAAGCGGGAAAACCCATGCAAAGCAATGTATAGAAATTTATGCTGCTGCAGACCGTCTGTCATCGTAATCATCAAGGTTAAGTGCTTCCAGCAACCTTGGCCAGGACTCTGGGATACCTCCAGGCAAATCAAATTCAAGCAACTTTCCTCGAGCACGGTAAAATTCCTCCACTGGCTGACTCTGAAGCACCCAAAAGAAATTAAATTGCGTAAATCTATCAAGAAATCAGATATTTCACATGATCAACCCAATCTTTTCTAATACGCATAAGTTACTGGTTTTTAGTAACGAAATTTCTTAGAGCACAAGGAACTTAAATCACCCTTAGTCCCTTTTGGGTAAAAACAAAAAAAGTAATGAGCGTGTTACCAGTTGCATCCATGGAAATAACTAGCATGAAGAGTAATATAAATAAACTACGACATCAACCTCAAATTGAATAACAGAGAACAGAAAACGGCAAGCATAAGTTATATCCTAGTGACTTGACATCAAATGATTTATCAGAGTTCAAATTTGTTTTCATAAGCCGGGAACATCACAAACCGCTCTTTAGACTAGGTCATACCTAGTTCATATCCTCATTTGCCACCTATTTTCCTACTAAATCGTGGAATGATGAAAGTATAGTAAAAGATAGCTAATAACTTTATTTACTGGTACATAAGAAAAGTGTGTCAAAGTATCATGTTGGAGATAATACTTAAAGGATATATATGTGATGAGATCCTATTAGATATAATCAGTGAAGACTTTCCAACTTTAAAATCTAATTTTGAGAAAAGTATTGTGGTTTATTTTATAAATTTTATTCTATGTTACTTCTTTAGTTGTTTCCTACTGAAATTAGAATAGTTAGAACTCTCTATAAATAGGGCTTATGCATTGTATTCTACAGATTTGATTATTAAATAGAACTATATTTCTATCCAATTTCTGCTCTTATCTATTGTCTCTCTCCAATTCCTCTCCCCTTTCTTTATTTCTCTCCCTCTTCCTCTTTCCTCTCTGTCTTCTCTTCTCTTCTCTTCCATGCTCTTCTTTCCGTCCCGGTTACTGTTCTATAATTCTAGTTCTTGTTCATGAGCATGCATTGTAGATCTTCTCTAAACTTTTAGATCAAAAGGTTTAACATGATGTAAATTTAAATCTCGCCGCCACCCATTTAATGTAATTGTGCACGTGTTAAGCTATGATGGACAAAATAAAACTTCATCCAGACGTGAGGGGACGTGTTGAAGATAAAACTTAAATGATACACATGTAGCACTCTCTAACAGTTTAAATTTTTACTTCAAGTGATTTGTCATATCACGACAAATTTATTATTATTATTATTATTATTGGCGAACTTTTGCAAGGAGTTTGATAAGCGCATCTTCCATACATGCCCTCCCCCCAAAAAATACACAAAAGGAAAAAAAAAAGGGTAAAAAGAGAAAATAGAGTACCTTGTCATCGTATATACGAAGTCTCTCTTTTACAATAGCTTCAGTATCATCAGAACGAGTTATAAGCTTCGAAGCACAATGGGGAGGAGGAAGAAGTGGAGCCATCTTTATATCAGGATTCCCATTTTCACCCTTGACATTAATAGATGCCACGTTAAAATTCTTCCCACATTGGTCACATATCCTTCGTCCAAGGCACTTTTCAAGCAGTACATTTTCTGGGAGCTTAAGATTTACCACAAGGTCAATGTCTGTCACGTCATCCAATATTTCCTGCACACACAGGAAAGGTGGAAAAAGAAAAATTATTGAGAAATGCTGGAGAATAAGCAATATCCTAATTATTAAAACTGAAGAGAATAAAAGAATATATAAAAACAGAATAGCAAACTATGGAAGACAAAAGGCGAGTGGACCTTTAGAAAAACAATAAAACTGAGCATTGTATCTAATATATTTGGTGTCCACTACCTAAATTCTTTTTTACCACTCATTTCGATTCATTGCTAGATATACTGGTAGATCCAAAGAAACAATATCCTTGACAATTACAATAGACCATGTATGTTTTGAATCTTTGATCTACCCGTCCCTATTATAATCCATTCTGCTGTCTACTGAAATTGCATCACTTTTATCATTGAGAGCCATTTTAGGTCTATGCAAAACACATCCAAACCACTTGAGTCATTGATGCGGACATCACGAGATTGTTCGAAATTTATTTTATTGTCATTAGGGTTTACGTTATTATTATTGGACCTTGTCGTTTATTTTCTATTTTATCCTTATTGGACTTGTAGTAGTGGGTTGGCCCAAACCCTAGCTAGATTTTCATTATTTAAACAAGTTTTACATTACAGTTTGGGGGTTGAATGATTGAATAAAATTGAGTTTGATATTGTCACGTTTTCTCCTCCACTTCTTCCTCTCGACTTTTTCCTCTTTCCCTCCCCTGTTTTTCTTCAGCTATAATTCTTGTAGTTCTACATCAAATTTGATATCAGAGCTAAAACTTGGGTAATAGTTCATCACAATCTCAAACCTCTTACAACTCTCCCACAACGCCAATTCCAGTACTGAAAACATCTGTTCAATAAAAAGAAAAAAAACCAACACAACCACGCAACCAAACCGATATCCACCCACCGTCAACCACCACCGGTATCCAGCCTCCGGTATCTAGCCTCCCGACAACCTCACAAAACCACCTAGAAACCCAAAAATTACCCTAGCCATCTCCACTTGAAACAGCCGCCCGTCTACTACAATCATCTTCCACCGAGACCTGTTGGCTCATATGAAACAAAGAAAAGGGAGGAACGAAAGGGATTACACATCATTAATCCTACCGAGTTCGAGCGTACACTTGTGGGCGATTCGATTGTGTTTGCCTTGGTTGTCCTGGAGGTTCCATCAGGTTCCCCATCTGTACCCCCTCCTGAAGCCCAGACGATTTTTCAAGAGTTCCAAGACGTATTCCCCGATGACTTACCCGACAAACTTCCTCCTTTACGGGACATCCAACTTGCTATAGATTTGATCCCGGGAGCGTCGCTTCCTAATTTGCCTCATTACGGGATAAATCCTACTGAACACGTTGAACTCAAGAGGCAAGTGGATGAACTCCTTCACAAAGGATTCATCCGTGAGAGTTTAAGTCCCCGTGCCGTTCCAGCGCTGTGACGCCTAAAAAAAATGGTTCTTGGAGGATGTGCGTAGATATTCGTGCTATCAATAGAATCACATAAAGTATCGCTTCCCTATCCCTAGGCTTGACGATATGTTGGATATGATGGTTGGTGCTACGATATTTTCCAAAATTGATTTGAAGAGTGGGTATCACCAAATTAGGATTCGCCTAGGCGATGAGTGGAAGACCGCTTTTAAAACAAAAGATGGTCTTTATGAGTGGTTAGTTATGCCTTTCAGCCTAACTAACGCTCCGAGCACTTTTATGCGAGCAATGACACAAACTCTTCGTCCTTTCATGAGTAAGTTCCTTGTTGTCTACTTTGACGACATTCTCGTCTATAGTATGACGAAGGAACAACATCGAGATCACCTCAAACAAGTTTGTTCTGCCCTTCGGGCAACAAAATTGTATGCTAATGTCAAGAAATGTTCGCTCTTCACCGATAGCGTTGTCTTCATAGGCTTCATCGTATCATCTACGGGAGTATGTGCCGATCCTGCTAAAATTCAGGCGATTGTTGATTGGCCTGAGCCTAAAAATGTACATGATGTCGGAGTTTTCATGGCCTAGCTACTTTTTACCATCGCTTCATCAAGGAGTTTAGCACAATCATGGCACCCATTACGGAGTGTTTGAAGAAAGGAGAGTTTCATTGGACCCATGAAGCGACTAAGGCTTTTAAACTAGTTAAGAAGTGAATGACGAAAGCTCCTGTCATGCGCCTTCCTGACTTCACCAAAGTTTTTGAAGTTGAGTGTGAAGCCTCCGGGTCGGCATCGGGGGAGTTCTTAATCAGGAACGCCACCATGTCGCTTATTTCAGTGAGAAGTTGAATGACGCCAAACAACGGTACTCGACTTATGATAAAGAGTTGTACGCAGCTGTGCAAGCTTTGCGATATTGGCGTCATTATTTGCTACCCCAAGAATTTTTTCTTTATTCAGATCATGAGGCCCTCCGTCATCTCACCGCCCAGAAGAGGTTGAATTCTAGACACGGTCGCTGGGTTGAGTATTTACAGGCCTATTCTTTTGTTGTTTTGAAACATAAGAAAGGGGTTGAGAACCAGGAAGCTGATGCTCTAAGTCATCGTATCTCCCTTCTGTCGATCATAAACGTTAAAGTCATAGGTTTTGAACAGCTTAAGGAAAAGTACGAACCTTGTCCTGATTTTAAGGATATATTTCTTGATTTGCAAAAGGGACAGCCAAAATACTGTGGACAGTTTTCGCCTTGAGAAGGGTTATCTTTTTCGAGCTAATAAATTGTGTATCCCTCGAACTTCAGTGTGAGACTTCATAGTTTGGGAAATTCATGCGGGAGACTTAGCCGGTCACTTTGGGCGAGATGAGACCATAGAGGAGATTGAACGTCAATTCTATTAGCCTAGTTTGAAGAAAGATGTGGTCAAGATAATTAGCACTTATAACACCTGTCGTTGGCCAAACAAAAGAAGCAAAACACTGGCTTTTACACGCCTCTTCCCGTTCCAGATTGCCCTTGGCAAGATGTGAGTATGGATTTTGTGTTAGAGCTTCCACGTACCCCGAAGAAACATGACTTTATTTTTGTGGTAGTGGATCGTTTTTCCAAGATGGCTCATTTTATCCCTTATAGCAAAACTTCAGATGCGTCCAGGGTTGCCACATTGTACTTTAATGAGATTGTCAAATTGTTTGGTCTCCCCAAAACCATTATGTCTGATAGGGATGTTAGGTTCACTAGTCACTTTTGGAGAACGTTGTGGCACAAAATGGGTACAAGGCTGAAATTTTCTACTGCCTATCACCCGCAGACTGAAAGTCAAACGGAAGTGGTTAACCGTAGTCTCGGTAATTTATTAAGATGTCTAGTCCGAGAAAATCTTAGAAATTGGGATCTAATTCTTTCTACAGTCCAAATTGCTTATAACAGCTCCATGAATCGATCGTTAGGTATGAGCCCATTTGAAGTTGTTCATGGTTTTAAACCTAGGAAGCCTTTAGATCTCATTCCAATGTCCCCACATGCTAGAGTGTCTATATCAGCTGAAGCATTTGCACATCATCTTCATGATTTGCATATTAAGATCAATAAACAACTTGAAGCTAGTAACGCATCATATAAACTTAGAACTGATTTAAATAAAAGACATGTTGATTTTAATAGTGGAGATAATGTCATGGTCCGAATTCGACCAGAGCGACGTCTACATGGACCCGCCTCTAAATTGCAAGCTCGTAGCACTGGTCCTTTTAAAATTTTAAAGCAAGTTGGCCCAAATGCTTATGTTCTTGATCTTCCGCCACATCTTGGCTACCACCATACTTTTAATGTTGAGGATTTAGTTGCTTATGAAGGTCATTTCAATCCATCCGATGATCCTTTCTTACCTCCATCTGTAGATGTGGACCCGGACTTTCTTGCTACTTCTAACCCCATTCCACATTTCCCAGCACACAAAGATAAAATTGATGCTATTTTAGATGAAAAGGTGTTGTTGACTAAAGATGGGAATGTTCAGCACTTCCTTGTTCGTTGGGTTGATCGGCTTGAATCTAACTGCACATGGATTACTAGAGACACTACAGCAGCTTGACCCGGACTTATTGGAGCTCTATCGGAGTCAACATGATCTTCCTTTGCCTAGTTCTTCTACCATGCATCCAGGAGACATTGGTGGGGACACCAGATTCAAACCACTGCTGACACGTTTTTATGGACGCCGGAAGAAGCTCGCCCAACCCCTGAGTTTATGGTTACGCGACTGATTGCATCCATGTTCTACCTCTTCACTCGACGGGGTCGAGTTCTCTTCCACTCCGGGAGAATTGATACAGACATCACGAAATTGTTCGAGATTTATTTTATTGTCATTAGGGTTTACGTTTTTATTATTGAACCTTGTCGTTTATTTTCTATTTTATCGTTATTGGGCTTGTAGTAGTGGGTTGGCCCAAACCCTAGCTAGGTTTTCATTATTTAAACAAGTTTTACATTACAGTTTGGGGGTTGAATGATTGAATAAAAATTGAGTTTGATATTGTCACGTTTTCTCCTCCCCTTCTTCCTCTCGGCTTCTTCCTCTTTCCCTCCCTTGTTTTTCTTCAGCTATAATTCTTGTGGTTCTACATCAGTCGTCCTTCCTTTAATTGATCCAAAATCTCTCCATTTGTTAGCAGACATTCTCATTCCAGTACAACAAGAAGATTTCGCGAAAAGAAATCCCTTCCCTGTTAATTCTAGTGAATGTACACAGACTAAGTAAATCAAAGCACTGAATAGGAAGCAACGATTGCAACTGTGGAAGTGCTTCGAACCGTTGGAAACATTATAAAAGGTTCTGCAGGTAATATCATGCTTGGAACTCCACAAGTTAAAAGTTGTTCCAGTTGTTTTCTAGGCTTGACTTCTCTAGTAAATCAAGAAATCTAGTACATCCATCCGTATTAAATTGGGTAATAACATGATTTATTATTATTATTTTTGCAAAATAAAATGAAAAAGTAATGATAAATTAACTAACCATACCAACCAAAAAAAACTATGTTTGACACTCCTTCACGATTCTAAACAACATGGTACAGGTGATGTGCATGGAGAACTCAGTTATTTGTTCTGTAAGATACTGCAAGTCCAGTAACTCTTTAACAGGAAAAAAGAATTATCCTGTCCTTTCCATATCAGTTTAGAAATGGAGCCTTTTGAATTCAAATGATGAACACTCTAGCTAATGAAAAGATAAAGTCTCTATCTCTCCCCCCAAGTGCATTCTAAAACAGAACCTCTGTCAATCGTCACATTAGAATTCTCACAAGAAAAGTTGTACGAGTAAATAATATGTTTGGCAAGTTTTTTGTGAAAATGTTTTTAAACCTTTCTAAAAGTCAAACGACTCAAACCACTTTTTATCCACATATTTCATGGGACCCACAAGTATTACCCACTTATCACCCCACCCCCACCCCCCACCCCCTCTCGTTATTATCCCATTTATAAACAGAACTGTTCTAAACACTTCGCAAACATATGCTAAGTTGAATCCAAGGTGTCCATTCCTTTTCACTCAACCTTACATACTTTTTGACATGGTAATCCCTATTAAGTACTAATTGATTATAATTATAAACGACATATTTGAAAACAAAATTGTATTCTAGGTCCATTAACTCTTGAAATTATTAACAGAAAAAGTAGATAGCAATCAACATTACCTTGAATTACGATTTAGATATATTTAGAACTACATACATCAGTAAGTAATCCACGCGATTACGAATAAAATATAGTGCATTACGACAAATATTTGTACTGGATGGCGTAAGTCATCAACCTTAAATCACTACAAACCCAAGTCATAAGGTATAAACAAGTTAAAAGTTGATAATACATCACCTGACATCGCTATTTAACTAGCATGATCAAAAATTTTGATGCAACGCTCAGCCAGGTATCATCAGCAACCCACAGGGACTGGAACTTTGTACTTCTTAACAATCCTCATGTGATAATTTTATAATCCAGTAACACATTTCATTTATACAATATGCTATGTAATTTCTTTAATGGAAAGACTGGAGCCCAAACAATCCCAAGAAACACAAATTTGAAAGTTTATTGTAAGATTGACATTTTCCGAAACTTATTATACGAAGCTTAATATTTAGCATGTCACATGCTTCAAGACATCTCTTTTCAGTTAATTTGACCATATGAAAAAATAGCATCAGATGAATAGTTTCTACAGAAAATATTACTTACTGCTTGTGTAACTGTTCGAGGAAAACCATCAAGTATAAATCCTGATTCACCATTGGCTTCTCCAGCCTCAAGCCTCTTTGACAATAGGCTTATTATTATCTCATCTGAGACCAACTTCCCTTGGTTCACAATCTCTTTGAGCTGCAAGAAACATGAATAAAACAAAATCAAAAAAGAATGATGATGAAACAGTAAACGAAACTCAATTTCTCAAGAATTCGAATCAGCATTAATATCCTATTTTTCTGCACCTTTCATCATTTAGAAATTGAACAAGAAACTTCCAAACCAGAATTCCAGCAAAAAGTAACCAAGGGATTCCCCTTAGACCGTCTAGGAATTTAAATAGTTAATTACGCACTTGCTCCTACAACTTGAATTAGAAAAGCATAGCCATACAAAAAAGAAAAAAGAAAAAAGAAAAAAGTGAGGCTTATGGAAGAACCTCAAGTTTAATTGACATAAATTTTGTAAACTTCTTCCTGCATATCATGCATTCTTATCGTAATTAAAGAGTTTGCAGCACACCTATTAATCACAACAACAGAAACGAAGACATATTTCCATTAGAGTGGAAATTAAGTGAGTTACAAAACTTTCTCACGAGCTATTAGCAAACTCCATTTCTGTCTGTCTTCCTAGATGAGAGAAAGAAAAACTATTAATAAGAGATCATACATGATTACCATGCCCAAAGTTTCAAAGAAACGAAACTTCCAACTTCAAATTCTGAATCTTTTCATTCCAATTAAGCTCAGGTTAATAAAACAACTTCAAACCCAAATGAAAATCACTTCCATCACATCTGCAGTCCTTGGATTAACTCTTATTTTAAAATATCTCACTTTCGTAAAATTAAGCTCCGGGTCAAAAACTTAAAGAAGAAAAAAAATCCCAACTTTCGTCTATTCAGCAATGTCCAGAAATTCCATATTCACCTTGGCTTACGATGTAAATGTACAGACGGCTTACTTGTTTTGAGAGAGGAGTGGAGGAGGACAGTTCTTCGCGGACGAGATCACCGGTGGCGATGTGGGGGACGCCAAGGAGGGTAGAGAGGCGGCTGGCATAGGTACCTTTTCCAACGCCAGGGCATCCCAAAAAAACCCACTGGATATTCCTGTCCTTGGTATCCACGCGTGAAGAAGAGTAGGATTGGGACCTAATCGGTGCAGATTCCAATGGTGTGGAAGTGGGAGCTGTAAATAGAGACCTCCGGATGAGAGAAACGTGTGAGGAGGATCTGAACAGGCGGGTCAGGGCCGCCATTGGTGCCGGAGGAAAAATGTTTTTCTCGACGGCTTTGGGTGGCGGAAAGGGTGAAAGTTAGCTGGAACGTGAACAATGTATATTTACGTTAGGTGAATTATTTTTCGGACATTCCATATTGATGCTGGCATTGGGCAGCCGGCAGTGTTTGGCTATGCGGTAAAATCATGCATGTCTGTGAGGCAATTTTACACGCGATAAATTACCTAGACCTCTCCTTATGTTTTATGGTAATTTAGAAGATAGATTCCCACTTATCAAAAATTACACAAACGTTATTTCAAATTTTAAATAATGTATACCACCCTTAAGTTTATAACAATTTCAAAAACACATTCCTACTATAAATGGTAAGTTTATTTGCCTGAAGCAAATATAATTTCAAGACAAGACGTGGACGTGGACGTGGAATAAATAATGGACGAAATAATCAACAAAATTATCAACAACAATGCGATAATTTCAAAAAGCACAAAGCAAACGAAAATAACACATCAAAAAATGAGCATGAAGAAAGTTGTTTTATATGTGAAATGTAATGGCATTGGGCAACCTGTCGTACGACAAACACCTTATGGATATATAACAAAAATCAATCAAAGAAAAGGAAAAAGTGGAAATAAATTTTGCTAATTATGATGGCTCAGTTTATGTGACTCATTTGGATATCTTTGATTTTTTTTGCTGATCCAAATGAGAATATTGACCATTTGATTATGGTTGGTGGTATGATGGAAGATATAAATTGGTTTATTTTCTAGTATTTCATTTTGTTTTAGAAATTCAATTTGAAATATGTTCTTACTTTTCGCAAAAATTTGAAACTTTATTATGCATCATTAGTTTCATAATATAGAATTATGTTTACTCTTTTAAATTTAAATTCAAATAATTTGGAATATATCTGTTTTATTATAGTTTAGGAGGCTAAACTCGTGACATTCACGACAAAGAATGTACAAAGCTCAATGAAATAAAAGAATTCTAGATGTCTCACCTTAAGAAGTCCCACTATAGCCTAGTTCAGCCTCCTCCTACAATCGCATCTAGTCATTTCAAAATAAACATACCTCCATCGAGTTTATAATAATTATTAAAATACCTCTCAATTTTCGAATAATAAAAGCCTCGTATAAAGTTTTGAATAACGTAGACCTCCATCGACCACTCTTCGTTCATGTGATAGTATAAATAGAAGTGGTAATGCTTAAAACATGGCCAATGATGCAAATGATCATTGTCCTCTGGACTTACTATCTTGATATTTACGTTCCCCTTTGCACATTTTTCTTTCGAAATTGGGAATTATAGTCAAATTTTGTCCTATTGACAATTAAAAAGTCAATTTTTTATATTAAAAAATGATTATTGTTATGAAATAAAAATAACAGAACAAGAAGAAAAAAAATATAAGAGTTAAAACTCAAATGTGTATTTTATTGAGAATCAAGACCTATATTTATAAGATTTAAAATGAGAGATACGATTAGAATGAAATAGACTTTCTATACTAGATAAAACTTATCTATAAATCATGATAATACTAAATAGTTATCTATAATTATCTCATTATTTTACAATAATCTCCATTTGATGATTATTTATACAATAACTGTCTCGTTAAAACATTTTTTTGATAAAAACTCAATGGAACAAAAAATCAAATGAAAAAAAAAAGAGTACAATTATTTTGGAGTATTAAAAATAAATGATGCCTCGTTAAAAACTTGATAGGAAAACTCAGTGGGATTAAACCTAAGCGAATGAAAAAGAGTACTCCCTTGATGTTAATCACTGAAAGTTTTTGAGTCGATGCATTCCAATATTATGAACCAATTTCTTAAATGTAGGTGTTGGCAGTGCTTTTGTGAATAAATCAGTTACATTGTCACTGGAGCGAATTTATTGAACGTCAACATCATCATTCATTTAAAGCTCATGTGCAAGAAAGAATTTTGGAGAAATATGCTTCGTCGTATCACATTTGATATAACCTACTTTGAGTTGTGCAACACAAGCAGCATTGTCTTCATACAAAATTGTTGGACTATCTTTTGTTGAAATTAATCCGCATGATCCTTGGATATGATGGGTCATGCTCCTCAACCATACACATTATTGGCATATTTCACAAATCTCCATGATATAGATGTTCATCCATGTGTAAACACATATCCTATTTGTGATTTAACTTTATGTAAGTCAGAGAGATAACTTGTACATTCTACTAAAACAGATCTCAACTTTTGAAAATAAAATAATCACAAATCAACAGTACCTTTTAGGTGAATTATATTCAATTAATTGACCACTAATTGAATGATTTGTTGCATAAATTTCGGCACTCGAAAGAGGGAAATTTAGACGTGATCTAGGAACTTTTGAGCTAAAGCATCCCAAGTTGTGATTGACTCGTACGGTATTGACTGGAACCAAGCTTTTGCAGGGGCGAACCCAGCACCGGCCAGCCCCCGCAACCGCTCGTGCTGGGTCTGCCGAAGCTGCAAGTTCTTGCCGGTGAGTTGCCGTCCGCCGGGGAAGAAGAAGGATAGCCACGCCTGGTGAAATTTATTTCCTCATTTCTTATGTTTTCATTTTCATTTTTTAGGTCTTATTTAAAAAAAAAGGCACACTTGAAGCTTGTTAGTCCATTAGTGATTAGCCCACACAACAAAACCAATTTAACCCAATTCATTTACCCATTGTTTGTCCGGTAGAGAGAGGAGGAGAGTAGAGACGACTGACGATTAGGGCGAGGTCGAAGGTTTACGATTACCCATTGACTGTGGCTGTGGTTGGTGGACGGTGCGGTGGTCGGAGGTTGGTGGACTGCCGGCTGGAGATCTGAAATCGAAGGTAATAATATTGTACAAGAAGTTGAGTTTCAGTTTTTATCTCTGATGATAAGCAGTTGAAAATGATTTTATATTTTTTTGTAAATTTGGCACATTAATTTATACAACATTTCTTCTACACTTTCTAAAGTAAAAAATTAGTGTTGACTTTTTTGTTATATAATGCAAAAAAAATTATGTACTTATCTCTTTCTCTCTCTCCTTGAATTGAAGGCCTGTGGTGTTTTTTGGTAAGTAATTTGAAGTTAACATTTAGCACTGCAATATAAGGTTTCAGAGTTTATACGTGGCTCACTGGCTTCCCACCTTGCCTAATTATTACTTTTGGAATGCTCTGGTTGTCTAAATCTTTTCATATCTTAGCATACACATTAGGAAATGTCTTTGGCCCACTGCAGTAATTTTTACAGCCATGTGATGGCAGTGGAACATTAAAAATCTCCAAGATTTATGGGAGGGGAGAGAAGAAGAAAAAGAGATAGGAGTGGGGGTGTTCTGAAGTTGCTAGCCACACGAGCTTTTCTGATAAGGCACTACAGTTTTGCCTTTTGATCTTACTTAAGGACGTGCTGCTTTTTATGTGCCTGTTTCTTGAACAATTCGACTATTGGCTCGAGTGATAACTGATAAACTATATTTCTGATTAATAACCGATTGCCCTTTTTAGGCCATAAAATGAACCTAATGTACTATAAGGGGAATGAATATACCTAGGTGGTCGTTCACCAACTCCTTGGTGATCATGTAGACTGTAGTTGTGTAGTATTGCTCTACTCAAACTTGTTTTTCATTTACAATAGGCTTGACAACACTCAAATATCAGAATGCTTTGATTTCTCTTTTGCCAGATTGTCAAAAACTGCAATATATGATACTGCATCAACCTTACCTGCAGATTTTTCCTTATCATTATCAATTTATCAATGTGAATTGCGGTCGACGTTGACCGGTCAACGTCCGCCCGGGCTGAGATGGTGGGTTGGGTCCGCCCCTGAGCTTTTGCCTTATCCCTCAAGGAGAAAGAGAATAGGCGAAGCTTAATTGCCTCGTCGGTGACTCCATTCATTTTCACCGTGTCACGTATTTCAAGGAAAGATCCCAGATGAGCATTTGGATCCTCTGTTGCAGCTCCCCCAAATTGATTTTGTTGTACCATATGTATTAATCTTGGTTTTAGTTATAAGTTTTATAACGGGGCGTGCGATGCCGGAGTATTTTTCATTAACAACATGCCTGACATAATCCCGAATGGCTCTTAGTTGATTATTCTCATTAGCTTCTCATGCTTCCTGTTCAGCCATTGTGTCCTGTTCTTCTCTTTATATACCCCTCAGAAGGCAAAAAGTGTGTTCTGGTTTAGGATCAACATGCAGTAGGTTGATGTTTCTTGCCCTTCGCATAAATAGCTGAAATCAAGATTACATAAGCCATTAAAAACAAAAATAAAATAAATGAAACTTAAAATTAAAAATTAAAAATTAAAATAAAAACTAGTTGGTAATAATATCAATAAAATTCAAATAAAACAATCCCCGGCAACATCGCCAAAAACTTGTCGCACGTTTTATGCAACGTGAATTTTACCGCAAATGTACAGTGTCAAGTTTTGTAATATAGTGAAATGTCGAACCCACAAGGATTGATACTTGAGTCCTACCAAGTATTATAATTGTTTAGTTTCTATTTTATTCAGATGTTCAAATTTGAATCAATGTTGTAATTTTTGTCTAGTGTAGATGGACTAAAATTGGCAAGTCAACAAAGCAAGTCCTAAGGAAATTATCAATTTGTAAAAGCCTAGAGAATAATTCCATCATAACATCGCAATGCTTTTCAACCTATATAATTCTAACTCATTTAGATTTTCCTTAGTTTATAGGCAAGAACCTCAAAATAATTATATTCTCTCTCTCGAGTGCCGAATAAAATTTATCTCTATAATTCAATTTCAATATCTCTATTCCGAATTAAATGTATAGAAATATTAATGCACGTGGTTCTTAATCCAAATTAGCCTCAAAGATTTGTATTCTCTCTCGAAATCTACGAAATCTAGATTATGTTGTTCCTTGATCACACCTAAATTTCCCTCTCTCGAGTATCGAAATTTATGCAACAGATCATTCAACTAGTGGCCAATTAATTGAATATATTAACACAAACAACATAAATAAACTAATGGAGAAATCCAAAAGAATTAATTTATATAGAAATCAAACATGTCTCAAGATGATTACATCAAACCATAAATCTAAATATTTAGTTCATAATGAAGAAAATTGACATAATGAAATTAAATGTAAATGACATGGATAAGAAGAAAGGGTTTAGAAAAACTATTTGATGCAGTTTGAATCCTTCCTCAAATGGTGTCAATTTTCCATTATTTTCCTTGATTTCTTCCTTGGTTGTGTCTTCAATGTTCTCCCATTTCTCTAGCCTTCAACCCCCTTTTAAGGTCTTCAAAAGTGTGTATTTATATTCCCCCAAGGTTGCAAGGTGAATTTGGATATGGACTGGGCCGAAAATCTCAAAAAATTGTGTTTTTCCTTTAACCCGGGAAGTGGCGCCTTGGCGCCGCGATTATCTCCTCTGCTGGCGCCAAGGCGCCAGCTATTCTGTTGATTTCTTTATTGGCTGGCGCCTTCGCGCCAGTCATTCTAAATTTTTTTGCTGTCTTCATATTTTGGGCGCCTTGGCGCCCAACACTCTACCTCAATTGCATTGTTCTTCTTCTCTACTTCTCTTTTGGTCTTCTCTCCATTTCATTCTTCTCTTCTTCATATCCACGTCATGACTCATTCCATGATTCATTATAGCTCCAATTTAAGCTCAACACCACTCCGTTTTCATCTAAGTTGTCCAACTATAAAACAACACGAACACACACATCAAAACGTTCAAAAGTGCTCAAGAACAAACTAAAAACTACTACTTAAAAAAACTTGTTTAATGAGTTAATTTCACCCATGAGTAAGTCAGAGAGATAACCTGCACATTCTACTAAAATAGATCTCAACTTTTGAAAATAAAATAATCACAAATCAATAGTACCTTTTAGGTAACAAAATATATTTAACACCATTCTAATGTCTTTATGTTGGTATAGAGCTATATCTTGTAAGGAGATTTACAAAAAAGTATGTCAGGGTGAGTACAGTTTGCAAGATAAGTTAATGCTCCAAATGTAATAAGATATAGTATTTCAGGACTAACGCTCCGTTTGGTAGGCATTATCAGCAAATTTTAAGAAAAAAAATTGATCGTTAACTTCATATATGTGGGTCCCACCCGTGAGATGGGAAGTCAAAAAATGACGGTTAACTGATTTGCAACGGGCAAAAAATTCAATTTTTAGTCCAAAGAATGGCTACCAAACAATCACTAGGAACCTTTTCTTCATTTTCAAGTGGACGAAAATGATCATTTTTTCATATCAAGTGATCGAACAACCATTGGTGATGTCAATGGATTTGCATTATCCATATAAAAGCATTTTAAAACTCTTTCTGTATATGTACATTGACGAACGAATAATCTTCTGAAAAAAACTAAATCTGCAACCCAAGACGGAATTTGGTTTTTCCCAAATCTTTCATCACAAATTTATTTTTTAAATAATTTGCAATTTTGTTAAGCTATTTAGAAGTAGAAATTAAATTTAAATCATCAACATAAACTGTCACAATTACAAATTCAATATTTGTTTCCTTTATGAAAACACATGGGCATATATCATCATTTTTATAGTATTCCTTTAACAAATATTTGCCAGGCGTTTATACCATATGCGTCTAGATTGTTTCAATTTATATAATGATCTTTGCAATTTAATTGAGAACATGGTTCTCGGGCATGTATCATTTGTTTCTCGTACTTTAAGTCCTTCAGGGATTTTCATAGATATGTCGTATCAAGTGAATCATACAAATAGGCAGTCATTACATTCATAAGGTGCACATCGAGCTTTTGTGATACGGTCAAACTAATTAACAATCTAAAAGTGATGGTATCCATTACGAGAGAATATGTTTCCTCGTAATTAATTCCTGGTCTTTGTGAGAAATCTTGAGCTACGAGTCGGGTTTTGTATCTTGTAATTTCATTATTTTCATTTCTCTTTCGTACAAAAATCTATTTGTATCGAACATGGATTACATTTTCAGGTGTTCGAATTATAAGTCCAAACACTTTTTGTTTCTCTAGGAAATTCAATTATGTATGTGTGACTTCTTTCCACTCTGGCCAATCATCTCTATATCGACAGTCTTTAACAAATTGTGGTTCAAGATCCTCATTTTGTATAATATCAAGAGCCGTGTTAAAGGCTAAAATATTGTCTATAACAATATTATTTTGTTCCCATAATTTAAAAGATAAAATATAATTTATTGAAATCTTTTTATTTTCGGACACTTATGATTCTTTAGGAACCATATTTTCAATATTTGATTGATCGGTCTTTTTTAATATTAGTTATTTTGACATTTTTGATTGGTTTTTCTTTTGTACTTTTATTTTTCGATGTATAGAGTATTTTGAACCAACCGATCGACCACGCTTCTAACGTATTTGAGATTCATTTGCTACAACAAAATCGTCCTACAGTAACATCATTTTTTGTTGGAATATTTTCTGCTGGTATATATGATTTTGTCACTTTTCTTATGTCAACAAATACA
Source organism: Fraxinus excelsior (assembly GCA_019097785.1). Lineage (NCBI taxonomy): Eukaryota > Viridiplantae > Streptophyta > Magnoliopsida > Lamiales > Oleaceae > Fraxinus > Fraxinus excelsior. Next base: position 6,174,946 of record CM032643.1, on the reverse strand, counting down.
TTTGGTAATTGATTTGCAATTCTTTGCAAATGAATGACTTTGTCAACATATTGCTCACATTGATTGCCGTGGGGATCAAAGTGAGATGTAGTTTTTTCCCTACCAAAGTTGGGAAAGTCATTTCATCAAAATGACAATCTGCAAAACGTGTAGTAAATAAATCACCAATTAAATGTTTAAGATGTCTAATAATAGACGGTAAATCTAAACCTACATAAATTTAAAGTATTTGTTGGGGACCCATTTTAGTCCGTTGTGTGGTGAATTTGGGACTTGAACAACACAATAAAAAATTCGCAAGAGAGAAACATTAGGTTCATGACCAAATGTTAGTTGCAAAGGTGAATATTGATAATATGTAGTTGATCTGATACGAACCAATGACGCAGAATGTAATATGGTTTGACTTCAGACAGAAACTGTGAGTTTTGTTTTCATAAGAAATGGTCTAATAATAAGTTGTAGACGTTTAACAAATGACTCCGCTAAACAATTTTGTGTATGAGCATACGCAATCGAATGTTCAACAATAATCACAATTGACATGCAATAATCATCAAATGCTTGTAATTTAAATTCATCAGCATTGTCAAGACGAATAGTCTCGATTGAGTAATCGAAGAATTGAAAAGGCAAACTATATATATTTGATTTGACCATTTTTATAAATGTATAATACATGTCGGATGAGAGTGCATGAAAATTTTCTTTTATCCGCTTCTGGCTAATTATAAAAGAAGTTAGACAAAAATATTCAACATTATTTTCTTATATTGTCTCAATGTGATATCCATTACAACGAATATCTTTAAAATTAAGCAAATTTTGTTTTTTTTTTGCTAGAATAAAATGTATCGTTAATATATAAAATTATACACGCTCTTCTGGAGCTTTCAACGATGTCGTCCGATACAACTTCTGTCGTATTAACATTATTTAAGAAGTACTTTTATCTTGAAGAATTGTGTGCATATTTGCACTATCTAGTAAACAAATATCTTGATAATCCATCTTAAATTTTATTATAATTTCAATTTTTATGCTTTTTCAAAAACACTAGTATGATATTATTTGAGAATATTGAAACATCGAATTGTATGCTATTCTAGAGTGATAAATTAATATTCTTCTTGAATATTAATAAAACTTTTTTTTCTTCTTTTATTGTTTCTATCAAATTTTTTGGGACAAGATGGATATCAGTATCGAATACCAATGATAAATAGTTTTTACCAAATTGTCAAGTGCATCAAACTCAAGTTTTGTGATGTTTACCATTACTCCGCAATAAAACAAAAGGAAATACAATTAGTTTCGAAAATAATGATTAAACATCAAGTATTCAATATCAACACGACATAAGTTTCGTATTTTCCTTCATGTATAAACACTAATTTAAAATAATATGTTTTTCGAAACATGTGCAACTTCGGGAGCACATTGTATTATACTATTGCTTATTCAAGAGTAATATGTCAATATTCTCCTAGAATATTGAAAATTATAATTTATACTTTTCAGAAGTAAGTAATACTTTTCAAAAATGGTTATTATAATGGTGTGCTACTTCAGAAACAACAACAAATTATTTATAATAAATAGATTTATCATTAATATTCTTCTAAAATATTAATTATGATATTGTGTGACTTCAGGAACAATAACACGATAAATTATCAATCAAAAAGTTATATAGAAAAATTGATCAGGTTAAAGATATAAAGAATATTCAATAATAGTGGTAAACATTAAAATTGGCACGATAGTGGCCTCCTGTAGGACCATTCAAATAAGGAATAATGATGGACGCATAAGATATTATACTGTTCAAAAAATATATATTATACCATTCCAATCATTCTGGGCACATAAAATAAAAAATATATTATGTCATTTCAATTATTATACTATCGACGACAAACATTTGAATATTGGGAAATGGAATATGTACTGAGAAAGAATTGAAAAAGATGTTCATGGACATGAATTGAAAAGACAAACAATATCGGTGTGTTTGAGCCACATTATTCTGGAAGAATGTATTCTGAAATAGTAGATTGATGGAGAATGTGTGGTTAAAAAAGAAAGAAAAGTAATTGATGTGATAAAAAATATTATTGATATAATATGACATTGATAATTGATAACGTGGACAAACGACGTCAGCACTCTAAAAAATATGCTACGCGTCTACCGTCACGAAACCCTCACCCCGACTAGGCTGTCGACCTGCATGAAGCCTTCTACCTATACCCAGTCCGCCTACGACATAAGGCGACTACCACCATGAGGCCGTCGACCCCCATGAAACCCTCTACGCCCACACGTGCCGTCTACCACTATGGGTCCAACGCCATACTCAACCACATAAACGACGATGTGCTAGACAGAAACCGCCTAACGGTAAACGTGGGTAAAACCCACCACTCGAGAAGTGGGGGTCATTTTACAAGAACGTGGGGGTAGTGGGGAGGCTTACGTGGGACACGTGGCACCAGCAACCGCCAAACGCACGCGTAGCCACAGGTGTCTATAAATACCTCCAAGGTGAGAAATGTTTTTCTTCTTGAAACCCGGAACTTTCGAACTTACACTATACTATCTTCCCGCACTCTCTAAACTGTTAACTAATTCTCTCGCCGGAGGTACAACGGGGGAGGAAGCCTCGACCTCTTTTTGCAGGTAGCAACCACGCAACCACCGATTGGAGTAGCTGTACCACCGCGCCCGGCAAGGTAGACACGGAAAATAACTTCACTAACATTTTCAATTATTTTATTGAAAAATGTGTGGTTGAGAATGAGTAAAAGAATGAAAATAAAAATTTTAAAGTGTACCAAATAAGGGCTATATATTATTTTCACGATTTAATGTTTAATATAATTGAGACATGCAGAATATGTTTGAAATCATAAAGAAGATTAATGTGAATTCATGCATACGTGTGTGTGCGTATGTATTGAAATCATAAAGAAAATTAATGTGAATTTTATCGAGAATCAAGACTTGTATTTATAGGATTTAAAATGAGAGATACAATTGGAATGAAATAAATTGTCCACACTAGATAAGACTTATCTATGAATCATGATAATACTAAATATTCATCTATAATTATTTTACAACAATTTTATCATTTTAATTGTAGTAGAAATAAATAGATGGATGAAACCAATGGAGTAATATTTTATTACAAACCAAGATAGGCTTTTTTTTTTTTTTTTTTTTTCTCTTTCCCATCCATCATGCCCTGGCCTCAAAGGACCAAATCCCCAATCTAAAAGGGGTCCAGCCCCATTGACTTGACTATTACCAGGTCCAAAATCCATAGATATCTATTATTACATATTAAAACAAAAGTTGTGCCAACAAGGTGTCGTGGTGTAGTTGGTTATCACGTCAGTCTAACACACTGAAGGTCTCCGGTTCAAGTCCGGGCGACGCCATTTTGCGCATCACCTTTTTCCACACAGAGAGGAACTTCAACGGTATGCTAATTGCTAATGTTCTGATCCCTTTTTTTTAAACAAAGAGAAAGAAAAGAAAGTACTTTTACTTTTCTATACTGTTCACCTCATGCAATCATGACAGTTTCGAGAAATTCACGATTTTTATCACTCTCGTACGAGTAATTACTTGCTTGCTTTAAATTACTATGGAATTTTAATTTCAAGATCAAATCAAAAATTAATTTTAACTGTATGTTCATAACTATTACTCATTTTTATCAATTTATAATTTAAACAACTAACAAACAATCCCAAATGAGCTCTAATTTTCTTCGAAGTTTCATTTATTCAGGTCTTCGTGTAACGGAAAGTTCCACATGCCTCAATGGATTCGATACGATCAGACAAAGCTAACAATACAACTTATTTTTTTGTTTGACAATAGGAAGTGGGCAGAAATTTTTTTATTTTTATATTTATTTTTAAGAGTTTTTAAATCAAAACTTGATTACCAGTTTACCACGGTTCTACCTTATTTCTCGACCATTCTGAGTGATTTAAAACCTAATGCACTTGATTTTCCATACAGAGTTTGAATTTCCACACAATATCCCAGGTTTTAACAAGGGTGCTTATCGATTCCAAGTTTGGTCGGTTTTCGACTTTTGCCGCTCCACCCTCCCTTAGACTGCCTCTTTTGATCAATTTTTTCATTGAAGCATGTTGATGTTCTATATGACTTTCGGAAATTACTGGGATTGCCAATTTGCAGTATTAAAGCCTAATGAAAAGATTCAAAGTTTCGATCGAGTTTGATAAGTTCTTAAGAGATCCAAACTACCAACTTAGCCACTGTTTGGTAAAATTTCATTTTCATTCTTCTACTCATTTTTAACCACACGTTTTTCAATACAATAATATTTTCTATCACATCAATAACTTTTACTTCCTTTTCAACCAACCATTTTTATCAATCTACTATTTTAGAATACATTCTTCCAAAATAATGTGGCTCAAGCACACCCTTAATCTTTTCAATTAGGCTTTTAATTTTGCAAATTGATGATCCTGATAGCCTCTGCTAGTGGCATGACACACGTTTCATTAAAAATTAGATTAAATTGGTTGTTAAGGATGGAGCAACGAAAGCCGCAAACAGATCGAACTCGGAATTGATAAGCAACACTTTTGGTATAACTTTTGGGTTCATATTCATATTCCGTACGAAATTTTAAGTGCATCAGACTTTTGAATCGCTCAAAAAGATGGAGAAACACAGGAGAATCATGAAAGTCCATTTTCGATTTAAAACTTGTCATAAAAATATATTCGAGCCACATCTAATTGTTACATTAAGAGGTAGATTGCACCATTGGACTTGTTTCGTAAAAAACGAGTCCGCAATAAAGTATGCTATGCTATGTGAAAAAATTCTATAGTCTCCGCAACAATTGTAGCATTTGTTTGGGGAAGGTGGAAAATAGATTTCATTTTTCTTTATTTGATGTTTACTGTAAGACAATGGAGCTTGTTATTTAAAGAGTCGAGAGTCAAGTAAAATTATCTATAGGCCTTGAGCCTTACTAATTATTAAAATGTTGAGGATAAAAATTTAATAAAAATAAAGGTTGAGGACAAGATTACTATGAGGATCAAAGGTTGGTGAACATTGTTGTAATTTAGCTGGCGCTCAATTATTAATTGATTTATTTGTGGGATAATTGCTCCAAATCTTTGAAACATTAATAAATTTTTTCCAAACATTTGATTAGGTGAAATTCTTCTGGATAGTTTCCATCCATAATTCTGTCAGTTGACTGGAAATTTAATTTCGACCACATTTTTAATATTTTAAAAATGGGCAAAATAATAACTTTCCATTTATTACATTAAATAATTAAATAAAAAAAATACACGCACAGACACAATCGTCTTCTTCCTCTCAACCCTCACCCCACCTACCTCAAACCCAAAATCTACACCGACCATCGCCACCTCCAGCTTCAGCTCCAGAAGCAGATGATGATACATATATGATTGGACTACTAGTAGGATTAATTTCAAGTCTCGCTTCCCAAAAGACCTAGGCTTGCTGACTTGCTTGAATTTTTGGAAATTCGAGTATTAGAAAACCCCTCAACAGGTTCACTCGCTTACACGACTACATAAAAAAGCCCTTTGATTGGTGCTTTTGCTTTCTAACTTTGGACTCTTTCTCCCTTTTGTTTTGGATTTTATTTTTTCCTTTAATGGAAGTGGGTGTTCCAATTTTTCTTCTCTGATTTTATATTCATATCAATTGGTGCAGAATGGCTGAAGGCATTTATGGGATATATTGAGAATCCAGAAACAATGTTGTTTTAAAATTCATTCATTTCCTACCTTTCCTAGTTTTGTATAATGCTCGATTATGAGCATGAGATAATTTCTGTCCAAGACATTTACTGTCAAATAAAAATGGGCAGTAGCAGGTGGTTGGTGGAGGTTGAGGTGGGTGAGAGTTGAGAGGAAGAAGATGTTTGTGTGTATGTGTATTTTATTTTTCTTATTTTGTTTATTTAATTATTTAATGTGATAAATAAAAAGTTACTATTTTGTCACTTTTTAAAATATTAAAAATGTGGTCAATGTTAAATTTTTGATCAACAGGTAGAATTATAGATGAAAACTGTTCAAAAGGGCTTCACCTGCAATATTTAAAAAGGTTAGGGATGACGAATGTAACAAATCAAAGATTTTAGGAGTCTACTAATATTTCGAAGGTTTGAGGCTTTTGATGCAATTATCCCTTGATTTATTTTACTTTTCCTGCCGAATGCGAGGGCACGAGACGAGTAACGGCTCATTTGGTAATTTCTCAAAATATCGTGGTTTCTCGAAGCCAAAACATTCCGTATTGACACAGCCAAGCCAAACCTAACCCGCCACGCCGCTCACCAACACAGATCGCCTCCGCCGCAGATTATTATATCGATTAAATTCAAAATCTTTATCTAAAATTTGTTCTTCAATCGATTGTCTGGTTAGAGATTTATTTTTCAAGAAAAGAAGAGGGTGAAAATGCCTCCAAAACAGCAATCTAAAGTGGATTTGGCAAAGAAGCAGAAGGTAGTAGAGGACAAGACATTCGGATTGAAGAACAAGAACAAGTCCAAGAATGTCCAGAAATATGTCCACTCCATCCAACAATCAGTCCAGCCCAAACCTGACCCTAACAAAATCAATGCCAAGGTTTTACCCCAACCCAAATTCATAGCACTCACAGACATGCATTATTTGCATGCATTTTATATGGTTAGTCATTGAGTATTGAGCGATTATTAATTGGGTTATAGCATTTTCTGGAAAATAACAGAAGAAGAAAGAGGAAGAGAAGGCAAAAGAAAAGGAGCTAAATGAATTATTTAAAGTTGCTGTCAGTCAGCCCAAAGTCCCCGTTGGTGATTTCTCTGACTTTCTTTTAATAAGTATTTTAGAAATATATTTTGCTGATGTATAGTATAAGCTCAAATATGTTTTTATGAAGTTGACATGCGCTTCATGTGTCCAAACATTAGTGAGTATTGAATGCTCGTCTATAGCTCTTTTTTGCTTATTCTAGTTTTTCTGGTGCATTTGGTATTTGTTAAATTTTTTGTGGGTAAGTTGGAAACTCATTTTTAATAGAAATATAGAATTGGTAATGTTGTGGGTATCTTGTACTTGTTCATCCTGTGATTATGATGTTACATAACTAAATTTATTGAAGTATAATGGTTTGATGTATTCAGGAGTTGATCCAAAGTCGATAGTGTGTGAGTTTTACAAGGTGGGACAGTGTGCTAAGGGTTTTAAGTGCAAGTTCTCCCATGATTTGAGTGTCCAGAGGAAAGGAGAGAAGATTGATGCCTATAGTGATAAGCGCGATGAAGGTCAGTATGCAGAAGTCCTTCTTTAGTTATCCCGTGTTTCTTATCTGTTAGTTATGATTTTCCGCTCTAATTTTGACTCTATTTTGGGCGTTTGTTTCTTTGCTTCAAAAGGACAAGGAACAATGGAGGACTGGGATCTGGAGACACTGGAGAAGGTTGTTGCGTCCAAGAGCAATGAATACAACAAGAATAAGCCTACTGATATAGTAAGTTTTCATTATCCAATTCACTTTTTAAATTTCACATTTACAGTCTTTAGCATGAGTGCTAGTGTTCTATTTTGTTGCTATTTTACTATTCCCTGTTAATTATTATTATTATTATTTCAATTTTCAAGTGTCTTTATGGTAATTAATCTCTTGGGATGTGCCAAACTCCAATATAGAGTTAACATGGTTGACAGATATTTTGCATAGACATGGTAAAAGATATAGCATGAGCCAGCCAGAAATTATCTGAAATAGCCGGAGTCTTTGTAGCATATACATCCGTTTTGAAAGATGGACCTATACATCACCTAAAGTAGCATGCAATGGATAAATAGATTCAGATATTTGTGGAAAGTGCATTTCTCAAACCACCAAATGCTGCAGGCTGAAATTTGCTGATTTTTTTTTTCTATTAAGTTTTTCAAGATTAAAAATGAAGCAAATTTCATCATTGCACGGAATAAAAATAATATAAAATGATATATTCATGTCATATTGTCAATCTGGATTTTCTTTTTACTAGTATAAAATTTAGGTTGAGTATACATGCATGCTGAATGTGGTAAATGCAAAAGAAAATCTATCAATTTTTCCTCCTTATTCAATAGGCAAAATTTCGGCATACTATGCAAACTCGCATGTATGAAGCATAAAAACAGCTTTATTTCTGTTCTATAGTTCAGATGGCAAGAAGCTAAGAAGTTTCATCACATGTAACAACAGTAAGTATTACATTACACGTAACAGATGTTTTAAAATCTGTAAGATACCAATTAAAATTAATTTTAATGGTTAGTAAGACAAATATTTGTTGTCATTGAGTGTATGTTTGGTAAAGCTTTTTGTAAATTATAAGATGTAGGTCCTACTTAATGTGTGGATAACAAGTTGTAGGTCCTATCAAATGTGTGGATAAAACTTAAAAGAGAATGTTTGATCAGCTTATAAGCTTGAAAAAGCTTTACCTAACATAAACTTTTCTCAAATGGAAAAAGGGAGAAGTGGCTGACCATGTTTAAGCAGGAACAGTTTTCCAGGGTCTAGCGTTTCTCATCTTTGAAGGCAAGATTTCTTTTTCATTCGCGTGACGCGATATAGTTTAAGTTCAGGGAATGTAAATCATGCCTAATAATGTAAATTGTTGCAAACAAGTCCGGAATCTGGTCGATCTTGTATAAATTGTGAATGTAGTGGGAAAGCATGAATTCCAACCTAATTTTCTTTTAGTTCTTGGTGGCATCAAGCCATCAACTGTTCATCATGTTGCCTTCCCTCATTCTCTCTCCCCCTCAAATTTCCGTAAGCCCATGTTTGTCAAAGCTATAATTGATTATAAGTATCAAATCCCAATGAATGTGTGGTTAAAAATAGGTTAAGGTTGTGGTTCCTTCGAAATGTATGGATGAAAATAGATGGTTTCATAGTCAAAACACCAATTCTGCTAAAGTTCTCTCATATTTTGGTTCTATTGGCAGGTATGTAAATATTTTTTGGAAGCAGTAGAGAAGAAGCAGTATGGTTGGTTTTGGGTATGCCCAAATGGTGGTAAAGACTGCCACTACAGGCATGCACTTCCTCCTGGATATATTATAAAATCTCAGATGAAGGCTTTGATAGAGGAGGAAACTGAAAAGATAACCATAGAAGAAGAGATAGAAAATCAGGTTTTTTAGGAAAATAGTGACGACTTTCCTACAGCCGTCTTTCTCTTCTGCTTCCCCAAAACTGTAAATTTATCGTGCTGACAGAGTTAATTTTCTGTTTCCAGCGTGCAAAGGTTGCTACTACAACGCCTATGACTCCGGAGTTATTCATGCAATGGAAGAAGAAGAAGGTGGAAGAGAGAGAAGCTGGCTTGGCTGCATTGAGGGCAGAGAGAGCTAAGAATGACCGTATGAGGTATCCATTCTCTGCTTACACGGTTACATGTCTCTTCTGAAACATGTACCTGTGTCCATGTTCTGCTAATTTTGCTCGTGTGCCTTAATTTACATTAAGCAATCACTTCTCGTTTGATTCCTATCCCAGTGGCCGTGAACTGTTCTTGTCAGACGCCAGCTTGTTTGTTGATGATGCTGAGGCCTATGACAAATACCAAAGAGAAGAAGAATCAGATGCTCAACAAAAGGTCACAATTTTTTGCCCTGTTATGTTTTGTCAAATGCTGCAATTAGGAGCTAAAGTTAAAAATTTTAATTTTTTGTTTCCACATGATTTTATTTATTAATTTTTTTGGGAGGGGGTGGTTCTGAGAAAGGAGAGTATAAGGTGAGTTTTAAGGGAGCTTAATTTAAGTATGATCACACTTCAAAAATGCCAGCTTAGAAAACCTGGAGATACCCCTACCCACCATTATGAAGGAGCAGAGGAGCCATAGGTTCTCATCCTGGATGCTTGTCAGTCGGTGACAGATGTATAAATTGAGCCCCTGTTTGACACACATTCTTTCAAAACTCATTTTCAATCCCACATTCTTCAATAAAATAATATTTTACATCACATCAATAACTTTTCCTTACTTTTTAATCACATATTTCCCATCATATTATTATTTAAAATACATTTTTTTCTCAATAATATCCATCAAACACCCTCTTATTAAAATCAACATTAGAAGGTCCATTGATGTCAACCTCAAGGAATATGTACAGCTGACCCACTTTAGGTGCTGCTCTTCATTGAGGTTAACTAATAATATAATCAAACACATTTTTTTGTCAACAGATCAAGAATTTTTTTGTCCCATTTGTTAGCTTAAGCCATGCAATGTTCCTGGCTTCCTGCAACCTTGGTTGTGTTGGTCCATTTAAAAATGTCAAATTATTAGGTGGCAGGAGAAGGGAAATGTGGTAGATCTCAGCACGTAGTATTATGTTTTATCACGGTCGATGGAGTTATCATTAGTTAGTATTCCAAAGATTAAATACTCTTAATGTGATCCATTTAGATCTAGGGTACCCTCTTCATCTGTGATGCTCGGGCTCTTCATTCCGGTCAAAGTACCTGTGTCGACACACACGACTAGGGTACGGGTATAAAATATGGGGCGGACACGGCACTTTTCAACCGGATACGACAAGATGGAGTAAGGCGGCGGCTAGGTTTTTCCCTTCTTCTTTTTCTTTTCCTTTCCCTTTTCTTATGTTCTATTCCTTCTCTTTGGAGGAAAAAGGAGGGATATGGCCGTGTCATAACCAGAGAATAAAAGGCCTTTGGCGGTGCGGCCAGAGCGGCGAAGCGATTGCAGTAGACGTCACTGTCGGAGCAGAGTGAAGGAAGAGAGAATCGAAGAGAGAGAAAGTGAATGCAAGACCTTCTAGGTTAATAACTGGGTTTTTATTGGGCTTTTAGGTTTTTTATTGGACTTTTATTTCTGTCGATGTAGACCCATGATTTATGACTTTGTTTGACCCATTTATTTTTTATTTAATGAAATAATTACAATAAAAAATATGTTAAAAAAAACTCAAACTTAATATTAATTTTTGAAAGTATATATTTATACATTAACTTATTATTTTAGTATAAATTTCTAGTTGGTTTTAAGTGACAGATAAATATTTTAACAATTTGTTACTTAATTATTATTTAACTTTTTACGTGTGAATTTTTTGGGAAAAAATTGAAGTTTGAAAGATGTAGTCACATATTCATGTTCGAAATTTGGACTCTTTTTAGCCATATTCTCGTATCCTACATTTTAGAAAATAAAATATCCAACATTTCAATACGTATCCGTACCCAAGTCCGAGCATCATAGGTCCTCATAGATGTCTTACACTTTTTATGATACCTGTATATAAATTTTTAAAACTTTAGTGCAATGGACACTGGTGAAGCCAGGGGGATGAAAAAATAAAAAATTATACTGCCTTAAAATATTAATGGGCTTGGGAGCCCAGGCCTGCCCCCTCCCTCCGCCTCTGAATGGACCACCTAGTTTACTCTGTGAGGTCTAAGCGAATGCATATTTCATATCTTGTCTCTTTAAGATATGCATGCTGCTCATTATAATCCGTTGGTTGAAACATCGAGCAATCTGCACACGGCAATGCATGAACAAAGTTGGCCAGCAGTATTCGGTCTGACGCTGGCTTTGCTCGGCCTTAGGGCTAGCCCGGGCACCAATAGCCCCCTTCACTGGCCCATATAGCACTGATAGCCCATGGAACCTTGGCTCAAACTTTGGCATGAAGCAAGGGAAAGTATTCCGTTGCCCGTGTTGTTGATAAACTAGATTGCAATATTTTAATGCTTTTGCTGCTTATTCTATGTTGCTTTCAAATTTGTTTGCCTGGTCTCTTGGTTCTGTATGTTGAGGTGGAAAAGCTGATATCTATTTGGCCATAGGAATCGCCATTGGTGCCTATCATGCACCCTGTAAAGCCCTTGCATATCCCTTCATTGCCTTTATTTTTTCCTGTGTTATATCTTACTGACTCTGTCAACACTGAAATTGATAAAACATGTCGTAAGCACTGTATTCCATCCATACACTTCAATCACTTCAAAATAGGATACAGTTATTATCTGTGGGATTTTTGCATTCTGCAGATTTTGCAGAGAACTTCAGGAATAGAAATAAATAGAGGATACAGGATGGTTATTTTTATTACTATAAAACAGGATGAAAGAAAAAAAGATAACAGTTTGGAGTGCAGCAGAAAATAGGGAAGATAGGATTTTTTCCCTTTATTTGAGGGTTGGGACAGAATAAGGAAATGGATGGTGCTTAGTTTTGTTAACAAGAAAAACAAGGTGGAAGTGTAGAATGGAATAACTTTTAAGAAATCCCAGAGAGAAGGGAAACCATTTGCTTTCTCTACTTCTAAAGGTCTACTTCTAAAGGGTCAGAAAAGGGGTTTAAAATTCCCACTTCTCCCACATCATTTGAAATATTTCTAAATTTCCTCGTGTTTTTTCTGATACAATCTTCTTCCTCCAACCAACTCTTAGTCTTAGGAGTGTTTATTCAGTACTTGGGATCTATGTCAGAATGAGAAATTACACTTGGCATGCCCTACTGGCATGGGTGAAGATGAGTTAGAACACTATTACATATCTTATTTGTTTTTCTGGAAATTACGGTTTGTTAGTAATCTTATGTGGGCTTTATTAAAATCTTTCAATGTTTGATTGTTCTGCGGCTTCTTCCCACATAGTATGCGATGACTGAAAATGAAAAGGTACGTTTTAGATCAGTGTTCTATTCTTTATTGGCGCGACCTACCGCCTTAAAGGCCACTTAAGCAATTCTTACAAGGTTTGTTTTTATGACCGGCAGTCAAGGAAGTTGACACATTCCCACAATTTTATATGTCTTTATGCTGTTAATATTTGAATCGTTTAAGTAGCATTTGCTGAGAATAAACATATATTTCAGATCGACAAAGATTATTCCACGGATAGGCCAAATTCTTCCACATCAACTGCACGTGATGCTGAAGATATTCCTGATAGTGATGACGACACGGAGGAAGAGGATGATGATGATGATCTCGACATGGATGAGTTAAATGAATTGGAAGCTACCCTATCAAGAACAACCTTACAAATCAGAGAACCAGGTGTCAATGTGTGATGGGCAGGCAGAGTATAAAAGCTGTGCACATCTTTTCCTCAACTCTTTCAATCCTTAGATAGTGCTTAATCGTGGTCGTGGTCACCTGCTAAAGTTGTTACGGGAGAGAGATTGTGAGGATTCCCTGATGCAGCCCTGCCAAAGTACTGTTTTCTTCTTGGAAGGGTCTATATATGCAAAATCTGTTGTGCTTTTTAATCCTAGTTTCGAGCCAGATTCACTAATTATCAAAGATTATGAATCCTGGGAGTTCATTATCTTGCATAATCACACACGTCAAAGCAAAATAGGAGAATCTTTTCTTCTCTTTTGAATGATTAATTTGGGAATTCTTGGGGGGCATTGCACAATTGTGGATTTTCTATCACTGTGAAAACTTGTGCCTTCTGCTTTATGGTCATCTCCCTGGGATCTTAGACAATACTACATTAGATCGCAAGGGTTATGGATTTCTCACCACCTTGTTTGCTGGGTTCTATATTTGGACTGTAGGTGGAGTTGCCGAGGGCGCAACAACGGTTTTCACTTATTTGGCTACTATTTCCTTAACTTTGATACCCAGCATTGAATGACTTTCTGCAGTTGTGTGCCCATATTGATTTTTGATGCTGTTGCGCCCATACACGTATCTGCGTAGATCCCAGTTCAAAGGACATATACGTTGTTTACTATTCTGTTTTTCTTTATTTCAAGACCTTCATGAAAGGGAATTCTTGGCATTTGAGTACATACATACATCTATGGAGGTGAAGAAATTATAACCTCTAAATTGGGAAATCAGTGTTTAAAAACCTTTCAAGTCAGATATATATAACTATGAAACATCCAGTTTTTCCAACAAATCATTCATTTCAGTTGACACTGCAGTGGAATCCTCGGACCAACCAACACACAGCAGAGTTATCACTATAAGATCTTCATAAAATAGCAGAACAACGTATTCACTTCTTCCCTTTCTTTTTATGGGGCATAAAGTACCAAAAACAGTAAAGGTTCAATGTAGAGGGGAAAATAAATAAATTATTGGCAGATAAATAATAATCCATGTAAAATAAGTAATTGCCATAAAATATGAATGGAGCAACTTCATCCTGCTTCTCTCACTCCCTAGTAATGCCAACTAAAATATATAACCACTAACCAGAGACAGCTTATGATGTACCGACATAGACACGTGTGTTTGACACAATACGTGTCTCGGATACGGCGACACACGATTTTTTTTTAAAAAAAAGTACAAACATGACACGTCATCGACACATTGATTAAATTCTTAAAAATTCTTCATTTATATAGTATAAATTTAGTCTTATACTTGCTATTAATTTTTCTTATTGAAATCTTTTAAACATGAGTATCTATTTGTTACTTGCTAATAATTTTGAATTAACAATATATAATATTTCTAATATAAAAAGAAAAATGATTACAGTAGAGTGTCAGAGAAGTGTCGATATGGACTCGTGTCCGACAAATCGACACGGACATGCTACCCTAATTGAAGTGTTCGTGCTACAGAGGAGACAACACTAGAGTACAAATGCACCATCAACTCTTTATCTTTCCTCATTTTATTTGATCTATGAACACGACTAGCTTTGTGCACCACATACATATATTGAGTATCATAGCTTAAAATCAGCATGTAGATTTTTCTTAACATAAGCAGATAACACAACACAATAAACTTAACCCAAAAAGGAGAAAAACTAAAGATGCATCAGACCAAATTCTTCATCTATACGATCCTCAGGTTTACAGAGGAAACTCGAAGAAAACAAGGCGCTACTAATTAACAACTGAAATATGGCAATCATAGGCAACATCAAGGACTAACACCGAAGTATGCTTCCACAACCTAAAATTATCAAGAAGTCACCTTATACCAATATAGTAGATGTCAATAATGTGCCCGGAAATCTATTGGCCATAGAAGCTTTCCTGGTCAAAATCTCCGGTACCTACTGAATGATTTAGCCAAGGTTTCACAATCCACTGCTCACTTTGTTGGAGATATTTCACCTCCACCATAAAAAAATAATTGGCTGATCATGACCTCGTGGAATATCACAGAAATATTATTTGGAAACAGTGAAATGCACCTAATACAATCAATGTGGAAGAGAAAATTGATGAAACAAACAAAGGAAGGAAGATAAAATCTCATCATCTGAATTGTAAAAAGGCATTAAGAAAAGGAGAGGCTAATTTTACCGGGAATCACATATGATCATAGATTGTCACAGAAAAGTATGGGATGAGGCTTTATTGAGTTGAATTGTGATTCAACCTTATATAGTCTCGTGTAATAAAGTGTGTTAACAGGATACAAAGGAAACCTAGCTCAAAAGTTATTTCTACCCTGCACACTGTTATTGAACTATCTACACAAGAGTTCCCTTGACATCACTTTTCTATCATAATCTGGATCCATGAATCTTTTTAAGCAAGAACAGTAGTCATCAAGATGTCTTCACAGTTCTATTCGGATCTTATTTACTCTAAATAAATACAGAATATGAACATTCGACTAGTAGATGCATTTTCAGGATTTTTTGTGTGAAAATTAATTGGTATTGGATTTCATTCCCATAACTAAGTTCAATATGGCAGGGACTCAAGATTAGAAATAATCATTTCATGAACTAAAGAGATATTGTTTAGATTGTTTACAAAGTACCAAGTCATTACATTTGCAATAATGTCATTTTATATGCCCTTATTAAAAGGTCAGCAATAGCCTTATGAAGTAACTATAGTCTCAATCGCTTAGAAATAATTGGCACACATCTGACTAATTGAGGCAACAAGAATTACTAACAAAACTGAACGATTAGAAGTTTAAAAAATAAATGAACAAATGCATATAATAACATATCCTGCAGAAATAGTA
Source organism: Fraxinus excelsior (assembly GCA_019097785.1). Classification (NCBI taxonomy): domain Eukaryota; kingdom Viridiplantae; phylum Streptophyta; class Magnoliopsida; order Lamiales; family Oleaceae; genus Fraxinus; species Fraxinus excelsior. The sequence goes on along the minus strand of CM032643.1, from coordinate 6,158,903 downwards.
ATGATCTTCAGAGACTAGAAATTCTGGGAAAACGAAAAGAAACAAGGGAGGACGTGAAATGACATGCATTTCCATTATCGAATAGAAATTTTAATGGAAATGGAAATGACAAAAAGTTACACAAATTTGAACCTTTTTTTTAGCAAATCTACTATAACTTCATTACACAACTTGCAATTTAAAAATGTGAGGCCAGTATAATTGCAAGATAGAGTACCATTTATGTCTCAGACTTCAAAGCTCAAACTCTTCTTCTCGAAGAGCCATCTCTGCTGCCTCTTCCTCCTCATCATCAAGCACAAAGTACTCATTCTTCTCAACCGGCCTAAACATGTAAAAGATCACAGCATAAAACAAGAGACTTGCACACTCCTCGGCTGCATTCGCCACCCACTGGTACTTGTAGGCAGCAATGGTCCTGAGCGCAAACACCACAATCCTGGTGAAGTACAAGTATCCAATCACTACAATGTAAAACTGCCTAAAAAGGGTCAATTTCGCCAAGTTCCTTGCAGCCTTTCCATCAGTCTTCGAAGTCTCCTTCAATGACCTAATCGACCACACAATTGGGAATATAATTGCACAGCAACATATAATATCCACCAACAGAAACAACTGATTCCAAGTCACCCAATCTTTGATAAATGGCCCTGTCTCCCCAATCACAATGGAGGCCACATTTGCCAACACCTGTAAGGGAATCACAATCATCAACACCTTCTTCTCCTTCTCCTGCAAGAATGGCTTCAAGAAAGACCAACCGGTACCAATCAAAACGATAACAGTAAACAACAGCACCACCCTAATAAATTGAAATATGTAAAACAACACATCCCAACCATGAGGGGTGCCAGTAACTTTCACATAATGCTTGTCCTCTGCGGCACTGAGCAAATTCAAGGCCTTAATAATTACCAAAGCTCCCATGAGGGCATGGATTCGGTGAACTAATTTCTTGTTCTGCAAACAGAAGTAAACCCAGAAAGCAATGAAAGCAAAATAAAGTAACGAAAAGAAGGAATACAATGTGGGCAATTGAGTTAGACCAGCAGAAAGAAAATCCTTGACACGGCCGCGGCCGTCAAGATTGTAAAGCTCGGTGTGGACGTCCATGGAAACGGCGGATTCAGGGGCACAATTGGCAAAGAAAAGTGAGTATTCATTAGGGGAGGTAATGGGGTAAGTGCGGTTGAAGGAAGACTGGGGCGGCGGGGAGAGGTCTTGGAAGTTGAAGAGGGGGTGGATGTACTTGGAATCAAGAACGCAAAAAGAAGGGTTCTGCTGGAGTTCAACAAGGACTTGAATTAGGGATTCTTCCGAGAGAAGAAAGAAGCCAAGGCGAGAGGGTTCCGGCGAGGAAAGAGAGGAAATGACGGAAACAGAGGATACTGCAATGGTGGCTTGGCCAGTGTGTGTGAAACCGAATCGCTCAAAGAGGATCATCGGCCGTGAGTCGGAGGTGATCTTGAGGTTCTTGATCTCGGCGGAGGTTGGGCAGAGGAGGGCGATGAAGAGGATGAGGAGGAAGAAGGTTACTTTAGTCATTTTCACAGCGTCGAGGTGGTGGCAATGCGGATGAGAATGGCGTAGGAGGAGACTGGTAAGTTATGGATGAGTCATGAGTGAGTGGGATCAAAACGAAGATGGGATCTGCGTTTCGTGTGAGTTTCACGTTGAGGGCTTATTTTATACCGAAACTACCCTTCTTCACGTCGAGTTTCACACCTCCTCTCTTCCACTCGAGCATGGACGCTTGCTACACATCACCTTCGAGCATCTTCAATATTTTACAGGGATTGCTATTCAGGTGACGTGAAAGTCGAAAGATTTTCGATCTAAATGATACTCGATAAATAAACATGCAAGTAAAGGAAACTAGTCTCTAATATATGTTACGGATTGATATTTATGTTTTTTTTTAATCTTAAAATATAAACAAAACAAAACCACGTTTAAATATAGACTGAAAGTATAATTTGGAGCATGTTTGGTACGGCTTAAAATCCAATTAAAATTGAAAATATGGCCGTTATTGGGTCCCACCCGTCTAATAAAAGTCAACAATAACGGCTATATTTTCAATTTTAATCTGATTTTAATCTCTATCACACACCCTTTTGGAAAATATTAAATTTGTCGAGTCTTTATGTCTAAATCACATAGGGTTCCTATCAACTTACATTGGAGAAGAATTGTTTTAAAAATCGTCTAATTTTGCTTATATAATATAATTTTGTATGCAATCCACAGTTGCATCGATGATGCTTTCCGCATAGGAAATGGAATCTCTTGTGGGGTATGGTGTTGGCATGCATGTCTTTTGAGACATGTTTGGTAAGACAAATCAAACATTACTATGAAAGGAAAAAAATAAAATAATAAATAATCTAATTCTTCTATATTGTACCGTGCCTATTTGGTACTCACACCAAGTGCGTCTTTTAAGTGTGCCAATGGAGGCCTTGGTTTCGAAGGCAATCTAATTAATTATCACTGACTGGATTAACAACATTTTTATTTTTATTTTGAATTACGGTCATAGAAGATGAAATTATAACGTTAAAACTTCAATTATTAAAATCTAAAGGTTTACAAATAAGCTCGACGGTTGAAATTTGTATTCTAGATAATAATCTACAAAAGAGTCACAACTCTTCGTGAAGGGAGTAAATGGTCTTATTCATATAACTAGTCACTCTTCTAAAATTCGACCGTGAAATTATTGTTCAAAATCAATAAAAATGGATTTGAAAGTCAAAAATTTGCAATATGCGACCGCATAGTCCAAGAGGGATGTGATCGCATGTATACGTGCAGGGTTTTCAGGCCCTGCAGTCGAGTCTTCTATTCGACCGCATAGAATTGATCTATGTGATCACATATGTTTAAAAAATAGCCGTTAGACTGGCTGGCTTGTTTGAATTTTTGGTGGCTTTTGGAGAAAGTTTGCAGCTTTTGGAGAAAAGTTTTCAACTTTTCATAGATTTTTTACACTATTTCGTAGGTGTTGATTGTGACCTATATATAGATGTCTCATGATCAACACAAATTACATTTTAAAAAAATATTATTGAAATCATTTGAAATTACATTCCATTTTAAAATAGAAAAGATAAAAGTCTTTTCATTCATAATCAAATTCTTCCCTATGTTCTTGAAGTTTTGATAGAAAACATTTAAGTGTTCAAGTGTTTTTCTATCACAAGGCTTGATAAATTCTACAAATCATTTGCCAAAAAATCCTTTAAACACCAAATTTCAATCCGAGCGGGGGCAAATATCGTTTGACAACTATATAATTATCGTGTGTATGTAGTTTAATTCTTTTTTGATGATCATGATTATTTGTTTTTGGTTTCTTCTCCAACCCCTACAAGTGGATGATCAATATTTTCCTACAATCTCAAATGACATTTCTGTGATGAAGAATGGAACCACCATGGTTGCGTTTAAATGATGAATCCATATTCATGAATTCGAATTCGGTAAATCATTACTCCGTCTTCTCAACTATTTCGATAAGTCGAATTTTATTTTGATTTCATGAGCATAAAATGATACGCAAATATGAATATAACATGGACATTATCAGTGTAATATTCCCAATAAATTTTAAGATGAATTTCTTGTGTACATATTAAATTACATGTGTAATAGATATGAAGATATTGCATGAATAAAATTTAAGACAAATCTTGATGCATCATGAGTGTGGTAAATATGTTCTATTGCAACATTTTAATTAAGAAAATTCATGATAAAATAATGTTCCAATTTATGTTCATGGGTAATGAATCTATCTGTGTATTATAGCGATTAAATGCACATAATCAATAGTGATTCTATAATGTGGAATCATTCATTTACATTTAAATCCATTTCATATTGTTTTATGGACAAAACTTACTAAATGGATATTAATCTATATGGTATGCAATTTTTTTACGTGCCGTCTATGTGTGGAAAATAGACGAGTCATAATATTCTGCTTATAAATGATAGAAGTTGTTATAAATAATTTGATTATATTGATTTTAGTATTTTATGCATATATCTATTGCCAGTGCTTATATGCATACTTTGTTTATGGAAATGATAGAAGAGATTTGCTCTATATTCTCTTTCCATGGACGGTGGGAACTTCTAAGACTTTTGTGACCAATAGTTTGTATCTCTTCATTTATTTACCGTTGCCTAAATTTATGTCGAATTGGTTTGTGTCGACTATTATGAATTCCAAATAAGTTGGTTATTATATTCTAATTTTGTTTAGAATATGAAATTCTCATTACGTATGTTGATGATGTTACTAGTAGGGGTGGGCGTGGGTTGGGTTGGGTTGGGTCGATTTTTCCCCCAACCCATACCCAATCCAACATGGTCGATTTGGCATAAATTCAACCCAACCCATGTAAAGATTGAAACCCAACCCAACCCAACCAATGTCGGTCGGGTTGGGTTGGGTTGGGTTAGGTTGGAAGTTGAGACGACCTATCAACAAACATTAAAGTCACCAAAGTACTAAATTGAAAGCAACATTAATATATTGCATTAAAGAGAGATGTATTGGAATAGAGATCTCATCCAAAATCACAACCAATGTTGATAATTTAGTGAGACGACGCCCGCCACGTGAGAGAGATGATGGAAGATATGTTTTTTTTTTACCGGGTCTCTTACTTTTATTTTATTTTGGTTTGGCAAAGTTTTTTAATTTTTTAATTAGCAGGTTGGGTTGGGTGGTTTTTGTCGGGTTGGATGGGTTAACCCACAACCCGACCCAACCCAACCAACTTAACCTTGTCAACCAATCCAACCCAATAAAAAAATGGAAAAAACCAATCCAACCCAGTCGGGTTGGATTGGGTCGGGCGGGTTGATCGGGTTGGGCGGGTTTTTGCTCACCCCTAGTTACTAGTATGCAAATCAGATAACTGAGATCATATTTGTGTAGTAATTTTAATTGGCTGGAATTCTACTTGTATATTTTCTCAAGGAAGACATGGGTAGGCATATTTATGGATGCATATGCCTTTAGATATATAGATAATAGCTGTCCAAATTATATCTCACTAGCCGAACTATCATGTATTATTTCCTACTGATAATGAATTAAGATAACCTAAGTGGTAGCATGACTTCAATGGTCTTGGGTGATTGTAGTCTTATAAATAAAGTTTGCATTATTAATTTCACCATAATCCGTTTTATGTTCTCATTAAAACTTGTGCAACATATATTATGTAAATGTTAGAAAATTTTGCTGAATGCTTTTTGCCACATGGTGGTCCTCTCAATTTTGGTGAGTGCCCTTATTTCACTTGTGGTGAAGATTGTTATTGGTTTTGGAAGTGCATGGTGCATGGTGCATGTTTCAACCATTATTTGATTTACCTATAGTAGTGGCTATTTTTGTTGAAATAATGAGATTGTAACAGTTCTTATAATCTGTAAGTGCACAGACTTCCATGAAACTTTGATATTCCTAGTCACTACATGTGTTGACTAAGATGAAATAAGTTTATACGATGGTTATATAAATTTTTTGGAATATAAGTTGCTATTCTTTCACCTTGATTGTGATGATTTGGATATTGTTGACATTAATACGAGTCAAACAACGAATGGTTAGAAATGAGAAATTTACTCCTAACCATTGGACATGTATAAATGTTGGAACAATGCCAACTATTTGTTGAAAGTATTTGAACTTTCATGACTATTCCTTTTATTGGAATATGAAAAAAAATGACATGATGAATTACTTGGTTGATTTCATGTCTTATTGAGATGATATTAACTTTGATTAAATGATGATAGCCTCAATTAATTTGATAAAATTAAGTGAGAGATTTGCATAAGAGTATGACAAAATGTGTCCTAATTTAATTAAAGTGGTAATCATTATTTAATAATGAGAATTAAGTCCCTTAATTACTTGGAATTGTTGGAAAATCATATAGAATTTTATAAAATATTCTAGAATCAATTTAGATAAAAAAGTGCGTCTCTTCATAGAGATTAATTCCAAGAGATTTGTTATTTAGTAGGGTTTGTATCCTTTGAGAACACAACATTTCAACATATGCTCGATTCATTTATTCAAGTTGGAATATGGAAAGTAAGTACACTATGATTTGACATAATACTATTTTGTGAAATATCATAAGTTTGATAAATTGTATATGTTTGGAGAAGTTGCAATTCTTGTGAATCAAGATGCTTATCCCTCTTCATTGTACTATACTAAACTTAAATGTGTGAAACCAATTGAGTTGGTTTATGCTTGGAAAAACATTGTTGGTCTATGTGATAGCCTTGATCAAATTGTGTGTGATCAATTTAAATGTAGTTAGATTGAAGTACATTGTATGTACTTTCAATTGAAATAAATTGTGGATTGACGACCACTATTTTGAAAGTACTTATATTTTCACGAAACATTCAATATGGACATTATCTATTTGATAAATGAATTGAATTATGAAAGAGTTGATGAACCCTATGTTCAAGTATAATCCAAAAATATGGGGATTAACATTAATGCTTGTGAACTTATATGGAAAGTTCAAAACTTTGTGGATGCAACTTTATTAGATTGCATATGTATTCCTAATTGAGGAATTGTGGGGGTAACTTAGTTTAAAAGTTACATTTCTCTATATTTTATAGTTATAGAAGAATGTCTATGAAGTGAAAAAGTAGAAAAACCTTTATATAATTATAATGATAATACACACTAAGTCTAAAGTAGATTAAATAGGTTGAGAGCCAATTATGCCATTTGTTTGGATATGCAAGAATAATTGAAATATTTGAAAAATATTCGTAAAGTTGAAATGCATTATAATGTTAAATACCCATAATTTGAAACCCACTAGTAAATATGATTGACTAGGGTAGTGTTTGATAGAAATCCTCCAACCGTGATTGAAAATTGATAAAGTTTTAGATAAAGCTAGTGAGAAGCATGTGGTTTCGTAAGAGAATTTCTTAGTGGGTGAAAATTGTATCTATTAAATAAATCGATCCTTGGCTAACTTTATTTGATGAGACACTAAGTCATCTGTAATGGAACGTGTTGATGCATATGAGTCTAAGATATGACTGCATAAGAAAATTAATCAAAAGTGGAATAATTCTCCTAAATTATGTCAAGTCAATAGAGAACTTAGCGAATTCTTTAGCTAAACCTCTAGAAAAAGATTTAGTAATATCTACTTCGAGTATGATGGGGTTGAAACTCTTAAACCAAAAGATCCACCAATGATAGTAACCCTACTTATCCTTACATAACAAAGTAATTCACGGGTTCAAAGGGTAACAACATGTCATTCGATATGTGGATAATTTCAACATTATAAAATTCGCAATAACATATCATAATTATATAATGCTGATTGAATTGAAGTAAAGGTTGAGGTTTAAGCTTTTAATGAAGTTTAGTATGCGGTACAAGTATCTCTAAAAGCAACAAAGATACTGGAAGAACTTCACCTAAATGAATTTCAGGTGGTGTTGCCTCAATAGAGAATTAGAGTCACTCTCTTAAAAAATTGTTGAAAAGGATGAACGCAAGACCATATTAGCGTTAAGCGAGATAGGAGAACTTGAGAACACGTAATACTTGTGTGTTTTTACCGGTATTGTCATATGTAATAATTGGTTCAAATCTTTCATGTTATCTTTAATTCCGACTTTACTTTGTTTGAATTACACTATGATTATATTCAAATCGAAAGATGTCTAATTCTTATGCATAAGTATTGTAAATCTTGAATATGAGATTTTATTGAATTTTGCATAAGTGGAGGATTGTTGAAATTATTGTTCGAAATCAATAAAAACATATTTGGAAGCCAAAAATTTGCGCTATTCAATCGCATAGTCCAAGAGGGATGCAGTCACATGTATACACATGCAAGGTTTTCAGCCCTGCAGTTGAGTCTTCTATTTGATCGCATAGAATTAGTCTATGCGGTCACATAAGTTTAAAAAATAGTCGTTGGGCTGGCTTCCTTATTTGAATTTTTGGTGGAAAGCATTCCATTCCAAAATAGAAAATATAAAATTATTTTCATTTATATTCAAATTCCTCCTTGCGTTCTTGAAGTTTTAGTAGAAAACACTAGGACAACGATATAATTATCGTGTTTAAACATTTTGATTCTTCTTTGATGATCATAATTATTTGTTTCTGGTTTCTTCTCCAACCTTTTCAAATGGAAGAGCAATATTTTTCTACAATTATTAAATGAGAAGGGTTGTAAAAAATTTAAAGAACTTGACGATTACAAACCTTTTTTTTTTTTTTTTTCTTTCCTTTTTGAAACCTTGATGACAATAAGTTGTCTTGTGCGTGTTAACATAAAAAAAATGAAGATTACTTTAACAACTACTACCGACTTTAGCATCAAGCAATAAATCTAGAAAAGAAGACATGCATCGAACTACCTCGGGGAAGGGGAGGGTGGCTGAGCCCCACCCCAATGCCCGAGTCAGTTTTTGGGTTTGATGTAGAAAAGTACGGCTTAATTCTTGGTATTTTCATACATGGCAAAGGCATGCTCATAGACAAAATGACTACTTCATGTAGACGAGGCCCCAAATGTGAACACGTGACAGGTTTAATAGCAACATCTCCGTCACTCTAGCACAGATGTATTTAGTAAACCCACGTAGAGCAGTAAATGTATCCAAGTGTCCCGTCGTCACCATACATGATTAGGAAAGTTGAGAAACTTGAGGCTAGCTAAGCAAGACTTCTAATGGTTAGACAAAATTTTAACTCTAAGCTGACTTTTCTCAAGGCCATGTGAACTCTTGTGGACCATCATTTGTTTTAGTGTCTTGTATATATAGATTGAAAGGAAAAAAGTATTCCACTACCATGCAAACATTTCTCTTTCAGAGGGAAATTATTTTACTCCATATAGAATATAGCCTGACAATTCTTTATTTTTTTCTTTACACTTGGAACTAGCCCTTCTTTAAGGGGTGCTCTGCCTTCACTAAGTTGAGCTCCCCATAAGCATCAATGGCCTCAACTCTTCCATCATATGATTCTTCAGATGAAGACTACATAGACATGGACTTGTTTTCTTGTTCAGCAAACACTTCTCCACCACAGAGCAGAGAGTTTGAGTTCCAATTGTGTTTCATTCCAAAAGAAACTACAAATTCCCCAGCTGATGAACTCTTCTATAAAGGAAAACTTTTGCCTCTCCATCTTTCTCCCCGTTTACGAATGCTCCAAAAACTACTTATCCAAAGCTCGAAAGCGAAATATGCTTTTGAAGAAGAGAAGGCACCTTCCAGCATTCCACTAGAAGAATCAAGAGATAATATATCGCGATCAGAATCCTGCAGGGTGAGTTGTGAACTGCACACGGATGGCGAGTATTTCTTCCAGTGGTCTACTGAATTGAGCAGTTTTATCCATAGTAATCATCCCAAAAAATATTGGTCCGAGAAGCTTAAGCTGCTTAAGAATTCTATACTTGGTCACAAGTTGAAGGCATATCTGAAATCTTTGTTTAGTAAATCCGATGAGTCCTCCTGTGCCAAGGCTGCAGCTTGCAATGTAGAACCTGGAAATTTGTTCAAAAATAAGAAGTCACTAGGACATATTGAAGGAGCTGCTGCATATCCAAGTCTAGCTACTATAATGAAGAGCATTGAGAAGGAGGGGATTCATGAGGATAATTATGTCCATAGGAGGTCCTCATTCTCAGGAGCAACAAAAAATAAGTGCTCATCTTCATCTTCGTCTAATTATTCATCTGGTGCTTCTTCTTTATCCTCGTCTTGCTCGTTTAATTTGAATAGTTTTCACGAGTTTCACTTCCGCAAGAGAAGTAGCAGTGCAACAGAAATTGATGGTTCAATTGAGGCAGCCATAGCTCACTGCAAAAAGTCCCAAGTGTTCTTAGATTCAAGAAATACATCTGGATTTTCTTCATTGCCTGAAATCCCTGCTTCCAATTATCAACAGAGACTAGATGTTTGCAGCATATAAGTTTTTCAATGTCCCACGGGAAAGAAATAAAAAGTCCATCCTAGTGCTAAATTTCTCTTAGTGCTCAATTTGGAATTGTGTCTTGGTGTATTACTGTAGAGACATCCAATTTATATATGTATGCTTATGAGTGTTTTCTTTCAGACTGTCAGCCCCATTCCTTCTTCGATTTCCAATCTGAATAAGGAATTCAGTGTTAATCACACTATGCCATAGGATGTATGTTGGCAGAAGACGAGCTTAATCACCACTCATCTACTTTGCAAGTAGACGACTTTCCACTTAGAAATTATATGGCCATTGAACCTTCTTTATCATGATTCGACCCATACCAAAGACCCAAAACCGATCCCTTATCTGCTCATAACAACATACCAAAAACAAGAATGCGAAAGCCAAAAAGTTATGAAAAAAAGCATAAGCTATAGATTGGGTCAAGTCCACTGCTGCACAAGTTTAGTGAAGCCTCTGCTAATTAGGAGTCCAAAAGATCTCAGTCGTAACAAAGCAGAAAGAAACTTTTTTTGATATACTAATCTTGAAACTAGCCAAAACTAATAAAAGGGAAGTAAAAGAAAACAAGATTAACATTTTTTTAGGTTATGAAAAGAAGTCAAACTATGAAGAAAAAAACTTTCACAGACATCTATAATGAACACCTTTTCAGGAAAAAAGTAAACCTTTCTAGTCTCTACTACTTTGAATACTGTAATTTCGAGATACTCTTTGGGACTCAATTTTTGACATTGTCCTTCCCTGCAACTAAAGTATGTAATTTTCTGGCCTTCTCCATTTTTCAAATTATGGAATGGTTATAAGACCAGATCGTGAAGATGAAATATCATTTCTACCATTTCTTGCCTTGAAACTAGCTAGAATCTGTCTCTGTATATCTTACTCTTATAACAACAGCATTTGGATTCATTTCATACAAGGGTACAACTGTTTATTGTTAGTGACAGACTGATAGTTTTTCCAAGCCCACGTTTACTTTTCTGCCTGTCACTTTAGACCTTCCATCAATGTATTATTGAAACAAAAAGGAAATTAAGTGACCGAGTAGGAAAATAATAGTTAGGTAAGCAAAGTGAAACTTCGATATAAGTTTGTTGACCAACGGCGTTTTTAACTCTTGAGCTATTTCATATCCTATACTAGCTGCATCCTGGAGAAGTTGGATTGAGCTTTGCCAAATGAATCTGTGACCCCACTGTCTGAGCATCTCAATTTAGCTTGTACAAATCAATTTCTTGAATCAAAACATGTTACACAATTTCATAAGCAGAAAAATCACCATAAAAGGTGCATGTATTCCTAATTGCTGATAGTGACACAACATAATTTCAAAGACTATATATGCTATCCTGATTCTTGGCATTGTGACACTAAGAAAAATATCGGCAAACAAGTTATTATTATTTCACTGAAGTACCCTTCATTCTTAAACATTTTAAACTATTTTTCTTCCTACCAGTTAAACAACTTCATCTGCCTCAAGAAACGTATTAGGCCAAATATTAACTGAAAAGTGATCATGATTTTCCTGCTCATAGAGAGAAAGGTATTTCCCTTTTGGGTCAGTTGTGGGTGAGGGATTTGAACCCCCGTACCGTAGTTCATAGCCACGTGCTCTAATCTTCTGAGCTATAGGCCCACCCTGTCTCCACTAGATCTTTCCCACGATTACTTAAAAAAAAAAAAAAAGAACCTTTGCTCTCCCCAGCCATTGCATTTCAGGTTAAGAAGTGAAAGTGAGTTTAAATTAGTGACTTATGGGCGATGGCTTATCCATTAATATCATGTTTGATAAGGCAGACTTAACAACTCTAAACAGTAATAAGAAAATAAAATCTAGTTTATTTTACTATCGAGTCCTACGGTACTAAAAACCAAATTTACCAAAATTCATAAGCTAGCTCAGATTTGTTCGTCAGTTCAATTCCTTTACCAACTCAAAAAAATATTTAGCGGTTTACGAGTGAAGATAGCTTCTTACTAGGGATAAATATATCTTAGCTATGCAAAACTGTCTTTTTACAAATTATGATCCTCCCCTAATCCAAAAGCGCAAGCGACTTCCCCCAAGCGAGCTTTGCTTTCTTAATGACCACGAGTTGGTCTTTTAGATTGGCGTAGGCAAGGTCCTTACTATGGACCCGTTTGTTTCCCATTATTTTAATAGAAGAATAGATTTTTTGATCATTTTTTTCAAACAAATGGGTCCCACTGTGAGACAAACTGGTCAACAAAAGCCGCCGCTTCCCATTGCAACGGTACAAATTTTCATTAAAATTGGAAACAAACAGGGCTACATAGTTTCTTACTATAACACAGCTGATTGAGTGATTTCCACTGTTATGTTTCTTGATTTACCGAGATTATTTCTATAGTATCAATCATATTGAGTTCATAGTTTCTAGCACGACCGAACAAGAAAATAAGGAGATGATCTTAACAGCTCCACACTCGTTGAGTCAAGTCATCTCCGTTCATTTCCAACATTTATATGACAAATTAAGCTTCAAATAACCATGGTGGTTGGTGCATATACTTTACAAACTGAAAGGGATATAAGAACATCTGTGGCAATGTATAGGAATAGGACCAGACAGTTGTGGGGCATTAAGTATTGCCAAAGATAGGATAAATACAAAGAACCAGCAGCATTCTATTCACTTAATTTTTCTCTGGGCACCACACTGTGAAGCTTTATACATCGTGACCTTTTCCACAGCATCTGTTTGAGAGAATGATATCAAGAAAGGAGAATATCTGCTTCTTCTTCCTTGGTGTCAAATTTCACCTCTACATGATTGCTACTTTCAAAGAAATCAACTAAACTAATGGTTTTGGTCTCAGTAGTCTAGATGAAGGCATTTCTTGGCGGGGATTGTAACTTCTCCATAAATAAATTTCTCATTTGTACGTATGGTTTTATGTGTACCGTGGTAAAGGAAAGAAGACACAATGGAAGATAAGGTGAGTGAAAGTTGTTAGTTTGTAAAACAAGACATGGAAACTGTGGTTTTGATGCAGGACCATGTGATCTGCCCATTACTTTGTGCTGTTGTTTCGGCACTTTTGGATTGACCCTCTTTTTCACTGATTCACTTCCTTTACATTTAGGCCATGGTCCAGGCTTTCAAATTAAAAGAATAAATACAGAAGGTTCAATGCATTTGAAAATGCTTGAAAGCGAACACTCAGGTACTGATATCTGGACTTCACTAAAAATGTGAAGGTACTTAAGTACTGAAGTCCAGAAATTTGTTTAAACTCAACTATGAAAAATTGATGAGCACAAGGAGGGATAAATACTTCAATAACATTCATCGATACAAATCCCATAATTTCAGTAGATGTAGCAATACACAATTTTTGCTCTTTTCGAGTACTAACAAAGACCAGTCACATTCGAAAATTGATTAATAAGGCTAAGTGTACAAGATTTGTTGACAACCATGTGTTGTCAAAATCCTAGCATGTGATGTAGAAAACAGTTTTTTAAAATGAATGGATATGATGATATCAAATAGGATGATGTCTACCAATGTTGTACATGTAGCATGATTCAAAATTTATAACTAGGAGACTAGTCAATACTTTCAATCATTTCTGCAGTTGTGGTTGTCATTATTGCCTGGGGGCCAAAAGTAGCCATTTTGTTCGATAAAGAAAAAAGCCCGCCTGTGCATGCAAACCTTCGCTTCCTAACATGGGCATGTGGTCCGGCATTTCCAATCAAATTTACACCTCTATCATTAGTTGACCGTTTTCCACGAGCAACCTAAACAAGTTTATTTTTCACAGGTGTCTGCAGTGGCAAATCCAGGAATCCAGGTGAGCACGGATGGTCACTAGACAGCCGTTCAGTCCAATATAAGGAAAAAAAAAATTCCATCAGAGCCAATAAGGGTGACCGCAAGGGTCGACGGGTGCTGGCTCCCTCTGAGTGACCATGAAAATGGCTGTCTTAAGGCAACTATGAGATTGTGAATTCAGATAGAATAGGACACTGCAGAATAAATCATATCAAAATTCTTCGACTAAACTGGATCATCACCTCTCAAACTTATGCCCACAAGTAGCACGTTTAAATTCAATATAGCAGATTAATTCAGAACATAGAATTACCATTAGCACTTGATATACAGAAATCACATAGCAAATTACAGATATTTAGATTACACGAGAAAGGACACTGTGTTCAACCAAATTTGTTTAGTACAAAGACTTGGTTGATAAGCATCAACAAAATCAAAATGAGTTTTATGTAAGCAAAAGTTTTGATAGTATTGTGACATATCTTGAACAATACAAAGACCTTTAGAGTACAAGATGTGTTTATCTGCCCTGTGTCACATACACATAATGTTCGGATCAACCTTTAAATCTCAACCACATAGTCAATTCTAGTGTGTACTCTTATCTGTCAGTTCCATGAAACATCCTCTAGTTACAACATAGCACAAACTGTTCGTCTTGTATCCGCTGATTAGATTACGTAAATGTCACATTGCATTCTCTAACAGGTTATATTCTTGATATTAATCATCAAGTGGGACAGAGCCCAGAGGATGCCAGTCTCAAGCATGGCTGCATCAGATTGCATAAATTGGGTTTACTTCAGCGTCGGAATAATCTGAGTGATGCCATGAGTTAGTTCCACTCCTTGAATACTTTTCTTTCTTCCTCACTTTCCGTATCCTTCTAGACTTCACCACGTAATACGTCATGGTACAAAGAACCCCAGCCATAATAACTCCTCCTATGACGGTGACAAGAATAGCAGCCCACTTATTATGCTTCCCGACAACAATATAAGATGAAGCAATAAAAGCCACAGTAGTGCAAACAGAAGCCAACCACATTAACTTGTTGATAACCTCGACAACTCGTCTCTCGGATTTTATTTCACCTCTGACTACAGTAATTTGCACTACCACAACAGCCAAAGATGTGAAAAGGGCAACAGCATTAGAAATGAAGAAAACCTTGAAAGATGGACTGCTCACTGTCACAGCCATCCCCTTGTCATCATCACCTCCAGGAACTGTGAAAATGGCAGCAAAAGCAACTGTTGCAAATAGCACAGCCACCACAGTGACTGAATTGGTGGCATTGTTAATTCCTTCTCTGTGGAGCTTCCTAAGCTCTTTGGCAATGCCATTCATGTTTTTGTTGGTTTTACGAGCTTGTTCGAGCTGAGTGTGGACATTTTTCTTGATTTCTGAAACAGTTTTCCGAAGCTCATCCCGCGGCTGGTTCAATTCATTGGCTCTGACAGCACCATATCGAATTAAGCAGTCTTTTATTTCAGCACTTTCTTCTGATAGGGGGAGATTTTCAGCTATGTCAAGTGCTGTTTCATGTTCTCTTGTCAATGCATTGACATTTGTGTCACGGAGCAGTAATAGCTCATGCACAATCTACAATAGTCAGAATAATCACATTAACAAAATTATTTGCCTTGCTAAAATGAGATTAAGAAACAGAACAGTTACAGAAAGTCACGTCATCAATATATTTAAACCAGAAACCTATACTCAGGTTAAAAAATATCCCATCACACAGGCACATTTGGACCATCATATCTTGCAAAGTTCAATGCTGTGAATTTTTATCCATACACAATATATCTTGTCAAGTTCCA
Organism: Fraxinus excelsior; assembly: GCA_019097785.1. Taxonomy (NCBI): domain Eukaryota; kingdom Viridiplantae; phylum Streptophyta; class Magnoliopsida; order Lamiales; family Oleaceae; genus Fraxinus; species Fraxinus excelsior. The sequence goes on along the minus strand of CM032643.1, from coordinate 6,143,232 downwards.
TAGCCATACACTTCAAAATGAAATTAAAGAGTGAAAATTCAAAAGGAGGGCATATTGTAAAAATTTCTAAAATAAATTACCAACTTATTCAATCTGTAATTATACAATTGAGTTTCCAAAAAGCAGATGGCAGCGCAGATTGCATGTTTGACTCAATTAGGAATCATTACAGACTTTACAGTTAATACTCATACATGCCAGCTTGGTTATTTTTTCAATGCCATGGAGCATTTTGCCAAGCCTAAAAATGAAGAAACTAGTAGGTAAAAGGTGAATGTAAAAATGCCAATTTTTGTACTAAAGGTTTTGAAAAAGAAGCAACTTTGAAAGAGAAGCCAAACACGTTTAGCAAAGAAAGTTACTTAAAAATAATTTTAAAAGCTAAAACATGTTTGGCTAAGCTTAGAAGCTACTTTTTTAAAAGAAGAACATTTGCCTCTTTTTAAGGCTTGGCCAAAAATGCTCTCAATAAGGTATGAATCAATGATATCTTCTACAGATTTATATTCTTCATGCTACATAAGCAGTGTCGTATTAATTTTTCTGTCCTTACAAAATTAAACATTTCCAATAAAGAAATTTAACTAAATCCATATGCTAAAATGACTGACTTCTGAAGCAAAAGCCACTAACTAATATACAATTCAAAACGAATAAAATTGTGTTGAGGACAAAAAATAGGAAGTGCAAGCTGGGTAAATATTCATAAACTAGTTGATGTGAATTGCCAATTCACTTCTCAAATATCTATGTGAAGTGCAGTTGAGTAGGCGTGAACTTGGTGCAAATCATAATCTCAAACTGAAGTTTTTCCATTTGACAAATAATACTTGGGCTCCAAAGGAACTAAATTATAGAAATTAGAGAAGCAGAAACAGTAATTAGTACCTCAGCCCGTTTTTTTCTGGTGGCTACATGTAATGCAGTGTTGCCAGATTTGTCTGGAAGCATCACAATGGCTGCATCTGCCTGCAGAAGCAACTTTACAACTTCACAACTAACACCTTTTACAGCCATATGAAGTGCGGTTTGCCCTTTCTTATCGGTTCTTCTTGCCAGTTGAGTGTCCTTTTCAAGCAATGCTTTAACAATATTCACATGCCCTTGACGGGCAGCCAAATGTAGAGCATTCTTTCCATTTGATTTAGGTATCTCTAATAAGCTTGAATCCTTTGAAAGCAATTCATTAACAACTGCCAGATGACCTTTCGTCGCTGCAGAAGTAAGAGGAGTTGCATTTGATTGACCAAATGTTTTGCTTAGCCCAGGATCATGCTCAAGCAGTATCTGGACAATATCTACAAAGAACACAATTAATTAAACTGTAACAGACAGGTGATGGAAATACAGCTTTACTCGGGCCTTGCACCAACAAGCAGTTGTCTTTTTAAGAACAAAACAAATACCAGACAAATTTTGTATTTGGCAACGAAATTAACAAATCAATCAAATAAACTAAAACATAAAATAGAATATATGAAAATATTGAGATAAAATTGCATATTCGGAGAATCTAGAAGTAATTTGATTTGATTCAAATCATGCTTATTGATCATCCATGCATCTCTGTGCCTTGACGGCTATATCCTAATTGAATTTCTCTATTCAAATACGTGGATGAATCTACAATGGAAACTTCTGATTTAGTCTAAAATATGAACATGAAAAATCTATTACCGTGATGGCCTTGACTCGCAGCAATGTGCAAGGGATCGAAGCGTGACCTGTTCTTGGAGGTGATCCCTTCCTTGGTGGTATGAGGCAGCAACTCCTTCACCACATCAATATGCCCTCTCTCGGCCGCAGTGAAAAGAGGAGTCTCCCCCAATTCATTGACCTCATTCACCACGGCTTCCCTGATCTCCGCCAGTTCGGCATCAAGCTCGGCCCCACCCGTTGTCTGCAGCAGCTGCTCATCGATCTCACTCAATATCTGCCTCACTGCTGCCACGTCACCCTTCTGCGCAGCCAGATGTAGCTCCGTGTCATTGTGCCGCCCGGTCACCTGCTTCACGTACTTCTTCTTCCCCGATTGGTCCATTTTTTTCCCGGAATTAGACAATATCAAGGCTTTCCCGGAATTGGAAACCACCAATGACTTGCCGGAGTTCGATCCGGCTAATGACTTTCCGGAATTCGATACTCCCAGCGCCGGAACCCTCGGAGATGGAGTCGGCGACGGCAATGAGGGCTCAGTTATGACTCCCATTTCAAGATCCTCCCCGACTATTAGCAACAATATGCAAATCAGATAAAGAAAAATTCTAGTTCTAGTTCTAGTTCTAATAAAAACTGGAGATAATTGTTACTGATTTTAACTTTACCTTCTTCGATGATGGAAGCCATGGGTATGGAAAGAGGTTTTTCTTGTTTTCTATCTAATTAACAAATAATTTTATGTTCTTTACATGGAGCTGATAATGTTCTTATCCATAATTTTACATATAAATTGATAAATTTGAAGATTAACCGGCGAGCGGATCGGAGACGGTGGCAGGCGACGGAGGAAGTAGGTAAGTTAAAAAGAGTTGGTGGACGGAGAGGGAGGGACTGGGCATGGCATGTTATCGGCCACCGTGCCTACCATTATATTAAACGACCCTGAAGTTGACATTTTTAGAGTAAGTTTCCATGGGGTCACTGGACTTTCGATGAAATCACATTTGGATAACCAAATTTTAATTTATCTCAATTTGATTTTTTAAACTTCAATTTCACATCTCCGTAATATTATGTCCCTGTTTGACAACGATTATTTGAGAAAAATAGAATTTTGAATAGTGATTTTTAGAAGAATGTATTGTTAAAAAGTAGAAAAAAAAAATTGAATTTACTTGTAGAATATTTTATTGTATAAATATGTTATTGTAAATGAGTACCTAGAAAAAAAGAGTTTGAAAATAATTATTTTCAAACCGAGGCTTATATCCACTAGCGGGGCTGGGGGGGGGGGGGGTGTTTGGTATCTATTGAAATCTAAATTTTAATTTTAATTAAATTCAACAATTAATTTTAATAACATATTTCATAGAATCCATAACTGTTCAACTTTTATCAAAATTTACTAAAAATTTGATTTTAATCTCCACCAAATAGGGGTAAAATCACAATAAATTTGAATTTCGATAACATACTAATTTTAAAATTTCTCTGACAATCACACACTAATCGAATCTACAAATTGCTTGTGTCATTTTAAAACTTATTTCAAGAACTACATTATAGGTATATCGAATAGTCCAAACAGATATCGAAAATAATTAAAAATACGTTTAACGTAAGTTTTAAAAAAAGACGTCTAACTTGCATTTTAAAAAAAATCAATTATTTCATTAACATTTATTATTTTTTACAATACAAATTTCTCAATGTAATTTTCATTATTTTATGGAATATGACATCAAAAATTTTCAAAATTTTACATCCGAAAAAGTCATATCCCATGTAAATTTTCGGATCCAAAACTTGGTGGGGTATGATTTGTTTGAACGTAAATTTTCGATTATAAAATTTCTCTCGTAAGTTCGATTGTACCCTCCCTAACTTTAAAATTATGCGTCCGCTCCTGAATATATCACATATCATTCCCGAAATCGATAGAAGTTGCTTAGTGACAATCATATATAATTGATATTCTACATATCAATTTCGTTGTATGTATAAACTAAGAATGATGACAATATCTATAGATAAAAATTGTGTCCGTTTTTATTTTAACATTTCTTGGTGTGGCATAATGGTAAAGCTCATATTTGATAGTTAAATCAAAATTAACAACTAATTTTAACCACATATTTTATAGGACTCGCAATTTTTCAACTTCATATTACATTATTTTTATCAAAATCTACTGAAAATCTGATTTTAATTCTCATCAAACAAGAGCTTGTTAGTGAGTCACAATGAATTATGCAACTTTCAACTTTCATCAATTTAGACGATGGATGGTGACATTTTGAATTCGATAACTCAATTAAAACTAAGCCCTTATATGGCTTCATTAAAATCAAATTTGGGGGGAAAATGAGTTTTAAAATAGTAATTTTTTTGAGAGAATGTATGGTTAAAAAAAATGTCTTCAATTTACGTGTAATATTATTTATGAGCAATTTATGGTTGAAAATAATTTTTGTAAAAATATATTTTTGAAAAACTGGGGCCAAACATAGGTTAAATTAAGTTCTGAGACCCAAAAGCTTCATAAACTAAACAATTGACTTAAGGTCAACCAAAGTCATGCACTGAGTCAGGAAATTTCCTGGTGCCGCATTGTCATTGAAGCGTGTCATTTTGGACCGATAATAGTAGGACAAATTTGGAAAGAATGTCACGTATGACAAAAAAATATTTTTAAATTTAAAAATGTTATAAACTAAAAAACAAAAGAACAAAAGAGAGAAGATAATAAACGTGTGTGTATTTTATTAAAAATCAAAACCCTATTTTATAAATAGCGATTAGAGATGCAATGATAATTGTTGACCTCATTGTAATGGTTGCGTGGATAACAGATAGCGAATTTCAACGCGTTTTGATCGGAGATTTGGACGGAAAAGTATGACGTTTATGAACGTGAGAGATGCTATATGACACGAGACAAACATGTCTAACCACGACAATATGAAAAAAAAAAAAATGATTGCATATTCAACAAACAATCACAACCAATTTAACCAAAGTGAAAATAATTTAAACCCAATCAAAAAAATATTAAATAAGCAAAAGAGTAGATAGAGTATGGTTTGAAATATAAAGAGTTGCATTAGATTTAAATGTTATAAAAGTTGCTTATTTATAGAGTTCTGGTCGAGTAGTAGCCGTTGAATAAGAATCACGCAACCTCATTTCTCAGGTCGAAGACTCACATCTCTCAGTCTACTGTGCATTTAATACATCGACAATGGGTCAGCCATCCTACATCCTAGGTGACAACCTGACATTCGTTATTACAAATGTTACATCAGTTACTCTTAAAAATTACTTTTAGATCCTCTAAAAGACAACAAAGATTTCAACCAAAGAGAGTTTCAGATTGGAGTGAAGGTTTTGGCCAAAGGGAGCTTTGGATTGGAAGTCTTCGGTGTGGAGAGTTTCGGGCTTCTTTGACTTTCTTACTTTGACCAATTTGGGTCTTTGTTGACTTGTCATATTTGACTTGTATCTTCACGTGGACTATGACATGGTCTTCACCCTCGGTGGCGAGACGTAACAATAATAATTTCTAGGGTTGCAAGGATATCACTTGAACTATGCTTCAAGCATGTTAAATTCTTCAAGGATAACATTAATAGCCATGCTATATAAGTTGATTGTAACTAAATTTCAGATTTCATGGATAATCAGGATAATAAGATACGAACATGTGATTTCATCAACCACAAAATTCACTATGTTTAGAGTTGCTCATTACATATTACAATTTTAATTTTCTTATTTCCTTTACACATAAGTATACATATTTAGATTTTCGGATTACAAATCTAGAAATTTCAAGTTTCTATAATAAATCCAATTTTGATAAGATTATGTCCTTTTATTCGACCAACTGTATCTTCAATCGATACACTTCAAAAAATTTATTTCGATATCCTCAATATTCATAATATGAAGCGGTACATTATGTACAAAAATATTGTCGACAATCTTTTATTTTCAATTCTATTTTTCTCGTAACGACACAACTTATTGAAATATCACTTGAATTATGCTTCGAGCATATTAAATGCTTCAGAGACAATATTAATAGTCATGTCATATAAGTTGATTGTAACTAAATTTCAGGTTTCATGCATTATCGGGATAATAAGAAAGGAACATGTGATTTCATCCACCACAAAATTCACTATGTTTACAGTTGTTCATTATATATTACAACTTTATTTTTCTTATTTTCTTTCCACATAAGTATACATATTTAGATTTTCGGATTACAAATCCAGAAACTTCAGGTTTCCTACAATAAACTCAAATTTTGATAAGACTACGCCCTTTTATTTGGTCAATCATATCTTCGATCGATACACTTCAAAAAATTTATTTCGATGTCCTCGCTATTCATAATATGAAGTGATATACTATATACAAAAAATATTGTCGACAATCTTTTATTTTCAATTCTATTTTTCTTGTAATGACATAACTTATTGAAATATCTCAATTTTCATTATTTCAAGTGCCTAAGTCTATCTAGGGTTTTTAAAACTTGTTATGTCTAAATACTCATCAAGAGTATATGCATACTTAATATGACCATCTTTGCTAATGTTTCTATTTTCGTTTGAAATTTTTTATATTAGAATCGAGAATCATCACGCTTCAAACATGCCATAAATTTATCAAATATAATATTAACAAATTGTCTTTCCAGAAGTCAATTCGAGTTGAAGCATCTAAAATTGATGTGTGAGATTGTTAATCTCTTTGATCAATAAATGCATCTAAATTAATTATCATTCGAACTTCTAGTTCGATTTTTCTTTTGCGTAAATTTAGATAATGATGCATTTGTACATTATTCTCAACTTCTTAATTCCACCCCATAATGCTGAGAAATTCATCAAATCAAATTGACAATCATTTTTACCGTGTTATAAAATATCACCAATCGGGACAAGAGTTCATATTATTCATTTATTCTTATCATTCTTTACTTTCCATCTCAGTTTATTGTGGTAAGTTAATTTGACTTATACCGCGCTAACAAAATAATTAGATGAAAAAAAAAGCTCTGACCATAAGTAAATTATAACAAAGAGAACTATGATATTGGTATGATACATAATAGCATTCCCTAAACTAGAAAAATGAGAAGTACTTTTTTTTTTCAATTAAATTAATTGGAGGTGTTTAAAGCATTTATAGATATCTCAACTAACACTTGCTAAAATGTTGATATTTAAGATCACTAGCATTAATATACACATAAAATTTGTCGAGATATAAATAAAGGAGAAGAAGGCAGAAAAGGGGAAAATCTGGTGATTGGGAATGGGGAAAAAAAAAAGGATTTTCGCCCTTCTCCATTTTTATGGCTGAAGAAAATATTGAATCGGCAATAATTTCGAAAACAAATGGATTCGACATAAAGTATGCAGGAAAGGGCTCTTAGGTTCCTTAAATAATGGACACAATACTAATTCCAATCGCCGCAGAGCATCCATGGGCTTGTAATATATAAATATAAATACTTACATGTTATCAAATTAATTTTGATATATGTGATAAATGATTATGCTTAAAAAAATTATTAATTTCTAAATAATTCTCGATTTTGAGGGAATCGTGCTGATGATGTATTATAAGATAAAAAGAATAAAAGAGAGAAGACAATATATATTTTATTGACAACCAAAACTAGAGGTGTCCGTGGGTCGGTTCGGTTCGGTTCCAGAATTTTCGGGTATTTAATAAATGGACCCGTCGGGTCCAAATATAATTATGGAACCGTTCGGGTTCGGGTTCGGTTCCGTTCGGTTCGGTTCGGTTCGGTTCCGTACCATAATTAAATTTTTTAACATTTACAGCAACACTACATAAATATAACTAATGACATTTCATTTGTAACTTTTACAAATTAACATAACCAAATTCAAAAATATAAAAATAACTAGCTGTCGAATAACATTAATTCAATGCACACAAATACCAAAAAGTAGATATTAATACTTACCAACTATTTGATTTAATCATCAACTGCTACTGCTTGACTTGCCATGACAAAAAACTCTACAAGAATTGAAAAAACACAATTAACAAACAAATAAACTAAAAAATATTCAACTAATAAGATTTGATAAAAAAAAAATATAATATATATCTATTACATGTCTCAATGCCCTCATAGAACTTTGTTTCTTCAATGCAAATTTCATCTTGAGAAACTTTCAAGAGTCTAGAATATTTTCTTAGCCAGTTTTGTGTACAAATTAAGGCTTCAACTGTTTTAGGAGTTAAAGAACTCCTAAATGGATCAAGAATGCGTCCTCCAGTACTAAATGCTGACTCAGAAGCAACTGTAGATACAAGAATGACAGGAACATCCCTTGCAACCTCAGATAAAAATTCAAATCTTGATTTATTAATCTTCCACCAATGTAAAATGTTAGAAAAAATAAAATAATTTAATTAATTCAATAAAAAAATAAAAAAATTATTTAGTTTCGGGTCTCATTCGGTTTTTCGGTTCTTGGTCGAGACCCAAGACCCGACCCAAACATTTCGGTTCTCGATTCGGGTACTCGTTCGGGTCTTTAACTTATGAAGAACCGCTCGGTTCGGTTCGGTTCGGTTCGGGTTCGGTTCGATCCGGTTCGGTTCAAGTCGGATATTTTGGACACCCCTAACCAAAACTCTATATTTATAGGGAATAATTATAAATACAAAATTTAATTATTACACCACATTATAATCACACCAAAATTAAAATATATTTTCAATAAATACACCACAACAAATTTACAATTATACTCTTAATACAATAAAAACTAAAAATAAAAAATAATGTACAATATCGTGGTGTATTTATCCTCCAAATATACTTCATCTTTATTTTATTTTTTCTTAGAATATGTTTTTCTCTTTCCGCTTTCATCTCCATCCGTGTTGACGCATTGCAAGTTTTTCATTATTCACCTCCAATAATTTAACTGCAACTTATATGACTTAGGTATACTGTTTACTTACCCCCAATAATTAGTTTCCATAATTTTTTGCCCCAAGACTTCTCTGAATACTTAATTCATTGACTTCAAAAGTAACAAGTTTGGAATGGAATAGAGTAAATATGCTTCATGAGGAGTTTGACTTATCAACACCTATGGAAATCCAAACTTTCTCTCCAATTTTCTCCAAATAAGGCTAAACATACCCAAGAATTCATCTTTACTAAATTTAATGACGTGTTGGTGTTTTTCAACTTCTTTAATTGCTTGTGGATGAATCTTTAGTAATTTACTTCCAACAAATACATTATGGTGGTGGTGGTTCCTCTGCGTCTGAAGCGTAGACGACATAGGAAAGAGGGGGATTCTTAATTCTCAATCTATAAAACCACCAAATTAGGAAACAAAAAAATAAAAATAAAAATAAAAATCATGGAATAACACCATATAGTATAAATACATTTATTGTAAGGAAAAGAAGATTATCTTTGCCGCCGTGGTAGCAAGCAAAAGTCGTCATCAATTCAAAAGCCATGCACAATTAGATGTTGAATCAAAAAGGAGAAAAAAAACTTAAGATTTTTGTTTGTGGTGGAACAATAATTTATTTTAGACTAATTTTACATTAAATTCTAATTATGTAATTTTACTTAATGTTATGTGAGTAAATAAGAAAAAAACTAAAAATTGTGGTGTGGTAATATAATTACCCTAATACAAAAGAGTAAAATTTCTAATGAGGGCAAATTCAAAAAACTTTCTCACTTATGACAATTAAATAGACATTCCTCCTCTTTAAAGTTTTCAGAAACCTATTTCTTAATATAATTTTTCCATTTTGTCATTCCTACATATAATTATATTTGCTTTATTATTTGTTTTTTTTCTTTATTTTAATTTAGGCAAAAATAGATTATTTTAATTTTATAATTATTTCACCTTTTCGTGTAAAGTTATTTTACCTTAATCATATTTTTGTGAATATTGATTTATCATTTAATGGACAAATTATAATTTATTTAATATATTAAATAAAATAAGAATTAAAAGAATAAAGACTTAAAATTTTGAGGCAACTTTTTTGCATTTTTAATGTTATATGATAAACTTTATATAGTATAAATGTAAAGAGTATTATAAATACAGAATTAGAAGAAACGCCATAATTTATTCTTCGAATTAAGTTGTGCAATGAATTTTCTTCAGACGTGCACTAGAGTACACAAGTGTGTCCACCTGTGTATTATGTTAATATAATCCGTAAATGTATTTTATAGGTGACTAAATGTGATTTTTTTACATTTCCACGAATGTTCATGTAAGGAAAATTGATTCATGAAGAAGTCTTGGACAACCTTAGCTTGCACAAAAGCTATTGGAATAAAAATCAGTTGAAGGAGGAGCCTCAATTGCTATTTTTCGGTTAGAATCTCAAGCTAAAGGGAGTCCATGTTAGTTGATTAGTTTTAACTGATTAGATGCTCTGTTTAGGTCTATAAATAGGAGCCTTAGATAAGAGAAAAATAGAGCTCGAAAATAAGAAAAATGAGCTCTGAATAGAGAACTTGAAACTGATAAAAGTCTGTAGAGAAATATGATATTATATCTCTCGAAAGAAAAATTCTCTGGATTGAGAGAATTTTGTTGTAGAAAGTGTAGATTGGGGAGAAATTAATCTGGAAATTTTTTCTATTGATTTATGTAATTGAATGTAATCTTTTGTCAATAAAGATTGATGAAGAAGAACTCTTCATGTTACCAATTCTGCCTCTGTTTCTCTTTCATTTCCTTTCGATTTATTCTCGTCTCTGCTACGTTTTCTGCTGGATTCTTCTTGCAGTTGTTATGTATTTCTTCTTCTTCTACTGGTGCAACTTTTCTTCTCAGTAACCTTTGCAATTCTGAATTGATCTTGGAGCTGAGGGAAAGTCCAAAAATCCCAACAGTTCAAAACTGTCCTACGATAGGGAGGATGTAGGGGAGCCCGGTCCAGTCCCATGCCCACTTCATTTTTTTGGTGTAAAAAATACTTTTTTTTTATGCACGAAAAAATTTCATGTGTAATTTTATTTTTTTACATATTAGTCCGGCTTATAATCCGATCCTGAATCCGTTCCTGTCCTACGCAATGTATAGATAATAAGCGGATGGTTGTGAGTTATGCGAAATATGTGGATAAAAAGTATGTTTGACCAACTTAAATTATAATTAAAGTTACTTAAAAACTTTGGCCTCTAATTGCTCCCAAGCTGGTGGTGTTATGAACATTTTTATTTAAAGTGGCTGTTCCTATATCTCATCGGTGATAGTAAGAGAAATGGGAATGGTTATACTTCTTGTGCCTATAGCTGTAATCAAGCACATAATTGTTCCCTCTTAGGCCTTTATGAAACCATTATAAGACAAATGGGAATGGCTATACTTTTTGAGGTGGTGAATTCCACCTTTAATGAGATTGAAAATTCTTTAACAATGACAAATTTCCCCTCTTTCTTTTTGTGATGCAGAAAATTTCGTAGGCAACGAAATTTTCTTTAGTAGAAAATTAGAAATACACCAATTCAAATTTACTAATTACGTCGAAGACACATGAAATTCAGAAGTTGATGTAGAGGCGAAAGCTATAAAAATATCGAACGAACACGTTATTTAAGTTCCGTTGATTTCAAAGAAATATGGCAACACGATCGATTTCTAATTTTTGTTAATTTCTAAGAATAACATAAATTTAGGCATAAAAAAACTTTGATTCGCGCACGAATACAGAGATTTGGAATTGTTGATTTTAAATGTAAATACCGAAAATTTTAAAAATTGAAGAAAATCTCGAAAATTAATACTTTATTGCAATTTGAAAACAACTTTTTTGTCATGAAGATTTACAACCTTTATTTAAAGAAATGATTAATAATTTAGACAATGACTAAAACTAAAAGTTCTAATGGAAACTCGATTTCTAAAAAAACTAACTAAAAGATAAATAAAAATCTTAAATTGTAAATGAAATATAAAATATAGATAAAATTTGATCAAATGAAAATCAACCATATATTCAATCTTATTTAGACCATCTATTAGAAACATCGACACCGGGTTCTTCATAGAAAGTAGGCGGACTCATCGTATCCATCATCACACAAATCCATGCATTCTTCAATTTCTTTATCGAAAATTAGAGACCGATCGTAACTATTATTACTAAAATCCACGAATTCTTCAATTTATTTGTTGAAGATCTAAGAGCCGTTGTAGCCGTCATCATCCAAATACAAATATTTTTCTGCATCCAGATTAAAAGGGACGAAAAGTATTTCATCCCAAAACTAAACTCAAGGCATTGGATTCCACTAATACTAGCTTGTCTATATTAGGAATGAACATCGCTCTGATATCAACTGATGTAGGAGCGAAAACCATAAAAATGGCGAATGAACACGCTATTGAAGTTCCATTAATTCTAAAGAAATACCTCAAGACGACTACCGGTCCGTCCACCTTATAGTTTCTGTTGATTTCTAAAAATACCAAAAAAATAAGCGTAAAAAACTTTTTGATTTGCTCATGAATACAGAGATTTAGACTCGTCAATTTTAAATATCAAATATTGAAAATTTAAAAAATTAAAGAAAATCTCAACAATTAATATTTTATATCAATTTAAAAACATCTTCAATGCCATGAAGGCTTACAGCTCTTATTTAAAGTAATGACTAAAAATCTAGATAATAACTAAAATTAAAAGTCCAAATCGAAATTCTTCCAAATTTATTTACTAAAAAATAATAATTAAAGATAATTTAAAAAATCTAAATTGTAAATGAAATATAAAACATAGATAAAAATTGCATAAATTAAATGAAAACCAACCATATATTCAATCTTCATTAGTGATATTGAATCATAGGTTAATATATATATATATATATAATTGTGAGTTCATCTGTCCACCTTTGTACGCGTTCAACACGACTTGTATTATGTAGTAAATTGTTCATAACAATATACTTGGATAAGGACAATGTCAAATCCTCTATTCAATCCTATATAAATTGGTTTGAGATTCTTTACTTTAGGTTGAATGGCACTTACCCCAAAAAAAAAAGAAGCTAAATTGCTAAAGCACGAAAAGAATCCTTCAAGATCACTATAGTATATAAATTGATATTAGGCCCTTGTTTTAGTCCTATCATTTGACAAAGAATGCATTTTTAAATAGATTGATGAAGAATATTTTGTTTAAAAATAAGGAAATTTTTTGAATTTACTTGTACTATTATTTTATCGAAAAATGTGTGTATTGTATATGTGGCTTATATATAATGAAACACAAGTTTACTGGATAAAAATGGTCGATACTGGAGTGGAGCGGCGCATGCATTTTCTTGTACGGGCCCTAAAGTTTTGTATAGGCTTGGACTAAGGTTAATATAAATATTGTGATGTAACTCTATTATTCATGCTATATAAAAATCTCCGATTTACGCCTTGTGGATGTAGACACATCATCGAATCATGTTAAATACTTGTGTTGATTTCTCTATTTCACTTTTCTATTATTTTGCGTTTAAAATCCAACACCGTGGTTCAAAAGAAGGGATAGAAAAAATATATTTTGAAAATAATAGAGATAAAAAATATCTAGATAAAAGAAAGTAAAGCTTCCGTCGATTTTCAGTTTTCACCGTAGGAATTTTCCTTAGGGGTGCGTTTGATTGTGAGTATGAAAAGAAAATAAATTATAGGCAATTCAATTGCTTAGAAATTATTTGTATGAAAATTATTAATTAAATGTATTCGACTGATTTAGTTTTCAATTTAGAAAATATTATATTTATTCATTTTTTATTGGTGAATAGATGAGAAATAGGAAGAGTTGGTGAATTACCAGGAAAATAAAAATCAAATCTTTTTTCTTTGAAAAAAATATTTTCTTTGTTTTCGAGAAAAATATGACACGTGACTAAAAGTAGAAAAATATTTTTCGGAAAAAAATTGGCAATAACACGTTACAAAAATAGAGAATTAAGTGAAAAAACCCATTTTCTTTTTGAAAAATATTTACAATCAAACGGATAAGGTGATCATAAATTGAAGATAATTAATAGCCAGACATTCAGTTTCAAGAACTATATTAGCATCTAATGGGGAATCACCTCGGCCGTTACTCCGCCACAGGACACAGCAAACACCATCCTCATCCTCCATATAAACACGATGATTCTGTGCCAAAAATCCCAACCCAAACTTCAACTTCAGCAAATATAAACATGGGATTGTGTTTGCCGTATGCTCATGTGGACTCCACCTTAAGGGATCTGGCTGGCCAAGCTGAAGGCTTCGGCCGCCACGCTATAGGTGGCCTGCACGGTCCCCTTTATCATGTCACTACTCTTGCTGGTAATTTGTTAAAGATTACCAGTTTTGTTTTTAATTTTCTTTTCATTGTTTGGTTATTCTATTTTGCTGAATTGCTGTATTGAATTGTGGGTTTAGGGGTAGGGAGGGGTATTTGTGTGTTCAATAGATGGTGAATGCCAGTTCTAAGAGAAACTTAATGCCCTTCTAGGCCCCATGTTACCAAAGAAAAAAAGACATATAGTTTGATGGATGTTGAAAAGTAGTAGGGAAAGTTGGAGAAGGTTTTTTTTTTTTTTTTAAAAGAAGTATACAGATCATAATATTATCCAGGATGCAAAAGTTTAATTTATTTTTCTTTAGAATTTATCTTTTGTCTGCTTGTTTGAAATTTCGATGCTTGCATGTTTGGAAGAACACTTATTGGAAGGATGGTATAAAAAAATATGCTAATCATTTTGAAAATGTACCAGTACAATTTGATTAGCGGTCTGTAACATCAGACATAGGACTGGCTACTTGAATTGGGATCTTGGAACAAGAAGCCCACACGTAAAGTCATAGCTCATCAAAACCATTGGACTACTTGAATTGGGGCTTCGGAATAAGAAGTCCTCATGTAAAATAATTGTGCTTTGCTAAAGCCTCTTACATGCCAAACAACAATGTGATTTATTGCACAATTCGTATAAAATACTAGGATGGAAATTATGTATCATGTTGAGAAAAGGACGGTTTTACATTAATCTGAGCTTCTAAGCTATTAGCACGAATGTCAAGCTTCTAGTCGTGAAGTATGCATTCATTGTTTCCTGTTTTTTTCATTTATGTAAATGAACTCTAGCTTTAATTGTTTTATCGAAGGTTATAAAATGAGGTTTGATGTATTGCTGCTACTGCAGATGCTACTACTGCCACTATTATTTGTTCTTATTATGTAGCTCTTCAGTGTTTTGGTTTGTAGTAGTTATTGCTAAACTAACAAAAGAAAGATCATTTACGTACACATATAAGAGTTTCTCAAGAGTATACATATTCATTTAATTACATTTTTTGGTGTTTTTATATCGTGTTTTGAAAGCATTATTGTGTAATGGTTAACTCTTATGAGAATCTGCAGACGACGGGCCTGGATCACTTCGTTATGGATGTCGTAAGAAAGAACCCCTATGGATAGTCTTTACAGTTTCGGGCACCATTGAGCTCTCGTCTTATCTGAATGTGTCATCTTATAAGACCATTGATGGACGTGGTCAAAGGATTAAATTCACAGGGAAAGGATTGAGGTTGAAGGAGTGTGAACATGTGATTATCTGCAATCTAGAGTTTGAAGGGGGTAGAGGACATGATATTGATGGCATTCAGATTAAACCAAATTCAAAGCATATTTGGATTGATCGTTGTAGTCTTACTGACTATGACGATGGATTGATAGATATCTGTAGAATGAGCACGGATATTACTATATCACGGTTAGATATAATTTCTATCTTGAAATTTGACAAATAGCATTCTCCCCTTTAATCATTGTGTCGTTGAATTCAGGTGTCATTTCTTCAATCATGATAAAACCATACTTATAGGGGCAGATCCTTCGAACACGGGAGACAGGTGTATGCAGGTTACCATTCATCATTGTTTCTTTGATGGGACTCGACAGCGGCATCCGCGTGTTAGATTTGCAAAAGTTCATCTATACAATAATTATACCAGAAACTGGGGAATTTATGCTGTTTGTGCAAGTGTAGAGTCACAGGTAATTTATTGTAACATCCCATACCCTCGTGGTGGCTTGAACATATTTCAGGGTATAGCTATTTATCTCTTCTTAACTACTCTTTCTCATACTTTCTCAGATATATTCCCAATGCAACATATATGAAGCCGGACACAAGAAATTAGCTTTCAAATATCTCACTGAAAAGGTAAAACATATAATCTGGCATAGTAATATTCGTGTTCATTTGGCAAACCTTGAATTCATGTCTGTTGTTGCAGAAAAGAATCGAAGATTAACTGGCTCTGTTTTAGAAAATTATCTATTTTCATCCAAGAATTAAATTTGAGTTGAATAGCATGATTGTTGTACTTTCCTTATATAAAGTTTGCGACTGTCCTCATTGGCACTTTAATTACTCCTCTTAACTAAGTTCGTTGAATTTGCTGTACTATGTGGCAAGTTAATGACCCAGTCTTTGTGCTCAACCTGTTATATCGTACGTACTGTCTGCTTTGGGAGAACCTCATTCTATCTTACCTTTCATGGATTTATATCGCGTTCCCCATGCGTGAACGCATAAATCATGCCTTATGAGAGACTTAGCCCATGTTTGACACACATTCTTTCAAAACTCATTTTTAACCACACAATCTTTAATAAAATAATATTTTTCCTTACTTTTTAACCACATATTTCCAATCATATCACTGTTTAAAATACATTCTTTCATCAATAATCTCCATCAACCACACCCTTAAAGTGAATCATGGTACCAATTGAGGTCTTGACCGTGAAGTTCGGGAGATGTGACACAAAATTCGTGAGTAAGATGTGCTGAAGCTTTCTAAGCAGACAGTATGTACGATATAACGGATTGGGCACATAGGTCGCGTCGTTACATATAATATTGGTGTAAGAGAGCCACGCGATCATGCACACAAGTAGCCCGTTTTCTATTTTTATATATTTGTGTATTTTGGGTAGGAAATTTGCTTAGTCTTATCGCGTCCTGAGAAATTGCATTATTAGGACTCGCATTACTTCAAAAAACCATGACTGAACTCTTCGGTATTGCTCTGTAGGCTGCAGACAGGGAAGAGGGATGTACTGGCTGTATTAAATCCGAAGGCGATTTATTTGTTAGTGGAACTCAAGCAGGCTTGATACCGATCACCAGCAAAACTGATATGTTTTGTCCTAGCGAATTTTATGAGACATGGACGGTAGAACCCCCGACCGATGCTTTGAAACATTTTCTTGAACACTGCACTGGGTGGCAGTGTATCCCTCGACCTGCTGATCAGCCCGTCGTTTCTTAGTTTTATTATACGTGCTTAAACTATATACTATTTCCTCTACCGTTTCTTTTGAAGAAGCTCCTTTTTTGTTGTTAGTTTGCCATTGCATTCTGTACGTTATAGCTAAGATGGTGTTTGGTGTAGATTAAAATCAGATTTTA